>OX638131.1:11986539-12466539 GCA_951804985.1 Dryomyza anilis
AGCAGCCTGTGGCAGTTTGACCGCAAAAAATCGGAGCCACTCGAGTTGCTGTTGCTGCCGCTTCTACTTTTTCTGCTGTTTAACTGCATTTTTTTTTTTTTTTTTGTTGTTCGGTTGGCCTCTCACGCAACGCCATACATCGCGCAATTAATTAATCTTTGTCATGTCTTTGTCTGGCCATTTAGTAGCTCTGCTGCTTTTGCTTTTGTGGCTTCCCGTTGACTCTTCAACTTATTAAAATTGCATTTTTTAAAAATATGTTGTGTCTGATGCGCAATTGCTACGCATAATAAATGCCTTATTTGTGCTCATTCGTCAATGCGATTTTTCGCAAATATTATGTTTTTCTATGCGGTTTCAATGCGAAATACAAAATTGCATAATAAATATGTACATTTTAGTGTCATTAGTTATTGGTGAACTTTCGAATGTCAGACAGTTTTTAAAAGTTTTTAACCTTTAACTAGGCAGTAAGAATAAACCCCTCGTAGAAATAAACCCTCTTATAAAAAAATACTGGTTCATCAAAAATTGTACATTGTTATCAAAGTTCTATACATGAAACTACAATGTACACATAAAGATAGAAGTTGAATTTTTCGGTTGTGGCAACCTCTTAGTCTGTGAGCGTGTGTTTGTGGCAAACTCCAAGTTGCTAAGCGTGATGTTGTCGCAACCTCCAAGTCGGTGAACATGTGGTTGCAATAATGAGATTACGGCAACCGAATAAGGAATTGTGCGGACTAACACATCGTTTATAATAAAATAAGGTACGCTCATTTTAATGACATTATGTGTAGCCTCATGTATTTTGGTTGCAACAATGAAACGTTGGTTCGGTTAACCTCATGCCAAAAATATAAAAATGAAAAGTTTAAAGGGCCATGGTTAGATTCCGGTATGAGAGTTTGTCAATGCTCGCATTGTTTTATCATGATATGATCAAAAAAAGTAATTTCTTAATCAAATCCCGACCTGTTTGACACGTAAACATAATACAAGAACCAGGTTCTAAGAATATATACAGGGTGGTCCGCTTTGGGGTACAAATATTTTAGGGACTGATTCCTTGGTTCATTTCATGAAGAAAATTTTACTAGAGTCAGGGTCTACATGGAACACCCAACGATATACAGGGTGTTTTAAAAATGTCCATTACAAAAATTGATACAACCGTATACTTAATTGTAACTTCTACAATGTATAGCCCAGAGCAAAAATATTACATTAATTTTAAAGATAATCGATCATACTTTCTAGTAAAATTTTAATATTGGCATTTTATGTGGTGCGCTATGAGATTTTTCTCATCAAAGTAAAAAAATAAATATTTTATTACAACTATTTTTTATAAAACTCCGTTTTTCTCGAAATTTTTATCTATTATTTTATTTAACTTTTTTTAATATTTGAATGTATCATAGTGTTATAAACAATTTCTTCGTATACTATTTTTATCTCGCACTTAGCGTTTTCTTTGCGGAGCACTCCTTGTAGTGCTCGCAAAATTCTCAAATTCCTTAAAATACCATTTTATTATAAAAAAACATTATTTAGTTTTAAAAGAATTCTTTTTTATGTATTTATTTTACAAAATTGTCTCCTAGCGACGAATTCGGCTCATATGAAAAATAACATAAAATGCTTCCAGAATTCTAGAAAGTATCATCTGAATATTAAGAAAGAAAATTACTTAGATATCAAAAAAGTAAACAAGTTTTATTCTTCTGGATTTTGAGAAGTAAATTCATTTAAAACCAAAAGGAACATGCAAAATTGTTGCTATATTCTTCACAAAATATTCTTGATAAGCTATATTCTTCGCATTTCAAAAATATTTGCGCTTAGTTATTTTTTTGATACATAAGAATATAATCTCCGCTTATCAAGAATAATTGCTCTTAGTTACTTTCAGCATATTGGCAGAGGGAAACACTAACATGCAGATGGCGTGATAGACGGACAACTCAGAGCAAAGCACTTTAGTTTATCAAGAATAATTGCTCTTAGTTACTTTCAGCATATTGGCAGAGAGAAACACTAACATGCAGATGGCGTGCTAGACGGACAACTCAGAGCAAAGCACATTAGCGAATACTACAGACAAAGCAAGATCTGTTCTTTATTATTTTTAGTAAAAAAACTAGCAACAACATTTTGAATACCTAACAAATTAACCTCTGCAATATCAAGAATATTTGCTCTTAGTTACTTTTTTGATAACTAAGTGGATCTGTTTCTTATAGTCAAGAATGTTTCTGTTCAGCTGTAATCACTCCATATATTTCTTGATTCCTTTTAGATTTTAGAAGTTTTATACCTCCGTGTAAATTACTTATGAGGATCTAAAAAAGTCGCTCTGATCGGGATCATTAACTGTTTTGATAGTTAATATAAATCCTACTATGTTGAGCTTGATAAGAGCTTGACAAGACAAAGGTCATGTATGCTATAATAGGTTTTAACGGAAGAAATCTCGATCATTTCCCGATGGTGCATCGGGCAAATTTCTACTATGGATGGGGTTACAGCACAATTGTTTAATTTACATGCAAAAGTGTTTGTAAAAGATACAGTTATAGCTAATTAAAAGAAAATTTCACTATATCATAAAATATCGCTGCATTTGCGGCCTATAAACTTCAAAAATCCGAAACCTCCTCAAGACTCCATTTTGAATTTTAGTCAACAACATAGACCCACCTCAAAACTCTGGTTAGACCGACATACATAAAACATGTAAAACACAATAATAAAAACAACAGAAGAACTGCGGTGCTGTTCTAAGAAATTTCCATATAACCACGGATCAACGATACGGCCGGCGCACCGCGCTGATCCAGTCAGTTGGGTAGCACACGATGCGGATTAAAATTTGAGGCCGTCAAAAGCGCTGAAACTCCGCCTCGATTGTCAAAATGCAGTTAAGAAAACAAGCTACACATAAAAAAACAACAACAACAAAAAACACATGTATTTATTAACGTTACACAACAACAACAAAGAAGAAGAAGAAAAAAACCAACAACAAACGAAGCGTATACCACAGCCACAGATACTAGAGATACTTGCGCCGCACCGCGTATCCAACAGAACGAATGCGCCTGCTCCACAGATACAAGCAACGCGATAGTCGAATGCAACCCAACAACAACAAAAAACACAGATCTGGATTTATGTCCAACCGCCTGTCTGTCTTCTCAACTGTCTCTCCAATTCGTGCATCTGTCTGCCTTCTGCTGTGTTTTTAGTTGTTGTTTTTGTGTTTATGAAAACAACAACAAAAAAAAATCCAACTTGTTCAGATATGATTTTGCATATATTCAATCAGTTGGTGGTACACGTACTAAGCTAAAACAACATGGCAGATACATTTATATCTTGTTTTTGTAGTTTTTATATTGTTCCAACTTTTACCACTACTGTCAGCTATCTCGTGATGGTGGCTGCATCTGATCACCATCGTCGTCTGTCTGTCGGTCTGTCTGCCCGTCTGTGTTCATATTTTCTCCGAAGATCAAAAACACGAGAGTATCTCAAATGCTAATGAGCCGTTCGAGTGCGCTGAAAATAGAAAATGGTGTCTGGTTGCTATGGCAACGATGATCGTTTGATCATTATTAATTCATATTAAATTTGAAAAATATTAGAATTTGAAAAATAAGCTATATAACTTCAAAATAAGTAAATGAAAATTAATTTACAAAAAAACCCTAAATTCTGAAAAATTCTAAATTCTTAAAAAAATTGTCTTTATACATTGAACAATATTAACATTTTAAAATTGGATATATACTTACGATGAGCATTCGTTTTAGAATAACAGTCTTTCTTCTGAAACCCTTGTCCTTCTTTTTCTACTTTTCCTTCTTTTTTCTATTTAAATCAAGGATTGTAACCGTAACCGAAACCGATATCCGTTTAAAACCGTTTCATTTTTAAAACCGAAACCGTAACCGAAACCGTTATACGAAAATCAGAAATAAACCGATATCCAAAACCGATATAAACGGTTTCGGTTTTATACCGGTTTAAAACGGTTTTTAAAAAAATACCTATAAATAGAAACAGAAAAACATATTTTATTTTATATAGAAGATCGTAAGTAAAATGTCATTTAATAAAATTGTGAGTTCCCAACATTTTTTCAAGGCTAAAGAATATAAGCATCTTAAAAATAAGTTCTGTGAAGCACTTTTGTAGCGGTAAATAGCTTCAAAAGTGCTTCAAAAGTCGCTTCAATAAGATAAAATAGATAAAACAATGTTTTTTTATACCCTACACTAAGAGTGAAAGGGTATATTCAGTTTGGTACGCCGTTTGTAACACCCAGAAGGAAGTATCTCCGGTATGGAAAAGTATATATATTCTTGATCAGCATTATCTCCTGAGTCGATTTAGCGATGTCCGTCTGTCTGTCTGTTGAAATCACGATTACAGAAAAATCACGATTACAGAAACTTTAGATTACTTATATATCTAAGCTGTCTGAACAAGAAAATTGGCATGATCGGTCTATTGTTACCTAAGAACCGACCACTTATGTTCAAATACCTCATATAAAATGTATATCTACAGATCAATTTTACTGTATACGTGCTTAGGTAAACTTTTTTTGGTAAAAAATATATATTGACTCATGCTCAAATACATGAAAATAGTGGTTTCCGGCGAAACGACTTGTGGTTCAACAAAAAAAAAATCGAAATTCGGTACACCAACCCATTTGTAAATATGGGTATCAAATGAATGGAAATACTTTAGCGATTGAAAGTTTGTAGATATTTTCGGGATTCGTATATCCTGGTGACCTATATACCACTTTGAATGGTAACCACACATATGTGTAGGGTATTTATAGTCGGCTTAGACCGACTATAATTTTGATAATCCTAACTATCATAATAAAACCTACTTTAAAATTTCCCATGTGATCTAACCTTCCCAACTGGTTTTCGGTTTTCTTCGCTACGCTAGTTCGTACATCGATTGTGCATATGCACATTATTATTTTTGTTTTATTTCTATACATAGTTTTTTTGTTAATTGTAAAATCATGAAGTTTACTTAAGTCAAGTTCTATGTGCATTATTTCATTCAACTTATAAAACAAAAAAAAATAATAGTATATGAACATTTTCATAGTGTACCTCATTTAGCTTATATATTGCTTTTTGAGTTTTTCTTTTTTCACAAATCCGCTGATTCGTTTCAAAGTGCAACAACAACAGAAATGCAAATAAAGCAGCATTCAAGCTTTTGATAGAATTTTTGGCAGGACATTTTTTGTACCACAAAGAAAACTCGTTGTTGTTGCCAACTAGATAGCTGTACTAGATACATACATGAAGTGTGGTGTCATGCGACTGTCTGCTATCATGCGTCTGTCCGCTGTCATGCGTCTGTCTGTTGTCATGCGTCTGTCTGTTGTCATGCGTCTGTTTGTTGTCATGCGATGATACCGGATAGCAACAAAGAGTTGTCGTTGTGAAAGTGTGTATACGAATCGTAATTCGTTATTGTTGTATTCTCTTCTTTCTGTTAGTGTTCGATTTGTAGCGTTTGAATTTGTGTTCGCAAAAAAAAAATGTTACCCTGCAAGATATTATTTGTGTTCTCCTTACATACGGTGCGTGTAGCATACGGATTTTTTTTTTAATCACTAACGAAAACAGAAATATGCCTATACGAAATATTCCTTATATTTATTATGAATGTATTATATACATTGAACATATTATGTTAATTTTATTATGACCTTGAGATTTTGAATTGTTTTGTCAACATCACTTGATTTATACAATTATATTTTATTAGTTAATTCTTGTTAAAATATAATTCAAATTTTTTTGTTAGGAAAATAATTTAATTTTTTTTGAAGAAATTGAAAATATGAAAAATGAGTAACTTAAATACAATTAGTGTTCAAATTCTATTCGTTTTCATAATTAATATGCAGTTTAAGATAAAGGGATTTTCAACAGGGACGCTACAAAAGTAAGTAGAGCGACAGGGACAGCAAACGACGCCATATTTCTTGCCGCTCTTTTGACATTTCTCTTCAGTAAGGTTTGCCATTTCATTATGGAAAGATATACGAATTAAAATTTCGGTAGTAAATTTTAATAATTTCGACTCTTTGTTGGATCGTATATCTTTCCATCATGATATGGCAAACCTTACTGAAGAGAAATGTCAAAAGAGCGGCAAGAAATATGGCGTCGTTTGCCGTTCCTTGTCGCTCTACTTTTGTAGCGTCCCTGTTGAAAAACCCTTGAAAAACTTGTGTAGGGCTCTTATTGAAAAACCCTTTATTTGTCTTCTTTTCTTTTATTTAAAATTTAAAAAGTACAATTTTGCAAGATTCTTGCAAGCAAGAGCAAGAAAGGTATTGCTGAACAAGATCATATGTACCTATGCAAGAGCAAGACTCAGCGTGTAAGAACAAGACCAAGAACAAGACTACAATTTCTTGCCTTGCTCTTGTAAATGATCATCACTATTTTGCATATATGGCAGTTTACTGAATTGTTGAAATTTAATTTCTTTGGCTTTTATGGATGGAAATTGTACAAAATTCTTCTTCTTTGCAATTCAGATCATATCTCAGGTTGGTCAAAATGTTGCTTTTCATTCGAAATTTTAAATTAAAATTTTTCTTGGCGTAATCAATTAAATTATTAATAAAACACAATATTTAAACTAAAATAACAACAATAATAATAATAGTTCGGCGCTACAGTCCTGTATAGAACTTCGGCCAAGCTCTCTCACCATTTTGAGCTGTGCGTGTTATATTTGTACTCAAAGTGGTGGGACCTACAGTTTATTGCCGAATCCGAACGGCGGGTGAGAGCTTTTCATAGGCAATGTTTTACTCTCGTAGGTTTGCCATTTACTGCCGAGAGGTAACGCGGTATAGAAAAATGTTTCTATGAAAATATGTTGTTAGCCCCAGTCCAGGCTTGAACCGGGGACCTTTCGGCTCGCAGTCCAACGCACTAACCACTGAGCTACCGCGGCTACAACAAACATTATTTAAATTACGTTTCCCACTTTACCCCAATATCATAATTTGAACATAACTTAGCACCATATAAACAATGTTAAATTATTTGAAAAATATGGAAAAAAGAAAATTTATTCAAAAAGCGAAATTAAAACCGAAACCGTAACATGGAACCGGTGTACCGAAACCGTTTCGTTACAAAAACTTAAAACCGAAACCGAAACGCGGAAAAAACCGAAACCGAAATCGAAACCGTTATTCGTTTAGGTTTCAATCCTTGATTTAAATTATTTTTTTTTATTATAATAAAAAGTGACCTTCCACGCTATGTTCAATGACTGGTAGAAAGAAGTATCCAAATAAAGAAGGCTTTGGGTACTCCCATGAACTCACAAAAACCAAACAGCCCATACTGAGTTCTAGTATAGGCTTTAAGAGGTTAAGTTAGTCAATAAGTCTGAATAATGGGCTAACGCTTTGCAACATCCTTCTTAGTTTAAATCTGGACGGGGGCTCTTTTTTATCAATGTGAGACATTGAGAATTGAATCTGCATAAGTCCTAGGACATTTTACGAGAAACGTATATTAAGCAAAAGGCAATTTCAAATGTTAAATGTCAAATAAAATTTAGTAAACAATCAGATTTAACATTTTAACAACATTTTCTCCAAATCAGATTGTTATAATCCGGAAGAAATAAGATTTTAAATATGGACTAGTTTTGATCGTCAATATTAAAACGTATGAATATTTATTTATTGGGTAAATTAGAACATACTGCGATATAGAAAAATGTGTATGTTAAAAACCAAACCAGTTGGGAAGGTTAGATCACATGGAACATTTTAAAGTAGGAGTTATTATGATAGTTAGGATTATCAAAATTATAGTCGGTCTAAGCCGACTATAAATACCCTACACATATGTGTGGTTATCATTCAAATTTGTATATAGGTCAGCAGGGTACACGAATCCCGAAAATAACTACAAACTTTCCATCGCTGAAGAATTTCCATTCATTTGATACCCATATACCATATACCCATGTACCGAATTTCGTTTTTTTTTTTTTTGGTAACCACAACTCGTTTCGCAGGAAAACATTATTTTCATGTATTTCAGCATGATGTCAATATATATTTGACCAAAAAGTATACCTAAGCACGTATACAGTAATATTGATCTGTAGATATTCATTTTATATGAGGTATTTGAACATAAGTGGTCAGTTCTCAGGTCACAATAGACCGATCATGCCAATTTTCTTAATCTAAATCTAAAGTTTCATTGCTTTAGCTCTTCTATTTTTTCTGTAATCGTGATTTCAACAGACAGACAGAAGGACAGACAGACAGACGGACATCGCTAAATCGACTCAGGAGGAGGTGCTGATCAAGAATATACTTTTCCATACCGGAGATGCTTCTTTATGGGTGTTCCAAACGGCGTACCAAACTGAATATACCCTTTCACTCTTAGTGTAGGGTATAAAAATAAGTAAAATCAGTAAGGAAGGTTAGGTCACATAGAATATTTTGTAAGTAGAGAAATTGTGTTAGTTGGTGTGTTGAAATTAGTAAGAACCATGAAAATTAAAGTGTGACTTTCAATCTTAGTGTAGGCTATACAAATATTGAAATTAGTGCTTAAAACTTTTGCGAATTTTCAATATTTATACCCTACTATATAGTAAAAGTCACTAACTACATTTTCAAATGCAAATTATACATTTAGGCGTTGTAGAACGTAAAGCCACCAAATACATTTTCAAAATGCCAAATATTCATTTACAAAAATCTTTATAAATCTGTCAATTTTTAAACGATGTTTTAAATTTTTTTTCACCACATTATAAGAAAATGTAAATCTATTAGTTGATTATTCAACTTTAAAAATGCATCAATTACTTTTTAAAATATTAATCAACGAACTCGAAAATTAAGTTTTTCATAAAAATTTGTTTGGTTACTTTTCGCCAATTTTGAACGATGAGCTTAATATTTATACCAAATGATAAAAAATATTTCAACTTCAAAAATGTATTAATTACTTTTTGTAACAAAAATCATCAAACTCGAAATATAAGATTTTCATAAAAATGTATTTGGTGACTTTTAGTTTTACAACGACGATAAATTTTTGATCAGCATGACCTCCTGAGTCGTCTGTATGTCCGTTTGAAATCACGATTATATAAAAACGAGAATAGCTAGATCAATGAGCATGATTGGTCGATTGTGACCTGTGAACCGAACATTTACGTTCAAATATCTCATTAAAAAATTAAAGATATAGTTGAATTTACTTTATACCGGCTTAGGTGAACTTTTTTTGGTCAAATAAATATTGACTTTATGCTCAAATATATAACAATACATTTTTTCCGCTAATCGACTTGTGTTTCCCGAAAAAAAAAAAACAAAATTCGGTACACCTACCCATTTTGTTTTTGACATAAGGGTCAACAAGTGTTTCTAATAATCATCGGATTACCACATATTTTCAATTTTTAAATTTTTTGATTGTTGACAATTTTTACAAATGTATCTTCAGATCGTCACTATCACGCAAAAGGGGGCGAATGAGTAATGTTTGACATTTGCGTTATTTTACATTTTTTAAAGTAGTTTTTTTTACACAAGTATACTGTGCCGCGGTAGCTCAGTGGTTAGTGCGTTGGACTACGAGCCGAAATGTCCCCGGTTCAAGCCTGGACTGGGGCTAACAACATCTTTTCATATAAACATTTTTCTATACCGCGCTACCTCTCGGCAGTAAATGGCAAACCTACGAGAGTAAAAATTGCCTATGAAAAGCTCTCACCCGCCGTTCGGATTCGGCAATAAACTGTAGGTCCCACTACTTTGAGTACAAATATAACACGCACAGCTCAAAATGGTGAGAGAGCTCGGCCTAAGTTCTTATAGAACTGTAGTGCCAAACTATTATTATACTGTGCCAAAATTGTGTGTGGTTTTGTTGTATATTTTTAGCCATAAAAGACACAACAAAAAAGGCGAATTTGAAAAATTGATTTTTTTTCATGCCAAAAGGGCGAATCTTTTCGTTTTTTTGCCATAATTTTTTATTGGTATAAGTAAAAATAGTGACATAAAGGCATTAATTGTATGTTTTTAAAGCACCTATCGATGGGCATCTAAAAATAAAAATTAAATTTTATTCATATTTGCGTTTTGGTCGGGATATATACACAAAAATCCATATTTATAATTTAGTAAGTTGTCGAAATCCAAAGATATTTTATTTACGATATGAGAATTGGTAAATAAATCAAAATTAAAAAAAATAAAAATAATTTTTACTAATTTTTAAAACACTTCAAACTTTTGATTTCCCAATTCGCCCTTCCGTCCCTTTGACGATATAACTTTTAATTATTTTTATATAATCCATAAGAATGAAATTCAAAATCTCTAAAATAAAAATTCCGCAGATAAGAACAAATATTGCATGCTCGAGGTAATTTCGAAACCAGAAAGATTTCAGTACCCGAACTAAAGATTTTAAAGGGTTTTTCAACAGGGACGCTACAAAAGTAGAGCGACAGGGACAGCAAACGACGCCATATTTCTTTCCGCTTTTTTGACATTTCTCTTCAGTAAGGTTTGCCATTTCTTGATGGAAAGATATACGAGCCAACAACGAGTCGAATTTAAGGCGTCGTTCTCACCAACTAAAGGGTTTTTCAATAAGAGCGCTACAAAAATTTTTTTCAAGTACAGGAACGCTACAAAAGTAGAGCGACAGGGACAGCAAACGACGCCATATTTCTTGCCTCTCTTTTGACATTTCTCTTCAGTAAGGTTTGCCATTTTAAGATGGAAAGATATACGAGCCAACAACGAGTCGAAATTATTTAAATTTACTACCGAAATTCGAATTCGTACATCTTTCCATCATGAAATGGCAAACCTTACTGAAGAGAAATGTCAAAAGAGCGGTAAGAAATATGGCGTCGTTTGCTGTCCCTGTCGCTCTACTTTTGTAGCGTCCCTGTTGAAAAACCTTTGAAAAAACTTTTGTAGCGCTCTTATTGAAAAACCCTTTATGAAGACAAATGCGGAGTTTGTATCAAATACTGTACCTTTATTTATATGATAATCTTACTCTTTAGAAATACATATTCCTGTTAAATGTTGGATTTTTTTTTCGGTTACTATCTAAGAATCAAAATATAGGAAAGACAGAAAGTCAGTTAATATTTTTTGAAAAATGCTTCTTCTTATGACCATAGCAATGACATAGTTCGAAAATAATGCAATTGGATAGATTAACATCTCATTATCTTTTAACAATAAAAATCGACTTTTTCTTGTTGGCGTCTTAACCGTTCCCTCGTACTGAATTAAAAAAAATAGAAATGTGAGTCGGAAAAAACAAATGAGTTTGTATATACTACATAAATTTACTGCATTTCTATAAAAATTATACTGCATTTGTATTGGAAACTAATTTTGAACTTACTTAACCATACAGATATATGTAGATAAATTACTATATCTGCATTTATTTTAACTGTATTCTGTATTTGTTTTTACTACATTCTGTATTTAATTAACTACACGAAAAATTTACATCTGCATTTACCTTTACTACATTCTGAATTTACTTAAGTGCTATAAAAATGTACAAAAGGCGGAATACCTTTAATTGTTATTACTGCGTTCTGTAATTATTTAAAGTCTAAAAAAATATTATACCTTTTTTTTATTAATTTATTTAATTTTATTATTTTCCCTTTCAAAAACTTGAATAATTTCATGTGAGTACCTATTTTAAAAATGAATCTGATATACATTGTAACTTTTCGCTTTCTCATCTTACGCTAAAATGTTGTATTGAATTACAAAAGTTAAACATTCGAGTGTTAGAATTTCCGCACATCATCGACTATAATGCCGCAGTAAAAATTAATGCAGCGTATTAAAATATGACTTAAATAAGTAATTCAAACGAATAGTAAATTAAAAATTTGTATAAAACTAATTCAAGCTGCACGCTGCAGTTACGCCATAAATCATGCCTAACAATGGCAACTACTCAAACAGGCTTCGGAATAGCGAAATCCAACTCCAGAAACTTTTCACCATTGAGACAATAAAGTGCAGGGCACTTGGATGGATCGGGCTCTATGTAGAGTTAGACAGACAGGCAGGAAGATAGGCAGGCAGGAAAGAAGGAAGGCCGTCAGGTACTTATTTAACGAATATTATAAAAATCTAATAAAACTTTTGACATTCTATTTGCGCAGACGCGCGTTCATCAAACGATGGCGATGGCGTCGTTGTCGGCCGTAGGCAATTTTCGAGATGATTTATGTGCGCATGTTGCAGCAACAGTTGTTGGCAACACTCACGCCAACAACTCATTTGTAATGGTTGTTGAGGCCGCGATTGTTGTTGCCTCTATTTGCAGCAAACTGAGGTTGTTGTAATTAAATTACGCTTAATTTTGAGTGCAGCACTTGATGCGTAGTGAAATTTAAATTTGTATTTAAAGCTATTTTTCATGTTCCTCTATTCTATTCCATGAATTTCCTTCGGCATTGAGAGTGAATTTGAATTTTTATTTGACTGCCTACTTGATGTTGTAACCGAATTAGCACAGGTTTTTATAAACACTTCGCACGCGGCCCTAATTGAATATTTACCAGGAGCGGACGGGAAGGGAAAACCTTACGGAGCTTTTCGTCTTTAAACAGTTTCACAAAATTATTATTCGATTTTTAAAGATAGCTACTTTTAAAGTCTTCTTTTGTCACTTTTAATGATGCTGAAAATACATCCAGATCTATATATCGGACATTCTTAACTTAAATCGAACTTCACATACAATCAGCGGCCTATTTTTATTTACTTCGATCTCATAGGTTTGAAAAATTATTGAACCACAGTCGGAGAAATTTCTAGAAGTTGGTAAATCTGTCGGAATCGCCCTAGAAATGAAAACATTTTTTGGTTTTAAATCGGCTCACAATATTATATTTCGATTTCCGACGATTTAGCATTATAAATTCTTTTTTATTACTCTTAATGATGCTTTAAATCCATATATGGGACAGTATTAACATAAATCGATTTCTAAATAAAACCAGCGGTCTTGTTTTTATTTACAAACCTCTTAGGTTCTCAAAATTATTGAACCTCAGTCAAAGCAGTTCATAGACATTTTTAAAATGATCTGAATCGGACTGGGAAGAACAACTTTTTTTCTTTTTAATCGGCCCACAAATTGTATTTCGATTTTCGATAATTTTTCATTTTTGAAATCATTTTTTCACTTTGACGGTCTGAATTCGATTGAGGTGAAAAACCTATTTTCGTTTTTATTCAGCTGACAAAATAGTATTTCTAATTCCGATGAATTACAATTTTTTAAAATCCTTTTTGTCGCATTCAATAAAGCTTCAAATATATTCAGATCCATTCACAGAAAAAAATTCATTAATATGATGAATTTATTCATAAATATTACAAAATTTTTCACCAACTACCAGATTCATTATATTGATACCACCGTTCATTAAATGATATATTAATGAATACATTCATTATATATATGAAATTAATCGTACTATCGACCATCATAGTAAAGAACGATATTCAATACAATGAATTTGAATCGTTATATTGATGAATTTGTTCATAATATTTATGATAAAAATAGTTTTTTACGAATTTAATTCGAAATAAAAGTGGTGTTGTAAAATTTTTATTTAAAAAATAACAGAAAAAATAAATGTTCAAAAACATTTTTTTCGAAAATATTTGAAAATTTAATTTTTGAAAAAAAAAAATTTAGAATAAAATACATTTTTCATGTCGGGGAAGCATTATATAAGAAATAACAGATAATAATAATAAGATATACGAATTCGAACTCCGGTAGTAAATTTAAATAATTTGGACTCGTTGTTGGCTCGTATATCTTTCCATCATGAAATGGCAAACCTTATTCAAGAGAAATGTCAAAAGAGCGGCAAGAAATATGGTGTCGTTTGCTGTCCCTGTCGCTCTACTTTTGTAGCGTCCCTGTTGAAAAAAACTTTTGTAGTGCTCTTTTTGAAAAACCCATTACAACATGTTCCTTTTTTATACCCTACACTAAGAGCGAAAGGGTATATTCAGTTTGGTACGCCGTTTGTAACACCCTGAAGAAAGCATCTCCGGTATGGAAAAGTATATATATTCTTGATCAGCATGACCTCCTGAGTCGATTTAGCGATGTCCGTATGTCTGTCTGTCTGTCTGTTGAAATCACGATTACGGAAAAAGTAGAAGAGCTAGAGTAATGAAACTTTAGATTTAGATTACTTATATTTCTAAGCTGTCTGAACGAGAAAATTGGCATGATCGGTCTATTGTGACCTGAGAACCGACCACTTATGTTCAAATACCTCACATAAAATTTGCATATACAGATCAATTTTACTTTATACGTGCTTAGGTAAACTTTTTGGTCAAATATATATTGACATCATGCTGAAATACATGAAAATAATGTTTTCCTGCGAAACGAGTTAGGGTTCCCAAAAAAAAATTCGAAATTCGGTACACCTACCCATTTTTAAATATGGGTATCAAATGAATGGAAATTCTTCAGCGATGGGAAGTCTGTAGTTATTTTCAAGATTCATATACCCTGGTGACCTGTATACCAATTTGAATGGTAACCACACATATGTGTAGGCTATTTATAGTCGGCTTAGACCGGCTTAGTCGGCTAACTATCATAATAACACCTACTTTAAAATTTCCCATGTGATCTAACCTTCCCAACTGGTTTTAATTTACCTCGACCTCTCAAATACACAAAATTAGCGAATCTCAGTCGGAGATGAAAAACCTTTCGTCGTTAGATTTTTTTTTTATTGACCTCTAAGGTTCACAAAATTATCGAACCTCAGTCAGAGAAGTTTCTAGAAATTAGTTAAATGATCTGATTGCAGTCAAAATAGACCTTTGCCTACATTGTTCTCTTTGATATGAAAATGAATAGGCCTCTCTACAGCTAGAGTAGTGATGAGCAAATGCAAGAACAAGAACAGGATATGCTAGTCACGTTCTCGGTCTTACAGGGTCTTTCTTGGTTGTGCATCGAATTTTAAATTCTGTTCTTGTTTTGCATCCGAATTTAGATATTGTTTTGGAAAAAAATGTAATTTCCATGAGATCGGACACATTTATTTTAAGATTGTTCATTGTTCAATATTATATATTTAATGACCCTTCGATGGTAGAAATCTCCATTGGCTCGTATGACCAGTCCGCTCCTGACTGCCGCTCCTGACTGCTGCTACCGTCGATTTTCTTCTTCTCCTCAATATGCCCAACTCCATTAGTCCCGCTTTAGGTGTTTTTCATGTATAATTTTACAATATGTCATAAAACAATTGTCTGCGCGTTGTTTTTTTCGCATGTTACTCATAAATCTTGCATTTATTTTAGTTATTTTTAAAATGCCACTCATTGCTAATGATCTTTGCACACAAAGCATTTAAACTATTTTAATTAACCGCGGTATTTTGTGCCCAAAAAACCGCCCACTTCTCGTCCAATGTTAGGCTAATAAAAAACATTCAGTGTCGCCAAGAAAGGCTTCTCGTGGTGAATTTGTTTGCCAAAAGATGCCGCCAACGATAGCCTTCAAAAACTTGTTTCGATTTGGTTGGTCCATAAACATTGGGCAACAGCAACATTTGTATTGCTCAGTTTCAGTTGCTGTCAGTTGCTGTTGGTCGTGCTTGGCTTTTTAAGAATCGCCAACTATTTGCAACTTAGAATGCAACTTTGCCAAATGCATTGCTTGGTAATTCTGTGATAAAATGTATTTTATTTATTATTTTGATAAAATATTTAATTAGCTGGTTTTGATATTCATTTTAAAATTTGAGAAACGATTCGCTTTTCAGATAAATATTAATAATTTTGTTATGATTTAAAATTTTGTTCTTGTAAATACATCTTAAAGACCGAAGCACTTTTATAAACCTGTGCGTTTCCATTTTACAAATTGAAAATCTTACACAGCCCAATTGGTTTTGATATTCATTTTAAAATTTTAAATATGAGATAAATATTAAGAATTTTAATAAGTTATCAAATTTCTTTTTTATAAGTGAATCTTAAAGAACGACGCTCTTTTATGAACCTATGCATTTTCTTTTTACAAAATAAGAAACCTACACAGCCCAGTTTTTCACTAGATTTGATTTCAATAAGAGATCAATGCAGGAAATTTTCTCGTATTGGACGCACATGTTTCCCAATTTCTAGTTTCATTCGTTACGCACTCTTGGATCCTTTTACATTCTCATTGTATCAAGGATATCGATGTATTTACGATACGAGACATTTTACAAACTCGAAAAGATATCGAAATAAAAAAATAATCAAAGTTAGTGAATGATTTGAAAATTGTGGCTTTACACGGAGGGAAAAAAGTTCTAAAGTCCAGAAGGAATCAAGAAGTATACGAAGTGATATACAGCTAAACCGAACAATCCTTAATTTCAAGAAATGGATTTTCTTAGTTCTCAAAAAAGTAACTAAGTAGAATTATTCTTGGATTCAGTTATTAATTTCTTGGGTATCAAAAAAGTAACTAAGTAGAATTATTCTTGGATTCAGTTCTTAATTTCTTAGGTATTAAAAATGTTGTTGTTGTTTTCTTGCCAAAATTTAATGAACACGTGTTCGTACTTTGAATACAAATATAACACGCACAGCTCAAAATGGTGAGAGAGCTCTGCCGAAGTTCTATACCAGACTGTAGCGCCAAACTATTATTATGTTTTGTTTTGCTTTGTCCGTCTGTCAGCACCATCTGTTTGTTCGTGTGTCTGTCTGTCGATATGTTGAAAGTTACTGAAAGCAATTATTTCGAAAAAATAGTGCATTTAGATAACACTGAAATGAAATTATCTTCGTATTAATGCAAAATTGAACCCAAATTTATGTTTACGAACTGAAACCATACCAATATTCGTAGGAAAAATCGTTTTTTCTATTTATATCTTTAACATTCATACATACACAGACGCTTGCTTGTCTGGCTGTGCTTTGTTGTTCTACTCGTTAAAACACACACATGCAAACATTGTATATCATGCCGTTTTTTGATACCTAAGAAGAAAAAAATTTGCAATCCAGACAAATTGTACTTAGCTACTTTTTTAATACCTAAGAACTTAATGTCTGAATATCTAGAAAAATTTGGCTTAGTTACTTTCAACAGACAGACAGGCAGACTAACAAACAGATGGCGACCTTGCAAAACAAAGCATACCGACAGAGCAATATCGATGAAAACAACAACAATACATGAACACGTGTTCTTTTTGCGATGAATACAGCAACAATTTTGCGTATTCTTTTTGTTTTTTAATAATCAATAAATTAACTTCTGAAAATCCAGTTGATTAAAGTTTGTTTCCTTTTTTGACAACTAAGTAATTTGCTTTCTTGATATCCAGATGACAATTTCTTGAATTTTAATAGTATTTTATTGATATTAATCAAATTCTACTATTTTTCTTTCTAACCGAATTCTTCTCGAGTTTTAGAATTGTATTTCCCTTCGTGTATATATTCTGATAAATGTATAAAAGTTGTAGCTTGTCATTAAATTTTAAAGTAAGAGATATTTTAATAAGTAGAAGCTAATAGATATAACTTTTTTATCAAATTTAGTTCGAGAAAACGTTTAGGTATTGAAGTCCGAACTATTCGAAAGAACAAACTTAGAGAGAATAGAATAATGTGTTGTGCCAACCAACCTATATTCGGTAAACTCAAATGTTAAGTCATTTTATAAACCTTAAACTAAAAGGTTTCAGTTAAAAGTACAACCAAGATCTTTTTCCCCTCCAACCCAGTGTACAACCAACCTAATCTATATTTTCAAATTTTGAGTCAGTTCCTTAGACCTAAAGACTACAACCAATTTAGTATGAATTTGGTGTGAGAGCCTACCGAACATGGCATTTCAAATAATTAAAAAAAAACGTTTATCCAAATGAACCAACGACATTCCTCATTACAGAATTATTCTGTGTAAAGATTCCATTTCGCTGAAAATTCTAATTTTGAAGAGTCTTGATATATTTTAAATCGACTATATTTCCGAAGTTTAAATGCCTACATTGGAAAATACAACAGGACTAAGCTTGGACTAGTCTAGCACCAATGCGTCTTAACTCTGATTTAAATCTAAAACTTCTTTCTGGTCTGGACTTCTTTCTCAAATCTGTCTGAGTCCTGGCGAAGAATAATTAAAACAGTCTTGGGCAAAGAATGGTGTACCGAAGTATGGTCGTCCCAAAATATCCATGTTGTAAAGCCTGAATTTTGCAACTTTTCCGTTCCACTAGCCGTAGGTGTAATTATCTAAAAACGAATTCTCAAATGAAATACAGATTTCCCAATCTCAAATGCTGTTGAATTTTAAAATCGAACATTGTCGAACAAAAAAATGTCGATTTACCAACGAAAAATATGTATGATTCGTTCTTGTAAGTCGTTTTACAGAAGATAAGTTAGATACGATTTGAGAATAGTTGTATGGAAAATTTCGAAACGAATTTTTGGTCTTCGATATATCGAGTCTGTGTCCAAATATTAAAGTTTCTCTGACTAATTAGAACATTTTCCTCTGTATCAATTCTACTCTATTCTAGAGTGTGGTGAGACATTTTAAAATAAACAATTATCCCACAAATATGTTAATTAAAAAAAGAATACGGTGCTAATAAATTTCTATTATGAAGGTCAAACTAAAATAAAAGCGATTTTCTATCATGCGTATTATTTAAAAGACTGAAGCCCAACGTCAACCGACTAATGAAACTTGCTCAGTGTGGTTTGAGACCTGAAAAGTTTACCATAGATCAGATGGAAAAATTTAGGAAAATACCAAAAAGCGGCAGACCGACACCCATTACCTTCTCGTCGGTTACAAAGTTAGCTTCGACAGTTCGATAAGAAGTCGCCAATATGCCACCATGTCTGAGTTCGGTATATCCCTTTGCAGGACCCTGAACAATAAACTTTGCACAGTGAGAATTGGAAATTACTTCGTTTAATATCGAAAGGGGTTTCAGACAAGGTGACTCGTTGTCGTGTGACTTCTTCAACCTGATAATGTAGAAGACTATAAGAGCTGCCGAACTCCAACACAATGACACTATCTTCAACAAGAGTGATTCCACCAGGTCGTATGTTCTCTCGTTCTACTAGGGCATCAAACCAAGCCCACCCCTTCGTAGTCCACTCGGTTCTCAACAGAACCTCGCATTACAGAGAGAATTCGTTCTTCAGTCGCACGATACGTTTGTGGAATAATCTCCCTGCGTCTGTTTTTCCCGACAGTTTTAATATTGGGAAATTTAAAGCAAACATCCACCGACACTACTCCATCTTTCCCCCTCCCTTAAACCTATAATCCTTTCTTACGATCAACACATCATTGGGCAGAGCATACAAGCAGTCAGTGCAGTATTCTCCAGTTCAGAGAAGGAATTGCAGGGTCTGACGGACCATGACAAGACAAGCCCAATTACTCGGTGTCAACAAGCAAAGAGTCTCGGTGTTTTGGACAGTACTTCATTAATGACACCCACAAATTTAATGTCGTGAAGGACTTCGTCTACTATGGAACCAGCATTAACAAGAATAATAACGTCACTATTTAGATTAGACGAAGAATAACTTTTGGGAACAAGTGCCACTTTAGGCCATATAGACAATAGAGTCCCTCTTTCGACGGACACAAATTGTGCTCTAACAATCAATCATCATGTCAGTTCTTCTCTATCAGATGGAACGATGAGTTATGAGCTCTACGCCGATAGTGACATTGTCAGATGCATTAAGATCCAGCTCCTATGCTGGCTCGGACATGTCGACCGTATGGATGAAAATGCTCCAGCAAAAAAGATGTACAATTTTATACCCGGTGATGGTGAACGTATAAGAGGGCATCCGAATCTCCGAGGGAGTGACCAAGTGCAAGAGAACCTAAAAGCGCTTTGGGTTCAAGCTGCCACAGTATAATTTCTGCATCCGAAACCCATCATGGATTGTTATGGTCAAAATATATAAGAAAAAACCGTAAACTGAAACTGTTGTGAATGAACAAAATTTCGCGAGAATTGAATGCCTTCTGGCAATGCGGAGAAATTTTTGGGAAGACATGGGGACTATCGCCGAGCAAAACCTTATGGATTTACACGGCAATGATAAGACCGATGCTGTCGCCAAAAATGCGTGACAACTAGTCTTGCCAAGATTCAGAGAATCGTGTGTCTGGGTGTTACGAGTGCCTTTCCCACTACACCTGGTCCAGCACTGAATGCAATCTTAAACCTACCACTTGACATCTTCATCAGAGGCAAAGCCATGAAAGGCTGCTGGAGACTAAAACGAGGTGGTTTCTGGTTTAATGTTCCTTGGAATATCTCTGACATTGCACTTGACATTCCATTGGACAACTGTCTACTGTAGATACCCTCTGATGCAATGATAACAGAAATATTACCAAGACGAAATTTTGAGGTCTGCCAACCTGACATTCAAGACTGGCTAACGCCTGACTGTGAGCCAGGTAGAGGGTCACACCGCATTTTCACAGACGGCTCCAGAACCGATCAGGGATCTGGTGCTGGAGTGTTTGTGGAGGCGGATGACCGCAGACTTCACTTCGCCTTAGGCGACAATGCCTCGGTATTTCAAGCCGAAGTCTATGCTATACTTATGGCTATGGACTACATTGCGGATAATAGGTGGCAGAACAGGGCTATATCAGTTTGCAGCGATAGTCAGACTGCTCTTATGGCTTTGAACAACCAGGTCATCACATCCAAAATTGTACGTTAATGCAGATCACGTCTCAATTGTGTTGGTAAATACAATACACTGAAACTGATTTGGGTGCCGGGCCATAAAGGAGTTTCGGGCAATGAAACATCTGACGAATTAGCACGTGCTGGATCTGAGGATAATCCATTTGGACCAGAACCTGTGCTTGGACTACCTGCATCTACGGGAAAATTCGTCATCAGCTCTTGGGTCGCCTCTGCACATAAGAGCAGATGGCTGAATGAGACGAAATGCAGATTCTCCAAGCTCATGACACCGACGATAACCAAAAGATCGGCCTCGTTTCTACTTTCCTTAAGTAGAAAGGAGTGCAGAAAACTGACGGGACTTCTAACGGGACACAACGCATTTGAAAAACACATGAACGCAATCGGCCTGGCCGAAATCGCCTTATGTTCTGCCTGCTACGAAGAAACTGGCACCACAGAGTACTATCTCTGTGAATGTCCAGCATTTTCTAGAATTAGAAGGCTGATTTTTGGCACAGTCGTGATGAGAGAGGACCAGCTTCACTCTCTATCACACAATATCCTTCTTAGATTCAATAATGAATCTAAGAAGTATCATTAAAAACCAGGGAACTGGGTCACAGCACAATGGATATAACCCTGTCTGAGTACGGTGGCTCTATTTTTTATCCCACAAGAATGAACATCTTTTCCAGAATTGATTTAAGACGTTATTTAAACAAATCATTCGAGAGAAGATCAACAAATACGACTCATAGTTAATCCGAAAATTCGAGAACATGAAATGCGAATCTTATTTCAACTTAAAATTAAAGTTTTTTTTCTTACTGATAATTAGCTAAACCTTTGTTCACATGACGTATATCACTATAAACTTTTAAATGTCCACAAGTTAATCATCACCACTTACCCACCGACACCCCCACGGACAAGAGCATTTAACGATGCATCGCAGTCATTGAAAGCAATTACCCATCGCAACGGAGTGCCTTCATCTCAAGCCACATACACCAAAGTATTCAATAAGAACCTTAAGATACTGGAAAAATTATGCATCACATGACTTTGTCGGCAACCGGCACGTTTGCGGTGCAACAAAGGAACACGGAACACGCAGAAACGCACGGTTGCTCCTGCCGATTCGAGTCGATCCGACGTAGCTCCACTATTGGCAAACGTACGATGTGACATCGTTATTTCACCATGGAGCAGAGCGCAACGAGCAAATAAGGTAACGACTGAATATTTTAGTGTCTTTTTGCGGGTATTCGGGCAGTAAGGAGTGCATAAGGAAATGGAGACGAGGACGTGAAGGATGTTAGTGACGTCGGCAACGTGGTATAGCTGCCGACGAAACTGAGGTGGGCGCAATGGGAGTTGCTAAAGTGTGATGATCGACGAATGACATCTGATGTTCTAGGATTTAAACTGTCACAGTTTTTTTGCGAGATGCACCGCTTATTAGTACCGCCAGAAATGGTAGGACTTTGATGCTCTGATCGACGACGATGTATGTACAGGAAGAATTGGAAAAAGATCTGTAAGAGAGAAATTATTTAAATGAGGTGCAAAATACTTTAGATTTAAATACAATTTGCAATACTCAACGGCAATCGTTTGAAAATCGTTATAATTTTGATCAATCTTGAAACCATTGCATTGCATCACGACAATAATCACACAATTATAATAAAAATAATCACGGACACACAATCCAACCGTGATCCATCTCATTCCTGGCCATACAGTAATCACTCCATAACTTGTGCCCCGACTAAAGACGACTTTAGCCTTGCCGCATATGAATTTCAATGAGCACGTTTTTATTGTTGCCGCCACACGGTAAATGTATTGACAAACTTTTTTTAGAAATATATTTATTTTTTGTATCACTACTTTTTCCAGTCGTCGCTTCTGCTCATCTGATCATCCGACGGCAAGATCATCCTGCCATGCTCGATCAATCCAATTCGTTGTTGTGTGTGAATTGTTTTTTTTTTTGTGTTCTTCTTTTGTTCGGTACTCTTTTTGGATAGCACTACGCAATTTTCCACGTTTAGTTGATTTTTATTTGATGGCAATTGGCGCGTAATTGGTGCGACAAACGTTTGGACAGTCGAACGGGCTGGTATCGATAGCATTTCTCGTTGATTTTTTTCCTAGATATCTCAATGCGGTGTAGTACCACAATTAATGGTATTGTAGGTGCTGCAAAAAAGAGAGGAATTAATTTTTAGAACTAGTTTAATTGTCTTAGATATAATAAAAATGCACAATTTATTGGAATTTCTTTTGAAAGGGAATCATTTCGAATGAATAACATCGTTCATCGAACAAATTTACATTAGCAGTTCATTAATAGTTAATGATCACATTTAGAGCGAATGAGATATATAAAAATCGAAGTATCAAATATGAGTACTTCTAGAAAGTGGTCCCACTCAGACTAATATGTTTTGAAAAGATGTGTAAGAGAGACTGCGAAGGTTATATTATTAAAGGTTTTTCAATAAGATCCGCTACAAAAGAGGCTGCCAATCGACTGGACCATTTCGTGAGATAACACGTTCTCCAAACTTGGTTTCCAAAATAAATTGATTGTGGCATTCGCTGTGTGGCTTGTGGCGCCGTCCTGTTGGAACCACATGTCCTCCAAATCCATATCATCCAATTGGGGCCAAAAATATTCGGCTATCATTGAACGGTAGCGATTCCCATTCACAGTAACGTGCCGGTCTTGATCATCACGGAAGAAGTACGGCCCATAAACCGCACCAAACCGTAATTTTTTCGGAATGCAATGATGACTCATGGAGTACGTGTGGATTGCTGTCTGACCAATAACGCATATTTTGTTTATTGACGAAGCCATTCAGCCAGAAATGAGCCTCATCGCTGAAGTTGATTTTTCGAATTTTTACTACCGAATTTCGGTAGTAAATTTTAATAATTTCGACTCGTTGTTGGCTCGTATATCTTTCCATTATGAAATGGCAAACCTTACTGAAGAGAAATGTCAAAAGAGCGGCAAGAAATATGGCGTCGTTTGCTGTCCCTGTCGCTCTACTTTTGTAGCGTTCCTTTTACATCAAAATGGATATCCGATTTTCGTCTACTCTAATTTTAAATGACTGTCCTCTGCAGCAAAGTTTTGCAATTTAGTAAATTTGTCTTTTTTTGTCCAGCTCAAAATGTTCAGCTCTGCGGTTAGTACCATGGACTGCGAAAGATCCCGTAGCACAGGTTCAAATCGTAGCCTAAGTTATTCAGGACTGTTGCGCCAAACTAATAATGTAATATTATTTTTTTTATTATTATTATTTTCATTGAGTGTAATTATATCCTCTCTCAGCTAGATCTAGCTAAATTTGTCTTCTTCATGTCTGCTCTATTATATTACCCAATATTTATAAATTATTCTGAAAACTTTTAAGAAAATGGAGACCTTTTTCCTCATCCACGATCTTGGTATAATTTTCGGATGTACTTGAATCACGAGCTTATACTCGGATTTTGTATATTTCCCCAAGTTTTTGAGTTTTAAGTAAAATGAATAATGGTAATTCTCGTGTTTTCTACATATTTTGGACTTTAACATTGTACAGATTTCAGTTTTCGACCT
Organism: Dryomyza anilis; assembly: GCA_951804985.1. NCBI lineage: Eukaryota > Metazoa > Arthropoda > Insecta > Diptera > Dryomyzidae > Dryomyza > Dryomyza anilis. The sequence continues at coordinate 12,011,039 of OX638131.1, forward strand.
CATGTCTTTTTTATTTCATTGAGAATACTTCAGCTAATATTTTGAAATTAACTACATAAAATTTTGATTGCTCTGGCCAAGGCCATGTTCAGTGAAACGCAAAAAAAAATAATTTTATAGTATACCTATTATTTATTGCATAACATGTATGATTTTTATAATTTAATGAAAATCTATACAATGTGTCAAACAATAACTATAATTCTACGATTACTCTTACTTTGTTTTTGCATATCCCTTTTTAATTCTTCAGATTAAATAAAAATTCACACATACAATTTTTGATTTAAATGTTCTTTTGTGATGGTCTTTTAATCAATACAATTTGTTTGTCTTCAATTATTCATACGCTCAAAATAAAAAGTCCAAGTGTAACAGTAGCAAAAAAGGTTGCCAATATAGCAAAATGGTTTGCTGAAAAGAGGAAATCGCCGGATACTGCTGAAACAGCAAATGACAGTTTGCTGTTTCAGGGAACATTTTTTATGCTATTAGAGCAGCCATTTTTTGCTATTTTAACAAATTTTTTTGCTGTTAACTCCAATTCATAAAAAAAGAAATTTAAAAAATATATATTTTTTTTGTATTTTAATATTTTTTTTATTACTGATATACTTTTTTTATTTTTATATTATTATTTTTTATTATATTTATTTTATTTATTTTTATCTATCTCATATTTTTATTTTACCTTTATTTCACTCTTGCATGCGTGCATTATTATTACGCATAAGAAATATCTCATTTAAATAAACATGTTGTCGAATAAGAGTCTACGAATTATAGACACATTTAGCTGCAGCGTCTCATGACTATGACGCCATCTAGTGCAGGTTAGCTATACTACCAATATGCACACCAGTGACACTAGCACGATCTTGATCACTAGCAGAACTAAGATTCCCATCAAACAGTTCGCTATTGCAGATAAAAGTATGCTGTAAATGCTATTTAAAGTTAGCTAAAATTTAGCGTTCAGAATTTGCTATTAATAGTAGACTTTTTATTTTGAGTGTAGTAATTCCAACAAATACTTAAACCAGAAGAATTCAGTTTTGAATAAATGTATTACTCTCAATGGGTTTGTCTCAATATCCGACAATAGGGTCAAATGAAGATCACATAGCATTTAATATTGATCTAAATATTCGTTTTTTTTATACCCTACACCTATGAGGTACAGGGTATATTAACTTTGTGCATATATTGTAACGCCCCTTAGGAGGCGTGTCCGGTATGGAAAAGTATATATATTCTTGATCAGTATCACTACCCGAGTCCGTTTAGCCATGTCCGTCTGTCTGTCTGTCCGTCTTGCTGTCTTGCTGTCCGAATACAGAATAACTTGAGAAATACTGATCAGAATGCGATGAAATTTCGACTCAATATATTTTAGCCAGGAAACTAATAACTCGAAAAGTATTCAAGGTATAGTTATAAAATTTAAAAGGTATTGTTATAATTTACCTATAAATATGTGGTCCAAAAATGGGCGTGATCCGCCCACTTTTTTTTTCATTATTTCCCGGGTTTTCATAGTGGAAATTTGATCCGTAAATTATTAAAATCAAATCTATGAAATAGTAGCTTTTCAAAATTTTAAATATAGGCGTGGTCCGCCCAATTATATTTTTCATTTTTTTTTTTCGTTGTTTATACTTTTATATAAATTTTTTAATTTAAGACGTAAATTTCTGATTTTTGAATAATATTCTGAGGGTGGGGAGGTTCAGCATAATTAAAAACTTTAAAATTAAGGTATGCAATTAAATATCCCACATTAATATCCCCACCATAGGTGTAGGGTATTCCATAGTCGGGCCCGACCGACTATAAAAATCCGCCCCATGTGACCGAACTTACCCATGTGACCTAACTTTCCCAACTCGTTTTAAATTAAAATTGTTTATTGGGCCAAATTGTGACATTTTCTTTGATTTCTGAAAGGTTACAAACCATAAATAACCATCGATAAAATCGAAATGTCAATATATATTCGATTTTGAGCTCCGAAACGAATAATAAAAAAAGTATTTGAATTCACTATTTCCAAATGAATACACAGAAAAATACTCTTTTGGCATGAGGTTCGGAGAACGAAAATGTTAGTTATACCAATTAACTTCACTCGGTTAAATCGAATTGTCTGCACATTTTTTGGTGGAACTTCCATATTCGGTTGGCGCTTGAAATATTAACTTATAAATTGTTCTAAAACAGTTCGAAATTGGGTGTAGTCCAAACCACAACTGCTTTAACAACCAACTAATCGGTTGAGAGAACCGAATAAATTTGTTAGGCAAAGAGTTAGATGACGCAAATTCAGAAGAGTCCAAATGTTATAAAGATATTCCATTTAAAATCAAGAGAATTCGAAATAAAAAAAATTCATATTAAATAAAAAAAAAAAACAAATAAAATGAAATGGAGACTTAAGCTCGAATCACACGATTGAATAAACAGTCAAATTTTGAATCAATTTTCAAAACAATTTAATCGTGTGATTCGAGCTTAACTAAGTATTTTAAAAGAATCAGTTTCATTTAAAATTTTCTAATTTTAAATTGAAAAATCATAATTCTATTTGAAATCTCTATTCTGGATTAAAATGGAAAATCAAAGTTTTAATTCGATTTTTTACATTTCGAAATTAAATATTAGAATTTTATTTGCAGTTTACTCTATTTTAATAGAAAAATCTCAACTACTCCATTTGCAAGTATAATTCAAGAAAAACCATTTAAAATTCAAAAATACTATTTATAATTTAAAATATATCAATTGAAATATTCTATTTGGAATTTAGAATATATTTCAAGTTTGACAAATTTCATTGAAACCAAAAATACTTCAATTACAACTGTTGAAAAAATACCATATGAGATTTATCCGAATTTAAACATTTTCTAAATTCCAAATAGAAAATTTAAATTTAAATTAAAAGTTTCTAAATTTTAAATGGAGTGTTCTGAATTTCATATCATAATTTATTTATATTAATTTTTATTTAATGCATTTAAAATAAATTATATGAATATCAATGGATTTTTTTGTAAAAATATAATAATTGATATATTCTGACATTTTAATGAAATATTTTACTAGATTTGATTACTGGAACGAGAATCGGAACCGTCAATAAAGAAAAGAGTGGAACCGGAAAATATGTGGCACCAACATTGGAACCCATATAATTTATTTGGTTGAAACTGGAATCGTAACCGATATTCCAAAGGGATTTAGTCCCTGTTGGCACACATATTTTTTGATTGTTACAACATTACAAAAAATATCGTTATGAATAAAATCCCAACTGGAATTTAATTTCATATGAGAACTAAAATGCTAAACATTTCTAAAGAAATTTGATATTGATTTTGAGTGTTATAATGATTTATAGAATTCTAAACACATAGTTCTATGAAAATTTATATTTTTATTTATTATATATAAAGCTTAAAATTTAAAAAATCTAATAAATCATTTCGCAATCACAGCCAACGCCCGATCATGCCTCCACGAATCACGTAAATATGAAATATCTGGAGCGCATAGTAATCAAGAGTGAAATAGGCGAAAAAACAAATAATTCAAATTGGAAAAAAAAACAGCATTGCGAATGCATTTTGCGAATGAATGTGGCTAAAATTGCTTATGGCCATATTTAGAATTTACATAGAGACGCATTTAAAATGGACAGACAGACGGACAGACATACGCACTCATCGACGATTGGTTACAATTTATGATGGATGCATTTAATAATCGACGCAACTGCAGCTGATCACATGCCACATGCGATCGTGGGAAAATGATCGATTTCATTACAAACGCTTTTTGCCAGCACCAGGCAGTAACACGGACGGACATAGAGACGGACAGAGAGCCAGACAGACGGACAGACAGTTAGGTAGCCATCAAAATATGTCCAAATGGAAAACATGACATTTGTTAGTGGAAAAAATAAAAATCTAAAAAAAAATCAAACAACCAAACTACAAATATTACTAGGACTCGTAACAACTGTGAAAAACTACTACGTACATATTTAAAAATGGTACTAGTTACACGACTACGTACTGCCAGATACAAAGATACAAACGTGTCTATAATGTATCTTGTATCTGTCTACGTTGTACGTACTGCCCAGTTTTGGTAACGTTTGAATATTAATGCGCCTCCAACTGATTTTCAACTGATCTATTCGATTTGGCGCTGCACTGAGAAAAATGTTTTTATTTATCATAATTATGTATTTGTTTTGAATAATGTAGTACTTAGTAATACGTTTGCTGCATAATGTAGAAACAGTAAATACAGAATGTTGTAAATTCAGTTGTACTAATTTATCAAACTATTTCGATACAATACAAAATGTAATTATTTTCTTTACAAATGTAGTATTTTTATGTAGTTATTTTCCATACAAAAAGAACTACATAATGTAGTAAAAACAAATACATTTACTTTAACACGTAAATCAAATACATTTCTATATATTTTCTTTCTTTTTAATAAAGTAATTTTATCGGTGTAAATTGTCGTTTTTTTCTATTTCGAATCTATTTGTTTTCTCTATAATATATCGTTTTTTTTCTAATATTTAACTGATTTTGTCAACCATTTTAGTATTTGTAAATTTGAAGGCTTGCATTTGCAATTTGACTGTTAACTTGTTTGCATTTTTTAATGGTCTAATTATTTGTGTCGCCAGCCATGTTGCATAACCTTTGCATTGTTAATGAGCAGCCTTGCTGTGGAATTAGTCGCACTAATGCAATTAAAATTGAAATTAAAATTAAAAGTAGGCTGTCTGTCGCATTAAATTAAAAAAGCCACTAATAGCCTATTTTAGTCTCACAAAACAAAATGTAGGCATTTTGCTAACAACATACTTTAGTTGTTTTTATTAAATGGAAGTCCATAAAATGATTTTCTGTACAGACGATGTGAACTTTATTTAAAATGTGTGAAACGTCCCACATACAAAACGAATGATCACTTCAAATGTAATTTTTAATTGAGATACTAAACAAATTTCGAAATTTGATTTAATTTTAGATTTTATTTGGTGCTAAATGTTGATTTTTGTATTCAGAATAGATTTTTAAAAATTAGTTTTTTAATTTAAAATTTTTTACTAACCAAATTAAATTTTTCATCATAAATCAATATTTTCATTAAAATTTAAATTTTTAACTAAAAAATCAATTTTAAACTAAAAATACAATTTTAAACTAAAAATTCAATTTTTAACTAAAAATTCAATTTTAAACTAAAAATTCAATTGAAAACAAAAAATTGAATTTTAAACTAAAAATTCAATTTTTAACTAAAAATTGAATTTTTAACTAAAAATTCAATTTTTAACTAAAAATTCAATTTTTAACTAAAAATTCAATTTTTAACTAAAAATTCAATTTTTAACTAAAAATTCAATTTTTAACTAAAAATTCAATTTTTAACTAAAAATTCAATTTTTAACTAAAAATTCAATTTTTAACTAAAAATTCAATTTTTAACTAACAATTCAATTTTTAACTAACAATTCAATTTTTAACTAACAATTCAATTTTTAACTAACAATTCAATTTTTCACTAAAAATTAAATTGTTCACTAAAAATTACATTTTTACTAAAAATTCAATTTTTCACTAAAAATTCAATTTTTAACTAAAAAATTCAATTTTGCACTAAAAATTCAATTTTTTACTAAAAATTCAATTTTTAACTAAAAATTCAATTTTTCACTAAAAATTCAATTTTTAACTAAAAAAAATTCAATTTTTCACTAAAAATTCAATTTTTCAATAAAAATTAAATTTTTCACTGAAAATTCAATTTTTCACTTAAAATTCAATTTTGCACTAAAAATTGAATTTTTCACTAAAAATTACATTTTTCACTAAAAATTCAATTTTTCACTAAAAAATTCAATTTTGCACTAAAAATTGAATTTTTCACAAAAATTATATTTTTCACTAAAAAAATACATTTTTTTACTAAAAATTCAAATTTTCCCTAAAAAATCAATTTTCAACTAACAATTCAATTTTTCACTAAAAATTCAATTTTTCACTATAAATTCAATTTTTAACCAAAAATTCAATTTTTAACTAAATATTCATTTTTTTAACTAAAATTCAATTTTTCACTAAAAATTAAATTTTTAACTAAAAAATTAAATTTTTAACTAAAATTTAAATTTAAAAAAAAATTCAATTTTTAACTAAAAATTCAATTTTTCACTAAATTTGATTCTTAACTAAAAAGTTAATTTCGACTAAAAATTCAATTTTTCACCAAAAACTCAATTTTTAACCAAAAATTCATTTTTAACTAAAAATTCATTTTAAACTAAATATTCAATTTTTAACTAAAAATTCAATTTTTAACTAAAAATTCAATTTTTAACTAAAAATTAATTTTTTTAACTAAAAATTAACTTTTGCACTAAAAATTCAAATTTTCCCTAAAAAATCAATTTTTTACTCAATTTTTCATTAAATTCAATTTCTCAATAATAAGTCCCATTTTCGCTAAAAATTCAGTTTTTCGTTAAAACTTCGAATTTTAACTAAAAATTAAATATTTAACTAAAATATGATCTTTTAACTGAAAATTCAATTTTTCACTTTAAATTAAATTTTTCACTATATATTATTTTTTCACAAAAAATTCGATTTTCAACTAAAAATTAAATTTTCACTAAAAATTTCAAATTCAATTTTTTACTAAAAATTCAATTTTTCCCCAAAAATACATTTTTTCACTAGAAATTAAATTTTTCTCTTGAAATTCAGATTTTCACTAAATATTCAAATTTTCACGCAAATACCATTTTTAATTAAAAATTCAATTTTTCACTCAAATGCAATTTTTCACTTAAATTTTTTTTTTTTACTAAAATTAGAATTTTTCACTAAAAATTGAATTTTTCTCTTGAAATTTAATTTTTACTATAAATTTAATTTTTCACGAATAATTGAAATTTTCAATATACATAATTAGTATCGTACTTTGTGTTATAAAAATATTTATTTCAGGCCAACTAATCAGCTCTCAGTCAATTTACTCGAGTCACTATCAAAATTTTGAAAACTCCAAAATTTAATGACTCGACAAAATATAGATCAAAAAAACTGCCTTACTACATGAACAACACGTAACAACGGAAGGTAGAGTTTAATTTTTAAAACGCCAGTCACAAAAAACTTTGTGACCTCAAACAATAAACAAATCAAAGCAAAACATTTTCACTGGGCCTTTTTTCCAGCTCTTTTTTTTATTTTAACCAAAAGATTGAACAACCGAACCAAGAAAATAAAATGGACAGACGTAGGGTTCGGATGATCATTCATCACAGGTGTTGATGGCTCAGTGTGTTTTGCCACTATTGTTGTTAACAAATTTGTCTGTCTGTCTGTCTGTTTGTTTGGATTATAAAGCGTGAGCGACCCTTGGCATGACTATTCAAAAATATGTTGTAAACCCCGATCGGTATCAGTCAAATTAAGTATTTAAATTTCATTGCCGCAATTGCTTTAAATCCGTTCATAAACATTTTAAGCGCGCGCGCACTGAACAAAAATAAACTTAATTCGGGTCTGGTCTGGTCGGACGGTTAATTTGGACTATTCTAATTAGCGTAGAGTTTGTTTTCTTTTTGGAGCAACGCAGCTTATAAAATATGCCACTCTATTTCTTGTTGATTTTTGACATGATGCTGCATTTAGTTTTTTCAGAAATTTGTACTTTTTAAGCAGATTATTTGTTCGTGGGGTTTTCATGTTTTGATGGCAAAAAGTACACGTGTGTTTTTTGATAATTTGTCAATTTCTCAATATACCCGATCAATACCCTTTTGGTATTATTTGTGTGATTGTCGTAGGAAGTGACCTGCACTATTTTGAATGTGACAGCATCATCGATTTGTTGTTTAGTTGGAGGAAGTGTCACCGAACGAATGTTGAATATGACTGTAAAGAATGATATAAATTAACATTTTCTTATATTATGCCATAAATTATGTTAAAACCTCTTTTTGTAGTGTTTTCTAGTATAAGATAAATCCTTCAACTTTTCCCATTTTATGCAAAATTACGTATTTTTAATTTTTCCATTTATTTGTTAAAATAAAACATAAATAAACTGTTTCGTAATCTTTTTAATATTATTTTAAAACCAATTTTATTGAAATATTTTTAAAGTTATACTATAATTTTTATATTCTTTGAAGTTTTCGCATCAAAGTTCAAAATCAAACTGAGCTCCTGGAAATATTTGTACCCCTTCAACTGTGAGTTATGGTTTTTTATACTCTTTAAAAAAAATACTTCCAGAAAATCAACCCTTCCATGTCATGATTTTCGCACAACAACCCTTTTTTATGCCGTTGCATCATTTGCATTTCACTCTTTTTAGTACTAATTTAAAGGGTTGTTTTTTATAAATATCCATCACACTATTTTGTAATACACAATATCAAATACAGATGTCGCTTGTTTTTTTTTTAGAACTAATAGCACTTCGGAATTCTTCATTGTTCGACAGTTAATTAGAACAGTTAAGAAAATGTCGTCTTATGTTTTAAAGATATAGACGTTTTCAGTTATAGTTAAATATATTTTGGATATTTTTTATCATTTAAATAGTACTTATTATCTATTAAAAAAATATAACAAAAGTACATGTTATTGAAGTAGAAAAATTATTACGGAGATTTTAGTCCAATTTTCAAAAAAAGATGGAAAACAAAAATATTTTATGACTTATAATTTTATATATACTGCCTCTTACTATTTTCAAAAGCTATGTGCTATAGACATCTGCACAAATTCATTTGAAGCCCACTTCAAGACATTAATTTTATTTCAAGACATTTATTGTCGCCGACTCTATGCTTGAAAATCGAATGAATGTGTGGCTTATAACAACAAAGCACAAGTAGTGTCAAAACAAAATACAAACAAGACGTAGTTGTAGTGAAGAGGTCTGTGTGCAATAAAAGTGGTCAGTGTGCAAACAAAATGTGTGCAATAAAAATTCAAATACTGAAATGAACTGCTTATGACACTGAGTACTCGGTGCATTTTACATTTTTTTTATCATTCTTTCTCTAAGACATTTTCATTAATATTGAAATATAGACAAAATTCTAAAGTTGTAAGAAAATCATATAATATTTTATATTAAATTTTTTATTTAGCGAACAACATTTTTTTTTTCATTTATTTTTTTGTTTTACAAATTTTTTTTTTATTTGTTCGATATATTGCTTTTCGACCATTGCGTTGTTATTATCGTACAAACAAAAATATATTAACAATTTTTTTTTTTTTTAATTAACTGCTTATGACACTGAGTACTCGGTTTCATTTTTTTTTATCATTCTAAGGAATTTTTATAAATATTGAAATACAGACAAAATTCCAAAGCTATAAGAAAACCAAATAATATTTTATATCAAGTTTTTTATTTATCGAACAACATTTTTTTCCTTTTTGTAGAATGAAAAGTCACTAAAACATTTTTATAAAAAACTTAAATTACGTGTTTCTTCATTAATATTATAAAAAGCAAATATTAAAATATTTACATTTTCCTATCATGTGGTGAAAATATTAAGATCATCGATTAAAAATTGAAAGATATATAAAGTTTTTTGTAAATGAATATTTGGCATTTTGAAAATGTATTTGATGACTTTTCGTTCTCCAACGACGATTTATTTAAAAAAAAAATTGTTGCTTTTCAACCAATGCGTTATTTTTGTCCACACATTTGTTCTATTGAAAAAATAATGTTAATTTTTTTTTTTAAAAACACATAAATACCGACAACGACATTACTGCCGTCGAACGCCAATCGGCAGATTTTTTTTCAATGTTCTTCTTCTCACTCGTTACTCTTTGCACTCCCTCACTGCACTCACTGTACTTGTTGCATTTTCCGCGACAGTAGTGTCATTTGGTTTTGTTTTTCAAGACATTAAATGTCTTGAATAAAATGTCTTGACACCACTTGAGACCAATGAAACAAATACTGCAGTGAAATGTAGTCGCTGGAGAAACTTCACTATAAAACTGTCGACTGTCATTTCAAAATGCACTCAATACTGTAGAGTGCAGTAGTGCATATTTTGCAGAGATAACTTCAAATACATTTGTGCAGATATCTAATGTCCATGCTATTTTACGACTTTGTGTATCTAGATCTTACTAGATTATTTTATAATATATGTTTTTTGTTATTTTAAATAACGACAATAATAGTTTGGAACTACAGCTCTAATGAACTAGGCATCGCTCTCTTACTATTTTGAACTGTGCGTATTATATTTGTATTCTAAACAATAGCCTAGTAAAATTTTACCTGATGGCGGACTGAGTATTGTATTTTAACTTGTCCAGTTGCATGATAAACATGATCTGAACATGTCTTGCCAAAACGGGATATTTCTACTAGGGTATCCCTAATTAGGTTAACCAAAATGATAACACTTTTTTTTATTTTTATTTATGTTCTATATATTTATTTTATACCTTTTACCAATAAGTATATATATGCTTTTGTATCTCTATGAAAAAAGAGCTCAACAAATATAGAAAAACAGATTGTTGTGATATTCAGTTTTTTTTATCACAAAACATACAATATTTGCACATAATTAACTAATTATAGATTGTTACTTGCAACAAGTGAAACATTTATTGTAGCACAAATATGTAATATCCATGTAAATGTAAATTCGCGTACACTAACCAACCAACCAACCAACCAGCCAACGAACACCCCACTGTTTAGTGCAGTTGACAATTGTGATGACTCTGATTCAGATGCTGTTGCCATTTGTATCCGTACTTGTCATTCTGGTAGCGGTCGCTCGGTCGGTCGGTCACTCATCTTGGCGCTCATTATGTGTTTAAAAAATATTTAACATAATTCTGTAATCTGAATGCAGCCATCTTGGAGCGACAGTAACAGGATGCTCGATCGCTCGCGCTGTGTGTGAACAGCAAAAACCAGGAGGCCAACTTCTATAGTTGCAGATACTGCATCTACATCTTGTAGAAACAGCAGCAGCATCAGCAACAACATCATCATTGACTTCTTGATCATCATCATCATCATTTTACAGATGCAATGTAAATTTCTGTGCATGCGTTAGGCGGCTGGAAAACTGTGTAAAAACTTGGCAAAATATTATAAGAAGTTGTATTGCAAAACAGGATGACGCCAAATGCCAGAGAATTTGTTGCTGCTGTTGGTTGAGAATCAGCAGCAACTACTACTGTCTGCTGACAGTTGACGCTTTGCTGACTGTTTGTTGTCTGTTGACGGTTAATTTATGACCATTTTTATTAACATTACTCACTTGATCGGGTTCTGGGAAATCGTACGATGTGCTGCTGTTTATTTTTTCATTCGTTCGAATCGAATGTCTCTTTAATTTCTTGTATTTAATTTGTAAATTATTTTAATGCTTTCATAATTTATCAGCAACAGCATCATCAGCAACAACAACAACAACACTTAACAGTAGCAGCAGCAACAACAACATCTCTAAGTCTCCCGGCAACATCTTCAGTTGCTTGACTGACTGTTGGCAACAAATATTCGTGCGACAACATCGACGACTAGTTTTTGTCGAGTGTTGCCATTTTACATTTTATGCCGGAATGTGGATGATCCTCATAAACTAATCTAAAGTAGGCTGTATGTTTAAATGATTCTTTAAAAAAAACGTGGTAATGATCATAATTAACATGCAGGCATTTATTTTAAACCACTTTTTCTGATATCAACTCATATTAATTCCCAGTTGTATTTGAGGCGCTTTTCCGGAGGAGCCTGATTTTATTTCTTGATTTATTGTTCAGAAATTAATAATATTCGCTATAAAGTATATAATCGTTTTTTTTTTTTGTATTTAAAATATAATATTATTATGAAAATATCCCATTAATGAGTCATAATCAGTCGATTTCTAAATAAATTCTCCCACAAATATTTGAGAGAAATTGTATTGAATTTTCTTTGTATTGAATTTACGTACAACGCATTTTTTCTTCCAACATTTTATCCCAAATATTTGTGGGAATATTTCTTAAGAATTCGACTGAATATTAATATATCGTCGTTGTAGAACGAAAAGTCCCAAATTCATATCTTTAAAAAACTTAAATTTCGAGTTTGTTAATTGATATTATAAAAAGTAATTGATGCATTTTTGAAGTTTAAATATCAATTGAGAGATATACATTTTCTTATCATGTGGTAAAACAATTGAGATCATCCATTAAAAATTGACAGATATATGAAGATTTTTGTAAATGAATATTTGGCATTTTGAAAATGTATTTGGTGACATTTCGTTCTACAACGACGATATGTTTCATTAAAACTAAAAATACATTCATGATATTTATAAAATTTCGAAATTTGAGAAAACTCCAACGAGAACGCTATTAAAATTGTTAATAGGATGCATACCATGAGTTCAATAATATCATAAGTTTAATAATAGTCAGCCATAAGATTCATAGTTATTTTTTCTGGTATAATTGAATTAAATTTTATTATTCAATATGTTCCTTAGCAATTTATTTTTTAATTTTTGCTAGTTTTTTTTTATAATATTAATAAAGAAACTTAAAAATAAATCTGTTTATTTTTAATTCTACATCCTTGATTTAATATATACACTTTTGCTATGCACTAATTTAATTATTGATATTTGCATCAGTAAAAGGTCTGCTCCATAAATGGAGTAAAAAGCATTTAATGAAGTAATTTTCTCATTACCATTGTTCTTTAAAGTGGCTTCCAATAAAATTAATACACAGAAAAATTCTAAATACATGCTAAAAAAATGGCTCTTCTTCAATACATTACTTTGTTTAATGTTTGTTTGGAGTTTAATGTAAACATAGTTATATTTGTCTGATAAATCCATAATTAACACAGAGTTGAACATATTGCGATAAGCTCTAAGTAATATTACGTTTTTACGTACGAATACGCATACAAACATTTTAATGTTTCCCTTAAAATGCTGTATATTTATATAGAAACATAAATACTTTTACGTCCAAAACAAAAAATATTTAAACTGGAACATTAATACATATTAATTCAAACATATTTTTGAACGAACTGATTATAAATATGTCTCCAGAGCAACATATTATTGTGTCAGTTCAAATATCAGTATATTTGCACATAAACATATATCTATTATAACCTAAATATAGTGATAATTTCTTAGAATATACGTTATGAAATAATTGTTGATTTGTAGAGATCTTTCAGAACATTGAGATCTTTCAATTATTACGCGTTCTAGAAAATGTAATTTTTAATGACAATACGTAAAATATTTAAATCATTCTTAATAGATATTGACTATATAAAAATACAATGCATTTATAATTAGTGGATAACAGTAGCTATGACTTTAAAAATTCGTACACAGAGAATAGAAATAGCTTATGCCCAACAACTCACTACCCAAACAACTTATTTGGTTCTTTTAACTATCAATTCGTTTCTTATAGCAAAATCTGAAAGCGTTGTTGTTTAAATGTACATGTTTATTGTACATCTGCTTAAATGCATTTGAATACCACTTCAAGACATTGATTTTATTGCAAGACATGTACTGTCGCCGACTCTATGTTTGGAAATCATTATGTTGCTTACAACAACAAAGCACAAGTAGTGTCAAAACAAAACAAGACGTAGTTGTAGTTGTAGTCACGAGGTCTGTGTTCAATAAAAGAGTTCTGTGTGCAAAAATGTGTGCAATAAAAATTCAAATACTGAAATAAACTGCTTATGATACTGAGTACTCGGTGCATTTTACATTTTGTTTATACTTACTCTAATGAATTTCGATTAATATTGAAATATAGAACAACTTCAAAAGCTATAAGAAAATCATATATATTTTTTATCATATACATTTTTTATAATTTTTTTTTATATATTGCTTTTTGACCAATGCGTTGTTTTTGTCGTACAAAAAAATTAATAAACATTTTTTTTTAAATAATGTTTGTTGTAATTTTCATAAACATTAAATACCGACAACAACATTACTGTCGTCGAACGCCGAGCAGCAGATTGTTGTTGTTGTATTCAATGACCTTCTTCTCACTCGTCACTTGTTGCGCTCCCTTACTGCACTCACTGTACTTGCTGCATTATCAGCGACAGTCTTGAAAACTTGTCTTGACATTACTTGAGACCAATGAAACAAATACTGCAGTGAAGTGTATTTGTTGGAGAGACTTCACTATAATACTGTAAACTATCAGTGCAAAATGCACTAAATGCTGTCGAATGTAGTAGTGAATATTTTGCAGAGGCAACATCAAATACTTTTTTTTGCTAATGTCTATTGTATTTGAACTGCCAACTCAATCTGTTAGTTTCCTCATTCAATATACAGAGATTTCGTTATATTCAAATGAAATTGGTTTTAATAAACAACTTTATCTTTCTTCCAAGCTCAAGATAAAAAAAAAGATTTTTCTGTTATTATTTGGTTGACTACTAATTGTAAGTTTAAATGTTAATGTTAAGTAATTATTTAGTAACAATACACTGAAAAATTGTTTACTGATGATTTAGACACTTATTAAACATTTTTTCTAATTTTCTTATATGTAAGTTATATTCATAATTATACATAATACTTAACAAATTATGCATAAAAAAAAACTGTAAATCACTATACATTTATTATGAACTAGCTGGACCCGTGCACGACTCGTGCCAAGATTTTCTGAATTCAAAGATATGGAGCGATTTTATTAATATAAAAAACATTTTATTATTTATATGAGGGGACCGTGCTTAGCTGTTGAAATTTTTTTATTCGTTTTATAAATGTGGTAACCAAATAATTCTCCGCCAAAACAACTTTTCTCAAAGACAATTTTTTCTCAGACTGCGCTTCTCCGCAGAATTATTCCCAGTAGAAATCTTCCCCGTAAAATCCACATAGAACGCTTTCCCGTAGAATTCTCAACGTAGAATTCATCCCGGTAGAATTGTTCCCGGAAGAATTCTTTCTCGTAGAATTCTTCCCCGTAGAGTTTTTCCCAGTAGAAGTTTTAGTGTGGTGGGTTTTAATGTAGTAAGTTTCGGTGTGGTGAGTTTAGATGTGGTGAATTTTGGAGTGGTGAGTTTAATTGTGGTTAGTTTTGGTGTGGTGAATTTGAGTGTGGTGAGTTTAAGTGTGGTGTTTTTAAGTGTGGTGAATTTTAATGTGGCGTGTTTTAGTGTGGCGTGTTTTAGTGTGGCGTGTTTTAGTGTAGCGAGTTTTAGTGTGGTGAATTTTATTGTGGTGAGTTTTAGTGTGATGAATTTTAATGTGATGAATTTTATTGTGGTGAGTTTTAGTGTAGTGAATTTTAGGGTGGTGAGTTTTAGTGTGGTTAATTATAGTGTGGTGGGTTTTAGTGTGGTGAATTTTAGTGCGGTGAGTTTTAGTGTGGTCAATTTTAGTGTGTTGAATTTTTGTGTGGTGAGTTTTAGTGTGGTGAGTTTTAGTGTGGTGAGTTTTAGTGTGGTAAGTTTTAGTGTGGTGAGTTTTGGTATGGTGAGTTTAAGTGTGGTGAGTTTTAGTGTGGCGACTTTTGGGTATAGTGAGTTTTAGTGTGATGAGTTTTAATGTGGAGAAATTTTAGTGTGGTGAGTTTTAGTGTGGTGAATTTTAGTGTGGTGAGTTTTAGTGTGGTGAAATTTTAGTGTGGTGGGTTTTAGTGTGGTGAATTTTAGTGTGCTGAATTTTTGTGTGGTGAGTTTAAGTGTGGTGAGTTTTAGTGTGGTGAAATTTTAGTGTGGTGGGTTTTAGTGTGGTGAGTTTAAGTGTGGTGAGTTTTAGTGTGGTGAGTTTTGGTGTGGTGAATTTTAGTGTGTTGAATTTTTGTGTGGTGAGTTTAAGTGTGGTGAGTTTTAGTGTGGTGAGTTTTAGTGTGGTGAGTTTAAGTGTGGTGAGTTTTTGTGTGGTGAGTTTTAGTGTGGTGAGTTTTAGTGTGGTGAGTTTTTATGTGGTGAATTATAGTGTGGTGGGTTTTAGTGTGGTTAATTTAAGGGTGAATTTTAGTGTGGTGAGTTTTAGTTTGGTTAGTTTTAGTGTGTTGAGTTTGTTTTTCTTTTTCTTTCCTTTTTTTGTTTTTCATTTAGTTTGGATTGTGGTTTTATGTGATTGGTTTTGTTTTTGTATTTTTGCTTTTGTTTTGTGTTGTGCTTTTGCTTTTTTGTTTTTAATTTTTTTTTTGTGTTTGAGTTTTTTGTTTCATGTTCGTTGCTGGTGAAAGTGCCGAGTTATATCGTGTTTAGGTTGCATTGGAGGTGCCACGCCTCTTTGCCCAATCCCGCCCATATATAGCATATCATTCCTTCCAGACCATACCGCATCTGTGGTAAAAATTTCAAGGAAATCGGATCAGCCGTTTAGACGGAGAAGCGGAACAAACGTGATTGCTTTTGTTTTTGTATTTTTGCTTTTGTTTTGTTTTGTGCTTTTGTTTTTTTTGTTTTTAATTTTTTTTTTTGTATTTGAGTTTTTTGTTTCATGTTCGTAGCTTGTGAAAGTGCCGAGTTATATCGTACTGAAAGTTTAGGTTGTATGGGAGGTGCCACGCCTCTTTGTCCAATCCCGCCCATATATAGCCTATCATTCCTTCCAGACCATACCGCATCTGTGGTAAAAATTTCAAGGAAATCGGATCAGCCGTTTAGACGGAGAAGCGGAACAAACGTACAAACGTACAAACGTACAAACGGACAAACGTACAAACGTACAAACGTACAAACGTACAAACGAACAAACAGATTTATTATATTAATAGGATAGTATTCACACATTTTTCCAATGTTCCCATTCATCTATGAGGTTTTTGCTACAAGATCCAATCCATGTTTTTAAAAGTGACGCAAAAAAATATAAAATTTTCTAAATATTAAAAAGTGATATGCACTTCAAATGCATGTAAAACCCGTATAGGATTTGATATCGCAAAGCAGTTTTCGACTTCATAATCTGTGAGGTTTCTCCTACAAGATCTCATCTATGGTTTTTAAAAGTGATGCAAAAATATATAAAATTTTTCTAAATATTAAAAAGTGATTTGCAATTGCACTTCAAATGCAAGTAAAACCCGGATACGAATTGATATCGCGAAGCGGTTTTCGAATTCACGATCAATCGGGTTTCTGCTATAAGATACATTTAATTGTTTTTAAAAGTGACGCAAAAAATATATTTTTTGAAATTATTTCAAAATATGGTGCACACTTGCATTTCAAATGCAATTTAAAACCGCAAACGAATTGATCCAGAAAAACGGTGAACGCACATATCCTCGGATTGGTTTCTAGTTTTACGTACATATCGATTTTTTTAAGTGTGCAAAATTTTTTTGATTTTTGTATCATGGTGTTATAATTTCGAATGCGATATTTTTCACTTTATTCTGCATAATTAGGATTTGTTGCGGCATCTGCAGGCTACGGCTATTTAGCACAATGTATGAAATTTTTATAATCAATTATGAATAAAAATCATAAAATGTATTCTAAAATCTATTCCAATTACTCATGGCTTATGAATATCTTATACACAAGAGAAGAGCAAACATATGCATGATTTTATTCAATTAATCAAAGTAATTTTTATCTTAATCATATATTATGAATAAAATCCAAAATATTATGATTACTTATTTTTGACTGGATATTATGATTTATTTTTGCAAAATATATGCGTATATTACAGGATTTATGAGAACATTTCATTATACACATTTCATCTTACGGATACGTGTACGTATTTCATATAATTCACGGATGCTGAAACTAAGTAATTTTTGTAAAATATAGCAATCGAAAGGATTTATAATAATCCAGAACATGATCCTAACTAACGATCAAACTTTTCTCCAACTGTTAATTTTTTTTAATAATCTACTTTATTATACCATATCAATTTTTAAAGAAGTTCGATATGCAAATAATGGATTTTTAATATACCGCATTCTTAATCCTAAATGCGACTGAGAACAAAATAAAAACGTTTTAATACAGCTTTTCACTGACTCATTGGGAAAAACAAAACTCAAGATGAAACAAAGCGCCTGCATGCATTCTATGCAAATCACGGCGATATTTCAAGATCAACCAAAGCCGGATTCTACCTACCTCCCGTCAATGTTGGCCAACTTGAAACAAATGGCCGGCCGGCTAGCTGTCCGATCGTTTGCGATTTGCATAAGAATTCGCTGCGGTGGCAGTTCAAATGCAAAGATCAACGACGACGATCAAGTCAATTATTTGCGTAGTTGTAAAAAACATTCCAAACGTTAATTTAAAATGTATTTCTTTCTTTTTTTATTTTTTATATCTGTTTTTTTCAGCTGTCAATTGCGTTCGTATTTATTTAGTGTCATTGTGCATTGCATTGTGAATAAATCAGTTTATATGGAAATGACCATAATTGCAACGAAATAATTATATAATCACCCCTGCAATTATTGCCAAGATCAATCGATCGTTCGTACAAAGTGCGGCTACCACTGCCACTGATCGGATCGGATCGGCAGCTTAAAATGCGCTGTTTGATGATTTGATGAATTGCAAAAATGCAAAATGAGCAAATTAAATGTAAAACTTTTAAAATGCACTAAAACCTAATTAACTTAAGTCCAATGCTAATCGTTGCGATCGCAGTGCGCAGCTCTTTTGAGGACTTCAAGACGAACCAAGGGAAAAATAATAAAAAGGGCTGCCTGCGAAATCATCGATCGATCACTGCCGCCACATCCTTAATGGTGTTGATGATTTTTCATTTCATTTTTTACAGTTTTTCTTTTTTGTTATTTTTGCAAAACTAAATTTATGCGAAATTATTTATTATAAAGTAGCGCATCGAATGTTTGATAAATTAGCCGGTTGGTCGGTGCATTTGCGTTGCCAAAGAACGAAAAGATCAAAAGTTGGCAGCGCGATAAAAGTTGCACTCGGTGAAATTACTGTATTTAAAAATCTATAAAACGAGTTGCTGCGAAAAAAAGCGAAACATTTTAATGGAGTTGCCAACGATTTGTGTAGACAGACAAGAAAGACATACAGTTGGAAGTCAGAAGAGTTACTCAGTAGCCATGTCTTAACAATTACAATCAACAGGGTTCTTAATGATCGTCATGACTTTAGCGTCTTTGCATTTGAATGTTCTTTAAATCGCTAACTGATCTTTATCGATATAATTATCGCAATGCTGCGATAAATCAAGTGGAAGATCTGTGAAGAAAAATCAATTTTTCGCACTTTATCGAGTGATCGATCTAGTTTCTACTTAAAATGTCGACTCTATTTTATTCTTGAATTCAATATTCTTGAAACAATAAAGTTCAACCAATTAAATTGTTATTTTAAATTTATGTAGTTTTAAATTATTTTATATAAAGAAAAAATGAAAGCTATTACAAAGGAACACGAAGAAAATTATTTACTCATGATTTATGAATAAGCCGTTCATAAAACATATTTTTTCTACTTTTATCATTTATGTGTTATATTCAAGAATTATGTATAATATTAAAAAAATGTAAATTTCATGCATAAAACACTGATAATCACTATGTATTTATTATGAATATCTTACTTTACTTTCACAAATTTTATTATTAATCATAATCGTGGAAATTATGAGTATTTATTCATAACTTGTGTTTCATATTGCATATCAATTTCCTCAATGCTCAATTCTTGCCAATTGTAAAAAACCACGTCGTAGCTATAGTCTATAGAATATTTAATAAAGTTAAAAAGAGTTATTTTAAAATAAATGTGAAATTTAATAGACAAATAAATTGAAGTGAGTATTTTATCATTAATTTTTTTTTTTAATTTTACTTTCCTTCCTAATGTTCCTTTCCCATTAACTTGTTATATTTTCAAATGCGGCATTTTTGGCATTGTTCTGCATAATTTGGATTTGTTTTTCCATCTGCAGTCACAGCTATTTGGCAATGTATGACATTTTAATCATAAATTATGAATAATAAATCATAAAATGTATTCCAGCATCTTTTACAATTACTCATGAATTATGAATATCTTATATCACAGTAATCGATTTTTACTATAATCATATATTATGAATAAAAACCAAATCATTATGATCATTTATTCTTGGCTGGATATCATGATTAATTATTATGCTCGGGCTCTGACAAGGCAATTGTCGGGTATATAATAAAATGGGGAATTGCCGGATCAGTACATGATCATGGCCTGAGGTCAGTACATGATCAGGACACTGCGTTGCAAGTACATTATGGGCCTTATCATATTACGATCATCTCAAATAATGATATGATCATTTCATGACCATGGCCCTACCAAAATTTCTACTAGAGTATGAGAACATTACCACCCCGAGTACACTTCCCCATATATTACTTGAATTAAAACAAAATATTAATTGTAACCATCAAAATCATTCGGTTTAAATTAAATTTCTACAAATTCGTTTGTTTCTGCAAATAATACCAATTTTTCTAAAATAGTTTCAGTCGTTGCTTATAAGAAACGACTTAACATTTAAGGAAACCAAATATGTAGGTTTTGCAATGATTTGATTGGCGCAAAAAATGTATTTTCTGTTTTATATTTAATTAAGACAGATTCAAATATTGAATATTTTTGTCTCCAATGTGTCAAAATGCTTCCCTTCGCGGATAAATTTATTTAATTATTCAAAAAATGATACGCGGTATAACTTCTTTTTTTACGGCTATAAAAAACGACGATATGTTTATATTTGATTTGATATAACTGCATTTTATGTAGTTTTTTTATTTCTTACATGAACATTTGGTATACCAAATAGATTTTTATGGCGAATAAGCCTCTAATAAAAAAAAAATTGTCTTTAATCAAGAATTTGTTTATGGAACATTTAAACAATAAATATGTTTATGATAAAATAGTGTTCGTAAAAAATATTATTAGAACGAGAAATATTTAAATATTTGCAATTAGGAATCAAGTATATTTTTGTCTGCAATCAAGACAATGTTTATAGAACATTAAAGCTATAAAAATATTTATTTAAAATTATTAATTTTAGAAAAAATAAATTCTTAATAGTAAATGTTTGGGACAAGATTTTAGAATCTGTTTAATAAGTTTTAAAATTATTTGAAAATAATTTATTTAAACTGGCTTGAATTCTGTCTACCAACTGACTCTAATTATAGAAGCAGGCTTGAATTCTATCAACCATCTTACTCTAATTACAGAAGCTTTTATAGTAAACACACTCAGAAAAAAAGTACTATAAAATCAATAGTTTTTTCTTAGTCAATAGGATAAATTCTTATTTTAATAAGTAAATACCATAAAATACTACAAAATACTATTAAATAATATTAAATCATTTGTGTGTTTATATGTAAATATATATATTTTGTATACTATTAAATCAATAACTGTCTGTCCTATTGACCAATTTTAATAAAAAAAATTTCTGAGTGTATAATTTGTGAAACCAAGTGAAAAAAATGCCAAATTAATTATGTATTTTAATAATTAAATCTTTGTCGATAATTTTTAAATTTTCAACATTAATAAAACTTCATTATTTTGCCATAAATATGCCATAATTATACCAGTTTTATTGGCACAACCAAATTCTGCGTAAAATGCATTTAAAATACATGAAAATTCAATAATCTTCAATACAATTAAATCAATTATTTGTTAAGCAACTGAAACATTTTGAATATTTATGAAAATTATGCACATTTATGTGAATATATGTCTGTCTGTCTGTTTTTTCGATTGCATTGTAAAGTGGGTTAGGCAACAACTACAACCAACTGCAGCAACAATCGCAGCCATGTTCGCTGTCCTTGCCAGCAGCAGCATAGGTGATTTTTGAGCAACAGCAACAACTGGCAGCTGTCTGTCAAGCTGACATTCTGACCAAATGCTGTTAACACTGTCATGTATGTCTGTCTGTTCGGATGTTTGTCTGTCTGTCCGACAGTCTTTCTGTCTGTCGTTGTCTTGTTTTTTACACTTTAAACTCAGATTAATTGTTGACAATTTTTGCAATGCAAAATGTTTTTAATTAACCGACAACAGTAGCCAAAGCATTGCAAGCAACATGTTGGCGATGATGAATGTCATGCACTGCATGTTGACAGCAACAGCAATAGTTACACTAAAAAAAATATGATCTATCTACTAATTTGATGAAATGTGACTTTTATTATTAATTTTATAGTTTACATATTTTCAAATAAGTTATTTAAAATTATACCAAAACAATAATATTATTAATTTATTAGTATTAATACCATTAATTTAATAGTATTAATACTATTAATAGTATTTTAATACTAATAGTATTAACATTTTAATTTAATATTATTATTTTAATAGTATTAATACTATTAATTTAATAGAATTAATACTATTTATTTAATTGTATTAACACTTTTACTTTAATATTATTAATTTAATAGTATTGAAACTATTAAAATAATAGTATTATTACTATTTATTTAATAGTATTAATACTATCAATTTAATAGTATTAGAACTATTATTTTAACAGTATTAATTCTATTAATTTTATAGGATCAAAACTATTAATTTAATAGTATTAATACTATTAATTTAATAGTATCAACACTATTAATTTAAAACATGATATAATAATATTTAAGTATTTTTTTTCGTGTCCACTACTGCAGACACCGTTTGACAACAGTTGGCAACACAACACATGCTTGGCGCGCCAATTGTTCGACTGTCCGTTTGTTTCTCAGTTTGTTCGACTGTCAGTCACTCAGTCGATCAATCGTTCGATCGTCAGTCAACACGCTGCATCCATAATTTACTGCCTCTGTCTCTTGCCTGGATGTTAATGAGGCACCAGCATCAAACAGAGCCAGTCAGCCACCAAGCAGTGATCGACCAAATATTTAAATGTTTTTTTGCAAACATATTTGAATGTTTATGTGTGTTTTTGTTCCGCTGCACAATTTGCATTTTGATTGACAGTTTGTGTAAATTTATTTTTACCATATTTGCTGCAAGGTTTTTTATTGATTGAGTTTTTTAATATTTTTTTGCTACTTAATATTTTGCTACTTAAGTTTTTGCTTGCTTGTGCAATTTTTTGTTTACTACTTAATTCTATGAAATGCAAACAAATATATGCAAGAATATTTTTTTTTATAATTTTATAAAAATGTTGTCAACTAAAGTAGGCTTGTAGAGGTTGTACAATATTTCAAATGCACGGAAAGAAAAAAATTGATTATACTATAATTGCCTTTTATATTAATTTCCAAATTTTCGGATTATTTTCGTATTCATTATATGGTTTATGCTTCTTAATATATATCTTTTAAACATTTTAAATTTATCTCACATAATCAGATTAATTCTACTACACTAAGAAAAAATATATCATTAAATTAATAGTTTTTACTATTGAAATTAGTCAATAGGATAAATTATTAATTCAATCGGTAAATCCCATTATATACTACACAATAATATGTAATTATTTTTGAGTTTTTATGATTATATTTATTTTTTGTATACTATTTAATAAATAATTTTAATGGGATTTTTGAGATTTTTTTCTGAGTGTATGTGTAAATGTTTTCCAACACAATTCTTCTCCGGAATATTCTTGCTTCCCCAGTTAATTTTTCAACTTTTCTCAAGACAATGCTGTCTCGCACAAATCTCTTTCAAAACAATAAATTTTCTGATAAATTCTTTCCCAGATTTTCTTCCCCGAACAAACCCTTTTATAACGCATAATTTAATCAATCTTCCCTGAAAACTTATTCCGGAAACAATGCCTTTTATATCGCACAATCACATTACGTACCAATCTTCCCTGCACCCAGAAAAAATTCCCTTAAATCCCAATAAAATTGGTCAATTATTTATTTAATAGTATACAAAAAATATATCATTTCATATAAACTCAATGGCAATGTCATGGTATTTTCTAGTATTTAATGGTATTTTCCGATTAAAATAATAATTTATCCTATTGACTATTTTTAATAGTAAAAAAACTATTATTTAACTATTTTTTCTGGGTGTGAGGATTATTCACCGGAAAATACTTGATCGATCATCCCTGTTAATACTACGGCGTAAAATTCTTCTCTGAGACTATTCTTCTCAAAATAACTCCTCCCGGCAGTTCATCCCCGTGGCAATTACATCCCGAACAAGATTTCCCGAGTCAGTTTCTACTACCCGAACAATTCTTTCCTGATAAATGTTTCCCCTATTCAACTATTGCCTTCAAGACAAATATCCTATGAGAATATGCACCCCCATATAAATTCTTCTCTGATAAATTATACACCCGACAATTCATGATCGGTATAATTCATCCCTGTATAATACTAACGCGTTAAATTCTTCTCTGAGGCTATTCTTCTCAACATAATTTTTCCCGACAGTTCATCCCCGTGGCAATTACTTTCCGATCAAATATTCCCGTGGTTGTTACTACCCGAACAATTCTAACCTGAAAAATGTTTTCCCTATTCAACTATTCCCTTCAAGACAATTCTTTTACGAGACACTACTCCCCGACATAATACATTCGCAACAATTATTTTTCGAGGAAAATATTTCCCCAACTCCAGTTTCCTGGAAAGTTCCTCTCAACAATACAATTCCTCATGATCGAAGAAGTTAGTTGTACAATAGGTTGGTTGTCGCAACAAATTTATACCCTGCGTTTTGAATTTGTAAAATTTTGTAACATTTTTTGTTTTAAGCAATATATAAATATTTAAATAATCTGGCACAATTTCTTATTTTTTTTTTTTGCAGACGACAGCATGGATCTACAGTATATAATAAAGGTATGTTTAATTTTAATAAATTTTTAACAGTTTTACGGTTTATGGAGAATTCTTTCTCGAGACTTTCTCTGATACCATTCCTCACCGAATCAATTCTTTCCCAATACATTTATAGCCTAGACATTTATTTAAACCCCGGACAATTTTGTATCTGTTATAATTCTTTATCACACACTCAGAAAAAAATACTATTAAAACTGGTCAAAAGGACAATTATTGATTCAATGGTATACGAAAAATTAATATTTTCATATAAACTCAAAAACAATTTAATAGTATTTAATAGTATTTAATAGTATTTTGTTGTATTTAATGGTATTTACCTATTAAAATAATAATTTATCCTATTGACAAATTTTAATAGCAAAAAAAACTATTGATTTTTTAGTATTTTTTTCTGAGTGCAGTATAATTCTTAATCAAGCAATTCTTTACGATGATAAATATAACCCAAGACAAATCTACATCTGGATATATTAATATCCAGATAATTTATTTACGAGACAATATTTCTCCGAGACAATTACACCCAGAAAAAATTGCCTCAAATCCCATTAAAATTGGTAAATAGGACAATTATTGATTTAATAGTATACAAACATTAAATCTCTTCATGTAAATTCAATGGCAATGTCATCGTATTTTCTAGTATTTAATGGTATTTTCTGATTAAAATAATAATTTATCCTTTTGACTATTTTGAATAGTAAAAAACTATTATTTATAGTATTTTTTTCATTCAATATAATATTTTCAGACAATTCTTCTACAAGATAATTTTTATCCGAGACAACTTCTTACCGGATAATTCTTTTCTGTGCATAATATAAACAATTCTTGCAAAGACAATTTTAAAAATGTTAAAGTTTTCCCGGAGACAATTCTTCTCCGCAACTAGTTATCCTCGAAACAATTATTCTACGAAAGATAAATTTTACCGGAGACATCTTGTCCCTGGATAATTTTTTTGTTGCCTAAAAAATTGATCCCCGTGTTAACTTTTCCACGAAATAATTCATGTAAAGACAATTTTTACAATTTTACAGTTATCCCGAAGACTATTCTACGCCGCAAAAAATTTTCCTCGAAAGAATTCTTTCACGAGACAATTCTTCATTGCCACAATCTTACCCGTGACAATTATTTTCCATTTTTATTTTCAATAATCAGTTTTCCTATGTATTTATTTTCATCGATCATTGATTTCAAATATCTTCGTCACTTTATAAACTGACATTTATGATAACTTTTGTATCGTTCATAAATTGACAGACCTTATATTTATTTGAATCTGGCAATGCCATGCAAAAGTAGTACTAAATATTGTACTAAAAATGTTTTTTACCGAACTATGAAAGGAGTAAAAAAAATGTATGACAATGGGGTAGCTGGAAAGGGTATAAAAAATAAATTCATAAAAAAGAGTTAAATGCAGAGTTGTAATTGCAGGGGTTGAATCCAATAAGGGGTAATTTCTAAAAAACCCATACAAATCTCATTGTAACAAACAACCACGAACTCAAACCATTTTCAATGCTATGCAAATTTGAGCATAAACTCAAAGAGAGATATATTATTTGAAAAATAATGACAAATTTAAAACCTGCGCATAAACAAATTTTAAAATTGGAAACATTTCTCCAATCGCTGGAAAAAAAACGTACAGCAAGAAATGTCCTGGAAAGTGAACGTGCGACAGGAGACGAGCTCATTTGAATATCGTATAAAACGCGAACGTTGCATAGACGTGGCTCATAACGTTTTTTGCAAGGAACGCGCGCGGTTCTTTGCAACGCTCGGATAAATTATTATTTTTTTTTTTTTTTATTTATTCAAATCAGAAAAAGAAAATATAACACCAGATAAACTATTTTATATATTAAAATTTAATAAAACAAAAACTAACTAACAGGATTTTCAACATTAAATTGGATATCATATCGAAAATGGATTAACACACAGTATTTGATTTAGTTATACCGCAGAAATGGATATATTTACGTTAAAATGGATTACAATACAGCGAAAATGGATACAAAACTATAGCAATATTGGATTATACTACATCAGTGGATTAATTTTTATTTTTCAATTAATAACTCTTCATTTTTCATAAATTTCTCTATCACAATTCAGAAAAATTTACTTAAAAAACTATTTTTTTAAGATATAAAATTTCCTTTCATTTATATCGTTATATTTTAATGGTAAAAGTGAAAACTCAAAAATTTAATTTTACCATAAAAAAAATAGAATTTTTCACAAAAAAAAAATTTTAAAATGTTTTTCACTTCAAATTTTCACAAAAAAAAAATACAAATTTTTACTAAAAAAAATAAATTTTTAACTAAAATTTAATTTTTCATTAAAAATTTAATTTTCTCACAAAAATTACATTTTTCATTAAAAATTTAATTCTACACTAAAAATTTAATTTTTAACTACAAATTCAATTTTTTAATTGAAATAAAATTTAATTGAAATTAAAATTAAATTCACAAAAAATTAAATTTTTCACTAAAAATTAAATTTTTCACTAAAAATTCAATTTTTCACTAAAAATTCAATTTTTCACTAAAAATTCAATTTTTCACTAAAAATTCAATTTTTTACTAAAAATTCAATTTTCCACTATAAATTCAATTTTTCACTAAAAATTCAATTTTTCACTATAAATTCAATTTTTCACTAAAAATTCAATTTTTCACTAAAAATTCAATTTTTCAATAAAAATTCAATTTTTCACTAAAAATTCAATTTTTCACTAAAAATTCAATTTTTCACTAAAAATTCTATTTATCACTAAAAAGTCAATTTTTCACTAAAAATTCAAGATTTCACATAAAATCAATTTTTCACTGAAAATTCAATTTTTTCACTAAAAATTCAATTTTTCACAAAAAATTCAATTTATCAATAAAAATTCAATTTATCACTAAAAATTCAATTTTTCACTAATAATTCAATTTTTCACTAAAAATTCAATTTTTCACTAAAAATTAATTTTTTCACTAAAAATTAATTTTTTCACTAAAAATTCAATTTTTCTCTAAAAATTCAATTTTTCACTAAAAATTCAATTTTTCACTAAAAATTCAATTTTTCACTAAAAATTCAATTTTTCACTAAAAATTCAATTTTTCACTAAAAATTCAATTTTTCACTAAAAATTCAATTTTTCACTAAAAATTCAATTTTTCACTAAAAATTCAATTTTTCACTAAAAATTCAATTTTTCACTAAAAATTCAATTTTTCACTAAAAATTCAATTTTTCACTAAAAATTCAATTTTTCACTAAAAATTCAATTTTTCACTAAAAATTCAATTTTTCACTAAAAATTCAATTTTTCACTAAAAATTCAATTTTTCACTAAAAATTCAATTTTTCACTAAAAATTCAATTTTTCACTAAAAATTCAATTTTTCACTAAAAATTCAATTTTTCACTAAAAATTGAAATTTTCATTAAAAATTAAAATTTTCACTAAAAATTTAATTTATCACTAAAAATTCAATTTTTCACTAAAAATTCAATTTTGCACTAAAAATTCAATTTTTCACTAAAAATAAAAATTTTCCTTAAAATTCAATTTTTCACTAAAAATTCAATTTTTCACTAAAAATTCAATTTTTCACTAAAAATTCAATTTTTCACTAAAATTCAAATTTTCACTAAAAATTCAATTTTTCACTAAAAATTCAATTTTTCACTAAAAATTCAATTTTTCACTAAAAATTCAATTTTTCATTAAAAATTCAATTTTTCACTAAAAATTCAATTTTTCACTAAAAATTCAATTTTTCACTAAACATTCAATTTTTCACTAAAAATTCAATTTTTCACTAAACATTCAATTTTTCACTAAAAATTCAATTTTTCACACAATTTTTCATTAAAAATTAAATTTTTCATTAAAAATTAAAATTTTCACTAAAAATTAAAATTTTCACTAAAAATTAAAATTTTCACTAAAAATTTAAATTTTCACTAAAAATTAAATTTTTCACTAAAAATTCAAATTTTCACTAAAAATTCAATTTTTCACTAATAATTTTCTAATTTTCTCTAAAAATTTAATGTTAAAAATTGAATTTTTCACTAAAAATACGCCTTTCACAAATTTAATTTTCATTAAAAATTAAATTTTTTACTAAATATTAACAATTTAAATTTTCCCCCAAGTAAAACGAATTACTTCTTTTATTTTTTTTATTTTGTGTTTTTATCAGAATGACTTCCACGCAAATTGCCTTTATTCGTGCATTTCAAATTTGTTGCAACAATCGTACATTTTAATAACATGGCATTTTCGCTTCTTTGTAAGCAATTCTTATAATTTAAATGTGCTGCATTATTATTTTCTTTTCATTTTTTTTATTATTAAATTTTGTTCTTCTTGTTTTTCATTTTTATCTAAATTTTATTGCATTTAATTTTGTGTCTCTATTAAGTTGTTGCTGTTCGCGTTACTTACAAATTAAACTCACACGAATATTCAATTAAAAGTCGCTGCACTGTACTCCTTCGGTCGGTCTGCCGGTTGCCTGCGGCTGCAACTGCGACTGCTACACGTCACCTTCACGGTTTCATTATCAAAAATTTGCCATCGCAAAAATGGCCAAAAGCAAAACGCCCGCGCACGATAGTCGAAACTGCACGCGGCAGCCTGGCAGCCCAGAGCCAGCCGCCTCACGCCTATCTGCCCACAAAACATAGCAGGAGGTAGTAGCCAGTCAGTCAGACAGATTTGCGATAAAATCATTAAAAACAAAACCCAGAAAAATTAAAATCAAAAAATAAAAAATCACCGCCAATTGAGTTGCCATTAAATGCATGCATAATTGTGGTAGTCGGCCCCCGGACTGACGCCCCTCTACCGTGGGCCACTGTGTTAATTTTAGCTGCTTGTTTATTTGCTTAAATTTTAATTCGCTCGCAATTTTCTGACCGAAAAACAAAAAAAAAACCTATTCACATTTATTAGGCGCGCATGCGCTTCGGCCATTTGATATCTTCACGGCTTTTTGGCGCAATTTAATTCTTCATTTTTTATTTGGAAAAGATTGTTATTGTTGTTTTCCACGCCTACCACCCACCAAGTCTGACTGCTGTGGCAAACAACTTCCGCAGTACAGCGTCCCAATTCTACCAACTACATCCAGAGAAATTTGATTCATTACTATACATAATAAATCATTATCATTAATATTTAATTAATTATGTTTCTTTTTTTTGAAATCCGAAACATTCATATGTTACAATATAATAATAGCAATCATTTACATTAATTTTTAAATAACATAATTACATCAAACACCATCATAATTACTAAAATGACTATGAAAGACTTTTATAAACTTAAATGTCACATTCAATTATTTTTTAAATATTCATTCAAATAAATATTTAAATTCTTAAAGTAATCATATAAACATTTATAAATAGCATATTTATAATTGTGATAAATATAAATTTATAAAAGAAAAATGCTAATTTTTCATTAATATGTGACATATATCTTTTATGTTATAATTTGAAATCAACACTAATAGCTTAATTTTCAATTCTTAAATTAATCATATAAACATTTATAAAGGTCATAATTATAATTGTGATAAATATAAATTAAATAAATGAAAATGCTCATTTGTCGTTAATATGTGACACATGTCATTTAAGTAATTATTTGAATTCATAGCAGAACCATAAAAATTAACCCACAATCTGAAAATCAATTTATAGTTAATATCATTATTTCACGGCTATATACTTAATATAATAACCATATAATTATTTCATAGCAAATATCATAATAAATCATTTTTAAAATGTTCATAAATATTATTTTCGAATTTTAATTTTAAAAATCATACAGAAAATTATAAACATCATATTTATAATTGTTGTAAACATAAATATATTATACATAATATAATAAATAATAAAGTGATTAAAATAAATTATTATCTGTCATTAATGTTAAAAAAATATATTAGATTTACTATTGCAATTCAGAAATATATATATCATAACAATAATTAGAAAAATCCAAAACCTAAACATAATTTTAAACATAATAACATTCTTTCAAACGAAGATATAATTACTAAAACATTTTTATGGTAATTTTACAAACACAAATACTATAATCAATTATTTTTGAAATTTTCATTAATATAGCATTCGTATTTAATTTAAAAATCATACAGCAAATTATAAATATCAAATTTATAATTGTGGTAAAAAAAAATAATAACAAAAAAAATATTATAAATATAATTGTGATTAACATAAAAGCATATTTATCATTAATGTTCCAGAAATCATTTTGAATTTATTTTCAAATAATTAATAATTAGCTTTATAAAAAATGATTACATTTTTTTTACTATTTTTAAAACCATTATAATTATGGTTATCACAAATATATATATATATATAAATTTATTATATTTACAAATAAATTTCTCATTAAAAACAAATTTTTCGCTAATTTTTGTGAACAATTAAATATTTACTAAAATTCAATTTTTCACTAAAAATTCAAATTTTTGCTAACAATTAAAATTTTCACTAAAAATTAAATTTTTCACTAAAAATTCAATTTTTCATTCAAATTTTTCACTTAAAATTCAATTTGACACTAAAAATTAAAATTTTCACTATAAATTCAATTTTCACTAAAAACTTAATTTTTCACTAAAAATTAAATTTTTCACTAAAAATTCAATTTATCACTAAAAATTCAATTTTTCACTAAAAATTCAATTTTTCACTAAAAATTCAATTTTTCACTAAAAAAATAAAATTTTTCACTAAAAATTAAAATTTTCACTAAAAAAAAACCCATTTTTCACTAAAAATTCAATTTTTCATAAAAAATTCAATTTTTCACTAAAAATTCAATTTTTCACTAAAAATTCAATTTTTCACTAAAAATTCAATTGATCACTAAAAATTTAATTTTTCACTAAAAATTCAATTTTTCACTAAAAATTCGATTTTTCACTAAAAATTCAATTTTTCACTAAAAAATCAAATTTTCACTAACAATTCAAATACTCACTAAAATTTAAATTTCTCACTCAAATTACAATTTTTCACTAAAAATTCAATTTGTCCCTAAAAATTAAATTTTTCACTAAAAATTCAATTTTGCAATAAAAATTCAATTTTTGACTAAAAATTCAATTTTCACTAAAACTCATTTTTTCACTAAAAATTAAATTTTTCACTAAAAATTCAATTTTTCACTAAAAATTAAACTTTTCACTAAAATTTCAATTTTTCACTAAAATTTCAATTTTTCACTAAAAATTCAATTTTTCACTAAAAATTCAATTTTTCACTAAAAATTCAATTTTTCACTAAAAATTCAATTTTTCACTAAAAATTCAATTTTTCACTAAAAATTCAATTTTTCACTAAAAATTCAATTTTTTAGTAAAAATTCAATTTCTCTTACTCTAAAAAATGTTCACTAACAACTAAAATGTTTTTCTTCATGTGTAGCCAGTTCTTTGCTGGTGGGGGGCGCTCATCAATTTGCGTGTCATTCGTTATGCGCACCACCGCCGCCCTCGCACCGTATTGTGCAGTGAGTGCAACAAATTTACTGCACTGGATGATGCTACTTTTCAAAACGGCCGGCCCCCTCTACTGCTGCCGTTAATCATAGAATTTATCATTTTATTATTAGTTTAAGCGCTTGTTTTCGAGCACTCCAAATTGTGTTGGTTGCAGCAAACAAATCACAAAATGCGATGCGGCAAATAAATATTGCTTAAATGCATGGTGCGGCAATTAATCTGGATTTTTATGGTATATGCAGCCAACATTTCACTAGATTTGTTTTTATTTTTTTTTTTCAGTTTTGATGAAATTTATTATAATATTTTTGGATTCAAACATTTTGCCCGTAACGCTGTATGCACTCAGCAATTTGTTCTCGTACTTGTTCTTGCGCCTTCTTCATGTAGATTGGCAACCCTGTGCAATAAGCCGCTCGCCCTCAACGCACTCGTTGCTTAAGTCAGCTTGCGCCAGCGCGTTCGTTGCCCAAGTCTTTTGTTTTTCAAATATTCATTAAATTTTTTGATTTATCTGGCCATTGCTGCCGTCCACTGCTGAGTGCTGTTGCTAATTATTATATTTTTGTAAATACTATAATTTATTTATTAAATGCATTTCACACTCACATACTTTGCACAAGTGCTGCGCAGGCAACGAACGCTCTTAATTTACATTATTTTTCAATTGTTTTTTTATTTATTTATTTATTAATTTTTCTTTTTTTTTTTTTTGTTGCCTACTTCATGCTCCTAAAAATTTTTCCATTTCCATAAATGCAATTCATTTCGTAAATGCGTGCACTTTACAAGCACTCTTTTTAGCAATGCAAAGTCTGATTTAATATGCAATGCTTTTCTAATTACAACTTGTTGTTTCTTCAGAATTAATCACAATCCAACTTGTTTGGAGAAAATTTTATAAATTTTGCAATTTATTGGTTATTTTTTATATTATTTTTTCTTTGCCGTTAAATCATGTGTTTTTAAACATTATTTTATATTTAATACTCAAATACTTCGAAATTGTAATATACAGTGAGGTCCTAAATACTTATTCCTTGATTCATTTCTTGAAAAAAGTGTTACTACAATTGGGTTGTTTTTGAAACATCCTATGATATACAGGGTGTTTTTAAAATTTACTTTAGAAAAATTGATATAATATCGAATATTTAATTATAATTTATAGAATTTAAAGAGCAGAATAAAAATACTACATTCATTTTGCAAAGTATTTTGTAAAATCCAAAAATACTTTGTATTGAATACACTGGCTAATGGAGAACTATTGTAAATGAAAATTTGTAAAATAAATTTGAATATTTTGAAACGACTACAAAGGACATTTACAGTAAAAACGCGATAAAAAAAAATTCTAAAATTCAGAAGAAATCAAAAAGTATACGGAGTGATATACAACCAAACGGCAACATTCTGGATTTTAAGAAACACATCCACTTAGTCATCAAAAAAGTAGCTTAAAGCAATTATTCTTGTTAATACATAGGTTTATCAAAATTTTGTTGATGTTTTCTTTGCACTGATGTTTTCTTCGATCTTGCTTTGGCTGTATTTGCTATGGTGCTTGAATTTGCGTTTTTCGTCTGTCATCGCCATTAGTTTGTCAGTGTGTATGGCTGTCGATATGTTTAAAGTAACCAAGAGTAATTAATCCTGAAATAAAGAGGTTCAACTCTTAGATATCCGCAAAGTAATTAAGACCAACTAAACTAAAATTAAATTAAATTTTGCTTTGCAACACTCATCTTGGGCTCGGTAAGTTGTCGATAGAGTAAGTTGACATTCGTTTACTTGAATTGTCTGTCTATGAATAATAAAATACTATCATGAGTTCTTTTTGTAAAATGTATGTTAATCAAAAGTATTGAACGCAAAGACAAATTATTTTCTGCGAGTGCGCGTATAAGCAGTACTCAGATTTTGATGACCCGAAAATGCTTTAAAAATTACCATTAAAATGAACAAAAAAATTACAATAAATGTCTTCATAAATTATATAAAAATAATTAATTAAAATTTGATTTAATTTTATTTAATAAATACAGAAAATATATATTTAATAAATACAGAAAATATATATTTAATAAATACAGAAAATAAATACAGAAAAACAAAGATAAATTACCGACGACTTTCAGCCTGTACAGTCATATATATACTATTATTTCGTATTTTTTTCTTGTTTTTTTAACCCATTTTTTAAGATAGCTGTTCATTTTATTTTTGCTTTTCTGCCTTTATTTTTATTAATATTTTAGCCTTTTTTGTTTTGCCGTTTTTGCCATTTATATTCTTTTGGTTTTGTTTTATCCTTTTTTTGCATTTGTTTTATTTGCTTTAATTTTGTGGTTTTGCTTTTCATTTTGTGTTTTAAATTTTATTCTTGATTTTGTGTTTTTGCTTTTGAGTTTTTGTTTTGTGTTTTTGCTTTTGAGTTTTTTTATTTTGTTTTTTTATTTTACTTTGTGAATTTAATTTTGTATTTTTGTTTTTAAGTATTTCTGTTTTAGCTTTTTTGTTTTTGATTTGCTGTTTTTGATTTTAGATTTTTTCCTTTTTTTTGATTTTGTTCTTTTCTGTTTTATTTGCTTTTATTTTTATTTATGTTTTAGCCTATTGTGTTTTACCGTTTTTGTCTTTGCTATTCTTTTGGTTTTGATTTTTCATTTTTTGCATTTTTTTATTTGTTTGTTTCACTTTGCTTTTGATTTTGTTTTTGCTTTAATTTTTTGTGGTTTTACTTTTGATTTTGTGTTTTTTTTTGTTCTTAATATTGTTTTTATGTTTTTGTTTAGTGTTTTTACTTTTGAATTTTTTATTTTGTTTTTGAATTTGTAAATTTGCTTTTATTTCTGCTTTTGTGTTTTTGATTTGGTGTTTTTAAATTTGAATTTTAGCTTTTTTTTGTTTTGAACTTTTCTGTTTTTATACCCTACACTAAGAGTGAAAGGGTATATTCAGTTTGGTACGCCGTTTGTAACACCCAGAAGGAAGCATCTCCGGTATGGAAAAGTATATATATTCTTGATCAGCATGACCTCCTGAGTCGATTTAGCGATGTCCGTCTGTCCGTCTGTCTGTCTGTCTGTCTGTCCGTCTGTCTGTCTGTCTGTTGAAATCCCTACTACTTTTAAAATTGAAGAGCTAAATAAATGAAACTTATAACTTAGATTACTAATATACCTACGCTGTATGTGCGAAAAAATTGGCGAGATCGGTCCATTGTGACCTATGATCGGACCACTTATGTTCAAATACCTCATATAAAATGTACATATAAAGATCAATTTTTATGTATACGTGCTTAGGTAAACTTTTTTTGGTAAAATATATATTGACTCATGCTCAAATACATGATAATAATGTTTTCCGGCGAAAAGACTTGTGGTTCACAAAAAAAATCGAAATTCGGTACACCTACCCATTTGTAAATATGGGTATCAAATGAATGGAAATTCTTCAGCGATTGAATGTTTGTAGTTATTTTCAGGATTCGTATACCCTGGTGACCTATATATCACTTTGAATGGTAACCACACATATGTGTAGGGTATTTATAGTTGGCTTAGACCGACTATAATTTTGATAATCCTAACTATCATAATTACACCTACTTTAAAATTTCCCATGTGATCTAACCTTCCCAACTGGTTTGCTTTAATTTCTGCGTTTTTGATTTATTGGTTTTGTGTTTGCTTTTTTTTGTGTTATTTTTTTTGTAAATTTGCTTTTTGTTTTTTGGTTTGCTACTGTTTTCGTTTTTATTTTTGTTTTTTGCCATTGTTTATGAGTCTTTGACCTTGTGTTTTGTATTTGCGCTTTTTGTATTTTCTTGTTTTTGTGAGTTGTGTTTTTCTTTTTTATTTTGTGTTTTTGCATTTTTTTTCTTGTTTTTATCTATTGCTTTTTTTTGTGTGTTTTTGATTTTGTTTTTACTTTAGTTTTTGTGTTTTTGATAATGCAGTAATTTTTTTGTTTTTGCTTTTGTTTCGTGCTTTTGTATTTGTTTTTGTGTTTTTTTTTTTTTTTTTTTTTAATTGAGTTTTTTGGTGCATTTTCATAGTTGGCGTAAGTGCCGAGTTATATCGTTTTAAAAGTTTAGGTTATATGGTAGCTGACATGCCCCGTTGTCCAATCCTGCCCATATATATAACCTGTTTCACGCGCCGGAATCCAAATATCCTGGTGCACAATTTCAGTCAAATCTGTTCAGCGGTTTAGACGTGATGCTGGAACAAACAAACAGACGGACATACAGGCAAACATTCAGACAGAAAGACGGACCAGTAATTTTATATACACATAGACATTTTAAAATTAATATAAATACATAATGTAGTAAAAATAAAAGCACATGAAGTAATATTTTTACATTTATTTACCTTGAAGTTAAATAAATAAAAAAAAATCTTTTTTGGGAGAATAAATGTTTTGAATTTTAAATAAATGCAATGTGCAGTAAAACTGCAATTATATTTATACATTATTTTAAAGTTAAATAAATACGTAATGTAAAATGAAAGCAGATGTATTAATTTATCTACAAGACGCATAAATAAAGACTAAATTTGTTATTTTAAATACAATGTTGTTTTCTAATATACTAAAAACATCAATTTAGTGACAACAAATAGATTTAATTTGGACGTAAA
The DNA here is from genome assembly GCA_951804985.1 of Dryomyza anilis. Classification (NCBI taxonomy): domain Eukaryota; kingdom Metazoa; phylum Arthropoda; class Insecta; order Diptera; family Dryomyzidae; genus Dryomyza; species Dryomyza anilis. The sequence continues at coordinate 12,048,218 of OX638131.1, forward strand.
ACAAATACTTGTGTATTTATTTTAAAAACATTTTTTTTTAGTTTTAATGCTGTATTTTTTTTTAGTTTCACGTCGTCACGGACGAGGTATGCGCTCTCAATATCTTTTATACCCCAGAGGAACTATTCATTTAATATTTATTTGAATATAAAATCAAAGAACTTACTACTTATATATTGCTCATAATTAAATGCGTTTTTCTATTGTAAAAAAAGCGCTGCCTACGTTCATTTATTATAACTACTTTGAACTAAAAAAAATATAATAATGTTAATTCAGAAAACTAATTCCATTCTATGTAAATGCAAACTAAACACAACATAAACTATGAGCAAATCAAGTCGACTTAGCTAATAAACACATTAAAAGCTCATTTGTTTTTAGTGCTGCTGGAGTTTATTAAAAAATAACATATTATTAAACTTAATCATATGCTTCGCTGATAATTTAATTTCATTTCCAAGTAATGCATCCTGCACAGGCACCGCGTCCAACGCGTCCAACCAGCAGCGTCACCACCCGGGGGCTATTATAGAACTTTTTTTTTGCGTTTCTAATGTTGCTGTTGCAGAGGTTGTTGCTGGTGTTGCTGTAGTACTTACTGCATGTGTGTTTTACAACTGTGCGGCGCTGCGCGGCGCGGCGCGTTGCTCTCATCTACTTAATTATTTAATGAGATCGCGCGCATGCGCATGCGAATCAATTCCAGCGAACAAACAACAAATACTACTACCTACTTACTATAATTTCTTGTGGAAAATCATTGAAAATGTATTTGCCAATGACGACTTTGTGGCGACGACTTTAAGACTGTCTTTTTTCTGTCTAAGAAAATAAGAACAAATAAACCAAAGTATAAAAAGACAGAATCGTCTATCTTTCAGATTACTTTTTCAATATATTTTTTTATTTTTGTATTATTATCAATGTTATATTTAAATTATAATAAAAATTTCCATTCATTATTTTCTCTTTATTATATTATTTTAATTTTCTTCTTTAATTTTCTGAAAGGCTCTATTTGGTCTAATTTTTCGTCACTTATGCATTTTTCCTGACTAGCTCAGAATTTTCAAATTTTTTTTAAGTTATCGTCCGTTGCAGTATAATTTTTCGACACCTTAATGCAGTCAAGTTTTTACTAAAAAAAATCAATTTTTCGCTATAAATTCAATTTTGCACTACAAAAGTAAATTTTTCACTAAAAATTCAACTTTTCACTAAAAATTCAATTTTTAACTAAAAATTCAAATTTCAGCTAAAAATAAATTTTTCACTAAAAGTTCTCACTAAAATTTGAATTGAATCACTAAAAATTCAATTTTTCACTAAAAAATTCAATTTTTCACTAAAAATTCAATTTTTCACTAAAAATTCAATTTTTCACTAAAAATTCAATTTTTCACTAAAACTTCAATTTTTCACTAAAAATTCAATTTTTCACTAAAAATTCAATTTTTCACTAAAAATTAAATTTTTCACTAAAAATTAAATTTTTCACTAAAAATTAAATTTTTCACTAAAAATTAAATTTTTCACTAAAAATTAAATTTTTCACTAAAAATTAAATTTTTCACTAAAAATTCAATTTTTCACTAAAAATTCAATTTTTCACTAAAAGTTCAATTTTTAACTAAAAATACAATTTTTCACTAAAAATTCAATTTTTCACTAAAAGTTCAATTTTTAACTAAAAATACAATTTTTCACTAAAAGTTAAATTTTTCACTAAAAATTAAATTTTTCACTAAAATTCAATTTTTCTCTAGAAATTCATTTTTTTACTAAAAATTCAATTTTTCACTAAAAATTAAATTTTCCACTAAAAATTCCATTTTTCATTAAAAATTAAATTTTCCACTAAAAATTCCATTTTTCATTAAAATTTAAATATTTCATTAAAAATTAAAACATACAAATTCAATTTTTCTTTAAATATTCAATTAGAATAATATTTTTCCTTTAAAATTCAACTAAAGGTTTTCACCATAAATAATAAAAATATTATAAATTAAAAGAAAAATGCAATTATAACCTGCAAATGTTTATTACATTTCTACAGTTAATTGAAAATAAATCAGCTTAAATTATGCTACAACAAAGATCACTTCGTTATTTTTATTGCATATATAGTTGAATTAAATATTATTAATCGTAATATTTGCAAATATATTAACATATTGTTGTTGGTACGATTTATTTATCAATTATGCTGCTCGCAATGCCATGACTTGTTGTTCGGCCCGAGCAGCAACAAAAAAAAAACGGAAATCACTTTTTTTCTCAACATTATTCATGTGGATTTGAATAAATTTGTTATAAGAATTATAAATTTAACTAAAATGTACTTGATAAAAAATTGCGTACACGCAACATTGTTTTAAACGGTGGCAGCACCGGCCGGCCGGTATTCCATCCGTCCATCCTTCCATCACAAGTGTTAACACACAACATTATGGTGTGCTGGCAACATAAACTGTTGCAAATGTTGTCGGTCGGTGCCGAGTCCAAGTACGACTGTCTGTCTACGTGCAACAAAGTAATATTTGAATTAATTGTGAATTTATTTTGTGTGCAAAAAAATCACGAAGCTCAAGTGCAGCATCAAACACAATTGTTAATCGCAATAAAAGTGTTATTAATTTTTTGATTGCCTGTCTGGCGGCATCAGCAGCAGCTTTGGCAGTGGCAGCAACATTGTATCATTCAAATGTTGTTGGTGGCTGCTGCGGTGGCGGCATTTCACACACGCAACTCATGCGAATGCAAAATCTCACTCAAAATGCACTCGATGCATTTCACACGTGAGCAGATTTGCATGATCGCCGCTCGATCGACGCGCAAGAATTATTTAAACCGCGTTTTTATGGCCGGAATTTTAGGTTGATTCGTGTCAGCCATTTGCGGCTTCGTGGTCGGCTAATGGGGTTTTTTTGAATTTTTAAAATTTTTATACTTTACGCTGCATAGCTTAAAATAATTAATTAGGCGTTGGCAGGCGGGTAGACAGAGAGACAGCTGAACTGACAGTCGGACATGAAGATAGACAGAAAATAGACAGACTTCAAGATGGATGAATGAGGTGGGAAAGGCGAAGATGTTAAATGCAGACAAAGTAATAGTAAAATGCAGCCTTAAATTATTGGATAAAATTCAGAAACAAAAAATAGGGAAAGGACTTGAAAAATAAAGAAAATATTGAAGGACAGACAGAAAGACAGACTGAACATAGACTGAAAGACAGACTGAAAGACAGAATGAAAGACTGAATAAAGACATCGTGACAGAAGACATACTGACAGAAATATGGTAAAACAAACTGAAAGAATGATAGAAATACTGAAAAATAGAATGAACATTTTTCTGAAATACTGAGAGAAAGACCGAATGACTGACTGAGATTGGGAATGAGATATACTGAAATATAGAATGAAAAACAATCTAAAATATTGACTGAAAGCCAGAATAAATGGAATACTGAAAGGCAGACTGAAAGACATACTGAAAGACATACTGAAAGACAGACTGAAAGACATATAGAAAGATACACTGAAAGATACACTGAAAGACAGTCAGAAAGACAGACTAAAAGACAGACTGATGGACATACTGAAAGACATATTGAAAGACATACTGAAAGACATACTGAAAGACATACTGAAAGACATACTGTAAGACATACTGAAAGACATACTGTAAGACATACTGAAAGACATACTGAAAGACATAGGGAAAGACATACTGAAAGACATATTGAAAGACATATTAAAAGCTAGAATAAAAGGCATACTGAAAGGCAGACTGAAAGACATACTGAAAGACATACTGAAAGACAGACTGAAAGACCGACTGAAAGACATATAGAAAGATACACTGAAAGATACACTGAAAGACTGTCAGAAAGACAGACTAAAAGACAGACTGAAGGACATACTGAAAGACATACTGTAAGACATACTGAAAGACATACTCAAAGACATACTGAAAGACATACTGTAAGACATACTGAGAGACATACTGTAAGACATACTGAAAGACATACTGAAAGACATAGGGAAAGACAGACTGAAAGACAGATGGAAAGACAGACTGAAAGATATACTAAAAGACATATTGAATAACAGACTGAAAAACACAAGGTTTAAGTCGCAGAGAAAGCAACTGAAGCAATTGTTAGAGGCAAAGATGACGCAATATTGTAACTGAAAATTTGAAGTCGGAAGATTTCTGGAAGTCAATAGAACAATATAAGAATGAATCTATTGCTGACTGAACGCAAAAGAAAATCGGGTAATACAGGCAACATGAAACAGCAGTAGCTGATCTCGCCCCGCGAAGCAATTCGGTAGGTCCGCGGTGTCGTGGATGATGAATGAGGGGGTTTTAGTAGGTACGAGTCCGACATAACTGGACAGCAGGAGCTCATCAGTATCTTCGAAAGATTTACACCTCCCAATGTTAAAAAAAGACTGAAAGACAGATTAAAAGACAGATTGAAACACAGTCTGAAAGACAGTCTGAAAGATATACTAAAAGACATGCTAAAAGACATAAATATATACTGACTGAAATATGTACTGAAATATATACTGAAAAACATACTGAAAGACATACTGAAAGACATACTGAAAGACATACTGGAAGACATTCTGAAAGGTATACAGAAAAACAGACTCAAAAATAATTTTTGCAATGATTGAAAACTTTCAACTATTTATCAAAATCTCCCAAATATTCGAATTCATACACGCCCCATTACACATAGAGAACGTGAAAGGTATACTGAAAAACAGACTCAAAAAGAATTTTTGCAATGATTGACAACTTTCAACTATTTATCAAAATCTCCCAAATATTCGAATTCATACACGCCCCATAACACATAGAGAACGTGACCGAAAGCATACAACATTAACTAAAAGAAGTCATGGAAAAAAAGGAAAAATGTATGATAAATATATGATAATAATGCGCAAAACTATTTATGAACGTGAACATGAAAGATGTGTACATTTGTTTTGCTTTTCTTTCCTTCCAAAGCTATCATCAACTTTAAAAGAAGTTTTAGAACGCGCTGTGTAGCGGTAAATCGAACACAACAACAAACACATGTCTTCTGCCGAGTTCAATTCACTCCTTTTGCAAATGCTACAGCAAAAACAAGTGAATGAAACAACACGCATCCAAGCTCGTGTTGTTTTATTCTTGCAGCAAAAGCAAGAGCAAGAACATGTTATCGTGTGTACCTGTGCTAGAACAAGACTAAGTGTGCAAGAACAAGACCAAAATTACCACATCTTGCTCTTGCAAATGGACATTACTATTATTGATAAATTGTAAAAAGTTTTAGCACTGCATCGACAATATCTAGTAAAGTACCACAAAATCTTTGTTATTTTGATAAATCAGATACGATCGTATTATCAAATTTCCACTTAACAAGTCCTCATTTAGTTGTCTTAAGCCAACCATTAAATGCACCCTTGTTAAATTTTAATTGTTCTTTTATTCAAACTCGTAGATTATTTTAATACTAAACGAAAATATATTTAATGCTACCATAAAAATATACCCTGTTAATTGGATTTAAACAACCATAACATACTTCTTTCACAAAGAAATATATGAAATATGTATTAAAAATTGTGCCATTAAATTCCAACTAAACAAACATTTTAAATTACTGAAAAAAAAAAAAAACCACAACCATCTAAATTCGTTGCATAAAATAAACATTAAACAAATGAAATGCCATACCAAAAACTCTATGAACAAGCAAAAATTTTGTACTCTAATTAACTGAGCACATTTTGTCTGTGCGATTCTAATAAATTCTGAGTGAATTACAATCATTCCGTGGTTATTGAAAATTTATTTGAAAAATGTTGCTAGCGCCCCACGCCATGTACATTATTGCCATAATTACTAAAAACCACGGTAGTACCCGAACATAAACTAAAAAAACTTCACATCGTTATCAGTTTTCATTTAATCATCGCACGATTGCACGAATATTTTGCATAATTTAATGTCTCAATCTGGCGTACATTCGCGAATTACTTTTCTTATTATAATAAATGGTTTTTGTTTTTTTGCTTTTATAATAATTTGAGTGTTTTGCTATTAATTTTAGTATTTTATATATAATTTCCGCGTTTTCCAGTAGAGGTCTTGTGCATTGTTTTAGGTTTGAATTCATAGGAGATGCCCATAGCCGTTGGCGGCGCGGTGTAATTTTCGTTAAACAGTGCTCATTATCGCTTAATGCCTTCTGATGCGTAGTGCATTAAGAATTTGTGGGGTTTGATACGGGGTGATCTTAGTACCATGTTATTTCCAAGTGGCGGCCTGTGAACATTGCGGAAATTCGTGACTCGCAGGCATTTGTTTGACGCGTTTGTTACTCGGGTACAGCTGAAGAATGCCTGATTGTCATATGCATACGCGAACACATACGCGAACATTCGAGAACATATTTACGAACAAATGTGGCAGAGAGAGAGAGAGAGTGTGTGTAGTTGAAATGGGTTGTTCGGTCTGTGTCGATGGTGCCTGCGCAAATCTCATTACGGTATGAAAAATGTTATTAAAATAATGGCAAACATCTTGTTAATTAAAAACACACAAGATCTACTTAATTTTAAATTGGAATAAATTGAAAACAAACACGTCAGCAGTCAGCATGTGGCTATACACTTCAGTTTTTATTTATTTGTTATATGTTTTAATTTTCCTTTTATTTTTTTTATAATTAATATAACCGTTTAAATGTCTGAGAAGTGGCGGCGGTGTTAAGTGAGTCACAGACTGCGCTTTATTTGGATCTACTGAATTTTTAGTAGTTTCTATGTTGTGCCTGTTGGTGTCGGTTTTATTGGCGCTCCAGGTAATATTTATAAAGATGATGACCTTTAAGCAACAATTTGTTGACACTTGTTTGTCAGTTGAGACAGTGAGCTGAAGTTATGTTGGAGATTTGTTGCTATTCGGGGTAAAAAGTTAATATATTTGTATTTCGACAGATTTGGTATTCATACAAATTAATTTGTTCTCATAAATACTACACACAGTATAAGAAATTGTAAATTTTCGTAGTATAACAAATTAAACTACACAACAAAATTAGAAAAAAAAAGGTTGCGCAGTAAATGCCACTATTTTTGTATTATTCAAAATTACCTGTAGAATTCAAATATATGAATTAAAAACATTTCTATGGATAGGTTTACGAGATATCGGCAATTAACTTTTGAAACGAACTTTCAAAAGGTGATCACTTATATTTTCAAATATTTCGCGTTTTAAATAGCTTATTTGATCTAGTGTTATACCAAATAAAAGATAACTAAAAATCAGAAAAATCTTTCTTACAACATTTTGTGACTTGTTTCAGAAAATTCTATAGAAAAACTCGAAAATGTATTTTTTTTTAAAATTACATTTTAAAAAAATGGAAAAAATAGAAAAAGCGAGATAATGCTCAGTTTGTAATTTTTTAAAATTAGCCTGCACCTTTGTAGAGAAAATTACACCCAGAAAAAAATTCCCTCAAATCCCATTAAAATTGTTCAATAGGACAATTATTGATTTAATAGTATACAAAAAATAAATCTTCTCATATAAACTGAATGGCAATGTCATGGTATTTTTAGTATTTTATGGTATTTTCTGATTAAAATAATAATTTATCCTATTGACTATTTTTAATAGTAAAAAAACTATTATTTATATAGTATATTTTGCTGGGTGTACGTAAAAATAAAAGAAATATCCATATTTTGAGGGTAGAAAAAATCATGTGAAAGTATTAGAATTGGCTGTAAACTAAAATAATCCCATCGTTTACAGGTTATACTAAGTACACCCAGAAAAAAATTACCTCAAATCCCATTAAAATTGGTCAATAGGCCAATTATTGATTTAATGGTATACAAAAAAAAAATCTTTTCATATAAACTCAATGGCAATGTCATGGTATTTTCTAGTATTTAATGGTATTTTCCGATTAAAATAATAATTTATCCTATTGGCTATTTTTAATAGTAAAAAACTATAATTTTAGTATTTATAGTATTTTTTTCTGGGTGTATGTCAGAATATTTAGCGAAACTTAGTGTTTGGTATGAACAAGTATATATTGTCTTAATCAATATCACTTTCCGAATCGGTATAGGATTGACCATCTGTCTGTATCGCCTATACATGATCACTTGAAACATACTATTCCGAATGTGATGAAATTTAGTTTAAATATATTTTAGTATATAAATAATTTTAAGTTCGAAAATGAGTCAAATTAGTCAACTACATCCCATATAAGATGTAGGTTTACTTTTTAAGATCCCATATCTCGAAATTTCAAGTACTCAAGATAAAGTTATAAAATCTAAGATTTGTTATAAACAATTATCTACCAATACATGCAAAAAATAGGCGTTATCGGCGCAAATTTTTACTTTATTAATTTTATTTTTATGTCTTATAACGTCACTATCATGCCAAATTGGCGAATGTGCAATTTTTGACATTTTTAATTAATGATACAGACCGTTATGTGCTTTAAAAACAAACAATAAATGTCTTTACACCACTATTTTATATAAATAATAATAATAGTTTGGCGCTACAGTCCTGTATAGAACTTCGGCCGAGCTCTCTCACCATTTTGAGCTGTGCGTGTTATATTTGTACTCAAAGTGGTGGGACCTACAGTTTATGGCCGAATCCGAACGGCGGGTGAGAGCTTTTTCATGGGCTTTACTCTCGTGGTTTTACTCTCGTAGGTTTGCGATTTACTGCCGAGAGGTAGCGCGGTATAGAAAAATGTTTCTATGAAAAGATGTAGTTAGCCCCAGTCTAGGCTTGAACCGGGGACCTTTCGGCTCGCACTAACGCACTAACCACTGAGCTACGTATCAATAAAAAGTTATGGCGAAGATTTGCAAATTTTCGAATTTTTGTTATTTGCATAAAAATATTTTTAAATAATGATGCAGATCTATAGGTACTTTAAAAATAAACAATAAATGCCTTTACACCACTATTTTATCACGTATCAATAAAAAGTTATGACGAAAAAACGAAAAGATTCGCCCTTTTGGCCATGACGATCCTGTGTTCGGTAACGTTAGTCAGCCCATGAAGTCGCTCGAATTGTAGTAATCCATACCGCAGAAATTCGTTGATCTACTGCATCTCGTTGGAACAAGGCTCGTTGAGCACAGGTTTGTGTTAATCTCTTGCGATTGGTTGTAACGGTTGTAACCAATTTTTCCAATTTCATCGTTTTTTTTCCATAACTTTTTATAAAATAGTAGTGTTTTTAAAGCAATATTAACATTTGTTCCTGCAAAAAAAACAAATGGCAAATTAATGTTTGGCAAAATATTATTAAATAATGATGCCAATAGATAGGTGCTTTAAAAACAACCAATTAATGCCTTTTTATCTTGCGCTAATAAAAAGTTATAGCAGGTCAGGATATAGCCTCACAAAATCTGTATTTATAATTCATTAAGTTGTCCGAATCCATAAATATGTTATAGACGTTATAATAATTGATGAATAAACCAAAACAACAGAAAAAATTGAACAAAATCTAAATTTTGCTAATTTTTGAAGCAACTTTAAAATTTGAATTTCTAACATTTTTAAAAATGCACATTCGCCCCTTTCGCATGACAGTGAATGTTACCCATATATTTTTGTCATTAATAACTCAACTCAATATTGGATTATTACAAACTGTGTATATTCTTACTTCATCCATTGTTCCAATTTGTTAAATGCATTTTTGAATTTGTTGAAATAATGCATTTTTCTAGTTATACCCTACACCTATGAGGTACAGGGTATATTAACTTTGTGCATATATTGTAACGCCCCTTAGGAGGCGTGTCCGGTATGGAAAAGTATATATATTCTTGATCAGCATCACTACCCGAGTCCGTTTAGCCATGTCCGTCTGTCTGTCTGTCTGTCTGTCCGTCTTGCTGTCCGAATACAGAATAACTTGAGAAATACTGATCAGAATGCGATGAAATTTCGTCTCAATATATTTTAACCAAAAGTAGGAACTGAGTTTGAAACTGAGCCAAATCGGTCAACGGACACGCCCACCTCCCATACAAGTCACTTTTATATAACTCTTTCGGAACTAATAACTCGAAAAGTATTCAAGGTATAGTTATAAAATTTAAAAGGTATTGTTAGAATTCATCTATAAATATGTGGTCCAAAAATGGGCGTGATCCGCCCACTTTTTTTTTCATTATTTCCCGGGTTTTCATAGTGGAAATTTGATCCGTAAATTATTAAAATCAAATCTATGAAATATTAGCCCTTCAAAATTTTAAATATAGGTGTGGTCCGCCCAATTATATTTTTCAATTTTTTTTTTTTAGTTTTTTTATACTTTTATATACATTTTTTAATTTATGGGGATATAAGACGTAAATTTCTGATATGTGAATAATATTCTGAGGGTGGGGAGGTTCAGCATAATTAAAATCTTTAAAATTAAGGTACGTAAATAAATATCCCACATTAATATCCCCCACCAAAGGTGTAGGGTATTCCATAGTCGGGCCCGACCGACTATAAAAATACGCCCCATGTGACCTAACTTTTCCCAACTCGTTTTTCTATCGAGTTATCTTAAACTAGAAACTAATTTAAAAATGATGAGAAATATTTATTGTACATTTAATTGCCTATCATTCTGTATAACACTTGATCATCTGAGTTAATTAGAACGCGAGATATTTACAAATATATGTGACCGCCTTTTGACAACTCGGTTCAAAAGTTATTGGCCGATGTTTTGTAAACCTATCCAAAATTATAGTCGGTCTAAGCCGACTATAAATACCCTACACATATGTGTGGTTACCATTTAAAGTGATATATAGGTCACCAGGGTATACGAATCCTGAAAATAACTACAAACATTCAATCGCTGAAGAATTTCCATTCATTTGATACCCATATTTACAAATGGGTAGGTGTACCGAATTTCGATTTTTTTTTTTTGTGAACCACAAGTCTTTTCGCCGGAAAACATTATTATAATGAATTTGAGCATGATATCAATATATATTTGACCAAAAAAGTTTAACTAAGCACGTATACATAAAAATTGATCTTTATATGTACATTTTATTTGAGGTATTTGAACATAAGTGGTCGGAGCATAGGTCACAATGGACCGATCTCGCCAATTTCGCACATACAGCGTAGGTATATTAGTAATCTAAGTTATAAGTTTCATTTATCTAGCTCTTCAATTTTAAAAGTAGTAGGGATTTCAACAGACAGACAGACAGACGAACATCGCTAAATCGACTCAGGAGGTCATGCTGATCAAGAATATAAATACTTTTCCATACCAGAGATGCTTCCTTCTGGGTGTTACAAACGGCGTACCAAACTGAATATACCCTTTCACTCTTAGTGTAGGGTATAAAAAATGGTCCATAGTTAACCGGAACATTGATAAACCCTGACCAACCAATTGGCAGCCTCAAGGCAGCATAGAGTATTTTAATTGAAAGTGGCCCATTTTACCGAAATTCTGCCGGGAATCTATCTTTAAATTTCCAAAAAATGTCACAACCTGTTACACACTTCCCACAAACTTATCTTTGTGTTTGCCGGAAATATGCACAAAAATACCTAAAAAATGCCAGAAATTTTGACTCGAGACTCTAAATAAAAATGTTTACTCTCAAGACAGTTAAGAAACATTTGTTGAAAAGATTTTAAGCAGTTAAATGCGAAATTTATATTTAAGGCTGTCTGTTTTTCGCCAGCACCCAGAATATGTCGAGAATTAGCCTTTAAAATCCCACAAAATTTGATGATCTGCTATACACTTCCTAAAATTTTACATTTATGTGTGTGTGTGTTTGCCGGAAATATTCCCGAAATATTCCGGAAAGATGCCAGACATTTTGTCTCCGGCCTAGACAAAGTCTTTGAATTCTTAAAACAGTTTGGAAGTCAAAGCATTTATTCAATGATTTTTCAGCAGACATTGGTGCAATTTGTATCAAAATCTGCCTACTTTCTGCTCCTTTTTAAAATATACCAAAAATCTACATATTTTCTGCTCATTTTTAAAAAATTTCGGGAATTCTAACTTTAATATTTCTTAATATTTAATACCCTTCCCAAAATTATAAACTGGGTATACGATTCATAAAAATTTTAATTTTTGTACACATAAATGATCTGTCTGAACCAGAACCAGTAAACAAAAATCAAAGCTGATAAATAAAATTAGTTTTATTATTTTTGCTCGAAAATTTTTCTGAGCTGGCGTAATGAAAATAGTTTGGTGATACAGTTCTGAAGAACATAGGCCACAATTTGAGCTGTACGTGTTTTTTTTTTGTACTCAAAATGGAAGGCCTCCCGTTTAATGCCGAAACCGAACAGCATGGTGAGAGCTTTTTTGAATTGGGCATTTTCGAATTGCCATTATCTGTCGTGAGGTTGCGTCGGATAGAAAAAAATATATATTTTTGATGTTGCAGTCACGGGGGTCGAACCAGCGATGATTCGAAACAGTGACTCGGTTCGTAATACAACGCACTAAAATTCTGAACCACCGACGGTAAGGTTAGTTTCCATTATTTAACTAATATGGGTTAGAATCAGCTTTCGAATAATAATTGAATCCTTTTAAATGATATTCAAATTAATGTAATTCAAATGAATGCAACCCACATGACTTCAAAAACTTCAACAATGAATTTACACATGTTAAATAATTTGAATTTTTCGAATTCGAGTAAATTTTAATTAATTACATTTTTTTTTTCAAATCCTTTAAAATTTAATTTCATTATAAAAATTCAAAAATGAATTCAATTAATTACTATCATTATGATTGCATAATTTGCACGATATATTTGAAAATAATTGTTTATAATTAATATAAAAAAACGTGTTACTTTTCATTATTATCAAAATAAAGTGCGATAATCTCTGATGCGAATTTTAGCACAGCATCAAATAACACAAACGAAATTCAATTGTACAACCAATCGAACTATAACCGAATCTATAATAAAAAATAAAAAAAACAAAGTTTCATAAAATAATGGTGACTTTGAGGCCAGCGTCCCCAGCGTCAGTCACACAGGACAGCCACACACAAACACGCAGGATATGCGCGCTGACAGACAGGAAGATGTCATCGGAGTTTCCGACAGATAATAAACATCAAAAACAAACACCAACGGTCGAGACGAAGCAACAGCAATGCTAAAAGTAACAGTGGCAACATTAATAAAAAACAGATCCTTAAAAAGGATATAAACGCGCCATGTTGTTTGGCGTGCGTCAAATAAAAAATGCGTCTTATTTGCGCTTTACGCTTGACGAACAAGACTTTGAATATAAAATAAAACGAGCCAAACAAATGAAAGGAATGGACATGAAATGAAATGAAATAAAATACTAACGTATACTGAGGGGAAAAGTAGTATAAGAAGAAGAAGAAGATGCAACAATCTAGAATTTCGCATAACACCCTCACGTGTGCTACGACAGGACGCAGATCAAGCGAAATTCCGCACACACAGACACTAAATATTGTTGTTGCTACTGCTGCTTCTTATCAGTCAAGAAACATTCACACCAAGCACATACGGTTCTGTTGACCGGGAATTGAACTCAAACCACTACAACAAAAAGACACCATTCAGTCATACAATGGAGCAACCCGCCCACCCAACGCACTCACATTGAATATCCTCTTTCATTTTCAAACTGTCAATCGGGCCATCAACGTATTTCTTTTGAAAACACATACTGACAGCAGGACGAAAGAAGATGCTTGCAGGCACTCCGGGTACACACTCAGAAAAAATAAGCGACGTAAATACAGCAACCAATATTAATTGCATTCACTAATCAATGCAGCAATGAAATTCGCTAATTTAATGAAAACATTTGCTATTCTTCGTTAAATCAACAATTCCGTTTGCTAATATGAATATTTGTACGTCAATGCAGCAAATTAATTAGTCGGCGCAGTTTTAGTAATTATATATATTTGTTAAAACTGCGCCGACTAAACTAGTTGCTGAATTGACGTACAAATATTCATATTAGCAAACGGAAATTCCTTATATTAGTGAATTTCATTGCTGGTTTGATTAATGAATGCAATTAATATTGGTTGCTACATTTACATCGAATATTTTTTCTTTGCAGTTAAAAACTGCGTTGATTAAAATAGAAAAATATTAGTTATTAACTATTTAGTTCTATTTTAATTAATATTACAAAAAATATTGTTGAATGTATTAAAAATGACAAATAACTCGTTTGCTTATACAGCAAAATACCAATTTGTTTATCTAACAAATTGATTTGCATATACAACAAAAGTTTCATTGACACAAAAAAAAAAGTTTTACATAATTGATTAAAACACACAATACTTAATTCCGAAATTATTGTATTTAATAGTACAATTTAGTTATATTTTAATTAATATTATTAACCATTTTGTTGAATGTATTAAAAATTACAAGAAACTTTTCTGTTTATTTAAAAAAAAGCATATTCAGAAAAAATTTTATTAATCAACAAATATTTCATTAATATGACTAACAATTTATTGAATGTAACAAAAATAATAAAAAAAACACTTTGTTTATCTAACAAATTGCTTTGCATATACAACATAAAGTTTTATTGATTCAAGAACAACTTTTAAACACATTTGACATAACTTTGTAAATATAACAAAACGCATTTTGCTGCATATATTAAAATCTATATTAAGAATTACTTAATAATTTATTGCATCAATCAGTATTTTTGTTAGAACTCTTATAACATGTTCAAAATGACAAACTACATATGAATTTTCATTTTTGGACTTCAATTCAATTAATATGTTAATAAATTCAACAAAATCAATTGTTACTTTAACAAAAGGTATAATTATATTATATTAAAAAGGTATAATTATGATACAGAAAATTCATGTAACATAAATGATTTTTTGAATTGAACTATTTTATATTTCACATTTGATTAAAATAATTAGCAATGTTTCAAATATTCAAAATGACAAACAAAGTATGAATTTTTTTCATGATTCAGATTGTCTTAAATACATGAATTAATTCAATTTAGCAATTAATTGAATTACATTTATATGATGAAAAATCACACTTGGATTAACCTAACACTAAGATGTTTGTAATATATTGTTTGTAAATATAACAAAACATAACAAAAAAATTAAAATTTGTATCGTTTGAAATAACTTAATAATATATTGCATCAATTATTATTGTTGCTAGAACTATTATAACATTTTCAGAATGACAAACCACATAAGTATTTTCATTTTTGGACTCAAATAAATAAATTCAACAATATCAGTTGCTACTTTAGCAAATAGTATATTTATATTGACAGACAACATTTATTGTTACAGAATCCTCATTTTTTATAACTACGACAAAATTAAGTTGATTTGGGTTTCAGTTATATTTTTTGTAAATATAGCAATTGGATTTCGCTGCATATATTAAAATCTGTATCCATTGAAAATCTGTTAATTGTTAATAGCATTTATTAATATTTTTACTATTTTTACTATACAAATGTGTTTACTATTTACTAATCATGAATCACTCTTCACTGAATTACGAAAGCAGTTGTGACATTAAAAAATAATTTAATTATATTAACAGCCTTTGATTAATTGATTCAAAGATAAACTCATTTATTATAACTACGACAAAAGTCAGTTGATTTTGTTTCAATTACTATTGTACATATAAATAACAAATGCATTTTATGTTTAGAAGAAGTTTCAAAAAGTTAATTGTTTCAATTAATAATTTGCTATAGTTATTAAATTTTTTGCTGTGTAAGCTGTGCACTCGTTGGTGTTGCCCGAAGGTGTCATGTATTGTTGTTGTTGTTGCCACATGCATACAAAAATCGTCCCTTGTTCGTGTTTTTTATGCGCTTAAGCCCACTCAATGAAAGCCTTTGGCAGGACATGCGGTGGGGGAGGCGTAAGTATTTTAAGCTGCCAAGTAAATGAAATAAATAAAATAAAAAAACAAAAAAATACACATAAAACACCTAAAAAACCAACCGACAAAGCAAGTGAAATAAAAAGTAATTTGGAAAATAGTAAAATTCCTGCGTTCGCAATGAATGCGTTTTATTCGCATTATTGAAGTGTGTTTGTGTGTGTGTGTGAATTAGTGTGTTAATGCGATTTGCAAAGGATATCAAAGGACTTCAAAAAGTTTTTTTTTCTTCACATTTTTCGAATTGGCATTTTTTCACATTTCTAATTTGTTGCATTCTTTCGTTTCAGACGTTCTTAGATTTCTTTTTCTTATTTTTGGAAATTTTAGTTTCATTTTAAAAGCCAATTAAATTAAAAAATGGTGAAAGAAATAAAATCAAAGCCGAACGAACATCAAGGAATTTAGTTTTGTGTGTTTTTGTTGAGTTTTAGCGAAATTGCAAAAAAATAACTTAAATACAATAAGATTGACACACGACTGATAACGATGGGCTTTTAAGTATATTATTGAAATACCATTAGTTTTACAAAAGTTTTATTTTTCAAGAGTTTTTCTTTTAAACTTTTTTTTTTTGACAAAACTTTGGAAATACCTTCCTGTCAATAACATCAAAGACGTATATTTCAACGAAATATATTTAAGTTTCTTTATTTAAGAATTTTCGACCTAAAATTAAAATTTTACTAAAAATTCAATTTTTCACTAAAAATTAAATTTTTCACTAAAAATTAAATTTTTCACTAAAAATTCAATTTTCACTAAAAATTTAATTTTTCATTAAAAATTTAATTTTTCTCTAAAAATTTAATTTCTCACGTCTATTTTAATAAATAAAAAAAAAAACAGCCCCAAAATTTGAAAATAATAAAAACCCACACAAGAAGCACCCGCCTTCATTGTAGAATTTATGACCAATAAAAAATAAAAACGCAATGCTACCAACTACTGCCTGGGCAATACAAATTTAGAATGCGTGGGGGTCGGGGTATTTTAAAACACCCACAGCCCCACCCCACACTCACGACAGCAAAGGTGTGCAGAACATGCTGGGTCATAGGGAAAATTTTGCATAAGTTTATTTTATACACGTTTAATTTTTCATTAAAATTAAATTTTTATAAAAAAAAAAACAAATTTCACTAACAATTCAATTTTTCATTAAAAAATTCAATTTTCACTAAAAATTCAATTTTCACTAAAAATTTAATTTTTCATTAAAAATTTAATTTTTCTCTAAAAATTTAATTTTTCATTAAAATTAAATTTTTATAAAAAAAAAAAAAAAAATTCACTAAGAATTCAATTTTTCATTAAAAAATTCAATTTTTCACAAAAAATTCAATTTTTCACGAAAAATTCAATTTTTCACAAAAAATTCAATTTTTCACAAAAAATTCAATTTTTCACAAAAAATTCAATTTTTCACTAAAAATTCAATTGTTCACTAAAAATTCAATTTTTCACTAAAAATTCAATTTTTCACTAAAAATTCATTTTTTCACTATAAATTCATTTTTTCACTATAAATTAAATTTTTCACTATAAATTAAATTTTTCACTAAAAATTCAATGTTTCACTAAAAATTCAATGTTTCACTAAAAATTCAATTTTTCACTAAAAATTCAATTTTTCACTAAAAATTCAATTTTTAACTAAAAATTCAATTTTTCACTAAAAATTCAATTTTTCACTAAAAATTCAGTTCTTTCACTAAAAATTCAATTTTTCACTATAAATTCATTTTTTCACTATAAATTAAATTTTTCACTTAAAATTCAATTTTTACTAAATATTCAATTTTTCACTAAAAATTCAATTTTTCACTAAAAAATTCAATTTTTCACTAATAAAATTCAATTTTTCACTTAAAATTCAATTTTTACTAAATATTCAATTTTTCACTAAAAATTCAATTTTTCACTAAAAAATTCAATTTTTCACTAATAAAATTCAATTTTTCACTAAAAATTCAAGTTTTCACTAAAAATCCAATTTTTCACTAAAAATTCAATTTTTCACTAAAATTTTAATTCTTCACTAAAAATTCAAGTTTTCACTAAAAATTCAATTTTTCACTAAAAATTCAATTTTTCACTAAAAATTAAATTTTTCACTAAAAATTCAATTTTTCACTAAAAGTTCAATTTTTCACTAAAAGTTCAATTTTTCACTAAAAATTCAATTTTTCACTAAAAATTCAATTTTTCACTAAAAAATTCAATTTTTCACTAATAAAATTCAATTTTTCACTAAAAATTCAAGTTTTCACTAAAAATTCAATTTTTCACTACAAAATTCAATTTTTCACTAAAAATTCAATTTTTCACTAAAAATTCAATTTTTCACTAAAATTTTAATTCTTCTCTAAAAATTCAAGTTTTCACTAAAAATTCAATTTTTCACTAAAAATTCAATTTTTCACTAAAAATTCAATTTTTCACTAAAAATTCAATTTTTCACTAAAAATTCAATTTTTCACTAAAAATTCAATTTTTCACTAAAAATTCAATTTTTCACTAAAAATTCAATTTTTCACTAAAAATTCAATTTTTCACTAAAAATTCAATTTTTCACTAAAAATTCAATTTTTCACTAAAAATTCAATTTTTCACTAAAAATTCAATTTTTCACTAAAAATTCAATTTTTCACTAAAAATTCAATTTTTCACTAAAAATTCAAATTTTCACTAAAATGAAATTTTACAGTAAAATTCAATTTTACAGTAAAAATTTTACTTTCACTAAAAAGTCAATAAAATAATTTATTTTTTGTGACAATTTAAACATTTCTTTGAAATTCAATATTTCAATTTTGTTTTTATAATTTTATTTTTCTAAAACTTATTTTTCTAAAACCGGTATTTTCCGGATTATTAACCGGATTATTTCTGATTTTTCTAAAGTGGTTTTAAAAATATTTTTGAAAAGAAATTAATTTAAATTTATATCAGTTTTCGGTAACGGTTTTCATCAATTCCTGAATATTACTCTGTGAAAAAGACCCTTTTCAAATAGCTCTTATGAATCTTAACGAAAATCAGATCCTATAAAAATTGATCCTAAAAATCACGTTGAAATAATTTAGTCTAATAATTATGCACAATAATTCACCATACATAAACCACGTATTCTAAAGACCCCCCTATCAAAACCATTTTTTTAATATTAGACCCTCTTTCCATAATTTACTACATAACGATCCAAATACTATGTACTATATAAATATTTCGCTTTATGTGCCGAATGTCAACCTCTCACGTCTATTTTAATAAATAAAAAAAAAAACAGCCCCAAAATTTGAAAATAATAAAAACCCACACAAGAAGCACCCGCCTTCATTGTAGAATTTATGACCAATAAAAAATAAAAACGCAATGCTACCAACTACTGCCTGGGCAATACAAATTTAGAATGCGTGGGGGTCGGGGTATTTTAAAACACCCACAGCCCCACCCCACACTCACGACAGCAAAGGTGTGCAGTACATGCTGGGTCATAGGGAAAATTTTGCATAAGTTTATTTTATACACGTGAGAGAGAGAGAGAGTCAAAATGGAGCAAGCTCTGCGCTTGAGCAGGACAAATATAGCAGAGACAGCGAAGGAGTCAGTGAGAGTGATAGAGCAAAACAGCGAGAGAGAGAGAGCGAAATTCAAATTGTAAAATACTAAAAAATGAAAAAATGGAAATTTTGCAGTTATAATAGAGAATTTCTAGCAATCATGGTGACACTTTTCATATTTTAAGTTATAAAGAAAGAAGGAGAGAGCTATATAATTTATATAGAGTAAAGGAGAAAATAAAATTTTAGGTTGTGTCTGTCATAAACATTCCACATTAATTTCAACTCATTTGAAATTCAAAATGAACCGTTGAAGATGATGTTTTTGATATATGCGTGAAAATAAAAACAAATGATGGCATTTTGTGAATTTTATTTAAGGGTTGAATAAACACGAAATAATACCAACCCATTTCCGGTTGAAGACTACGTAAGACCTTTGAAGAAAATGCTCGTAAATTCAAATTCAAATTGCCATAATTCGGAGACTTCCCAAATTTATGGCAGAAAAAATATAAATTCCGCCAAACAAGCGCCCAATTTTGTTGGTCCAAAGTGATTCATTGTTGGCATAAAGTTGTGCTCCATAGTGGTTATAACTGCCAGAACTAAATAACGAGTGTGTGAATAGGTAAATCCCTGATTAACATAATTCATCCCTTATTTGAGGCTGCGGTATTTGTGCTTTATATTTATTTATGTCTTTTTGGCCAGATAATTTCCATATACATAAAACTCTTGCAGATAGATTTATTTGCATAGAAAGACAATTGTTATAAGATGAAGATTAATGTTGGCACTATTATAAGTAATATGTGTGAATTAATCATTTTACGAATAATACTAATAATATTTAATCTTCAATAAAAAATAAAAGGTTCTTTAAATGAGAACATTTATATATTTAATAGAGAAATAACTGAAACAAGTGACCCAAGGCAAATAAGAAAAATACTTCAATAATAAAAAATTATAACTCAAATTTAGACTCGACGTCCTCTAATCAAAAATGTATTAAAAATTTATAATTGAACATTCAAAATTTCCTTTCAAAATTTTCTTAATTCAAATTTCAACTTAAATTAAAATTTACCCTAATAAATTAAAATTTTTTACCAAATACTCAATTTTTCACTAAAAATTTCAATTTTTTTTCACAAAAAATTAAATTTTTCACTAAAAATTAAATTTTTCACTATACATTCAATTTTTCTCTATAAATTCAATTTTTCACTATAAATTCAAATTTTCACTATAAATTCAATTTTTCACTTAAAATTCAATTTTTCACTAAAAATTCAATTTTTCAATAAAAATTCAATTTTTCACTAAAAATTCAATTTTTCACCAAAAATTCAATTATTCACTAAAAATTCAAATTTTCACTAAAAATTCAATTTTTCACTAAAAATTCAAATTTTCACATAAATTCAATTTTTCAATAAAATTCAATTTTTCACTATAAATTCAATTTTTCAGTAAAAATTCAATTTTTCACTAAAAATTCAATTTTTCACTAAAAATTCAATTTTTCACTAAAAATTCAATTTTTCACTAAAAATTCAATTTTTCACTAAAAATTCAATTTTTCAGTAATAATTCAATTTTTCACTAAAAATTTAAATTTTCAATAAAAAATTCATTTTTAATAAAAATTCAGTTTTTTACTAAAAATTCAATTTTTGATTAAAAATTGAGTTTTTCACTAAAATCTCAATTTTTCACTACAAATGAAATTATTTAGTAAAAATTCAATTTATAACTAAAAATTCAATTTTTTAACTAATAATTCAATTTTTCACTTAAAATTCAAAACTCAAAACTTCACTAAAAATTAAATTGTTTACTAAAATTAAATTTGTCACTATAAAAGGAAATATTTCACTTAAATTCGATTTTTCACTAAATATTAAAATTTTCACTCAAAATTCTATTGTTCACTAAATAATAAAATTTTCACTCAAAATTCTATTATTCACTACAATTAAATTTTTATCTAAAAATTAAATTTTTCATTATAAACAAAATTTTCACAAAAAAATTACATTTTTCTCTAAAAAGTAAATTTTTCACTAATAATTCAATTATTCATTAAAAATTCAATTATTATTTCAAATTTTCACTAAATTTCTCTTTTTAACTAAAAATTAAATTTTTCACTAAAAATTAAATTTTTCACTAAAATTCAATTTTTCACTAAAAATTCAATTTTTCACTAAAAACTAAATTTTTCACTAAAAATTCAATTGTCCACTAAAAATTCAATTTGATTTGATAACATTGAGCTATTGTTGGCCTTTTTGATTTAGACAGTATAATTTTGAAAAAAAAAAGCTGGGACATTTTAAATACTTGCAGTCGATTGCATTCTATGCATCATTGTCTCAATTTCCCCAAGGCGCTTGTTTAGTTTTTGTTGCATTATTTTAATCTTTTATTTTGAATGCATTTGACAGGCATTTACCACACAGTGACATGCTACACACTATACAGACTCCAATTCCACGTTAGCCGCAAACACAGAGCTAGCCTCATGCACAGCGCTATCACCGTAGCAAGAACAAGAACAACAAAAGCAACATTCAAATAGACACAATGAAGCGCTTATTCCGGAAGCGTTGCTGGTACGTCACACATGGTTACTCAGGTCTCCATGAACTCCCCCCCTTCCCTCCCCCCACCCCCCTCCATCAACGACACAACCCGGTGAAATCCTTTATTCAACTGTCACCCACTAGTACCACGTGTACTCCTTCGTCTACTCCTTCTTTGGTTACAACTACTACTTTGTCTACTTCTCTTTTGTCTACTTTTTCGTCGGCTATTCTTCCTTCGAATCCCCCTTTGCATACTTCTCGACCACCACCTTATTCTTCATATTCCCCAATCGCCATAACAATGTATAGTAAGTTGAGAACCGCAGACATAAGAATAGCATTAAAGGCATTGCAAGAAAATAGTGCACATAGAAAAAAATACGAAATCTTCCACAGGACATCGTCGAAGTATACTGGAAAATGGGGGATTTGATAGAAACACGTAGAACAAAATCGATTTTTGTGTCATATGCATGCGAATACACAGACGACAACCCACACCCACCGTTCGTTCGTTGGTTCTCTCATGCATAAACCTAGAAAATCGAAGAAAAACTTTGCATTCTTAACCCCACCATTTTCTGTGAAGTCAACCGCCTCAGTTCATTCTACATATGGTCGTATCCCACACTGGCTTCGTCTGCGGCATTGCCACATGTGCCGCTTCGTGTAACGACAGGACATTCACTTGAGCGGAAGCTGAGCGCGCACAAACACAGACGTCACAAGGAAATGCAGGAGCTCTCGTAGTGGGCATTGAAATTTTATTTCCCATTGACAGCGGGTTAAATGGAAAAATCAAAGCAGAAAAATGCGTTACAATACACAAAAAAAGTATTATTCTTAATATAGATAAATTTGTTAATTAAAAAAGAATATACCAGTTTAGTATTATTAAAAAGGATTACGGAGTATTCATTATATTTATGAATTTGTACATCAATTTTGTGTAATGTGAAAAATCTGTTGTTTCATGACAAACTCTACTTATTTATGAATTATTCATTATAATTACGAATAAATTATAATGTTGATGAATTTGTTCATCAATGTTCTGAAATTACAGGAAGAGTATTAATGAAAAAGAATTCATAGTTTTGATGAATTTGTTTTTCAATATTGTGAACATTTTTTCGTTATAGGTTCATCTTATTTGTAAATTTAACATTTTTTATATCAATAATTCACCGTGTTTATTAATTTATTTG
Organism: Dryomyza anilis; assembly: GCA_951804985.1. Taxonomy (NCBI): domain Eukaryota; kingdom Metazoa; phylum Arthropoda; class Insecta; order Diptera; family Dryomyzidae; genus Dryomyza; species Dryomyza anilis. The sequence continues at coordinate 12,071,662 of OX638131.1, forward strand.
CACGATATTTTATAATGTGATGTAAATAAAAATGTGAATTAAATTTTGAATTTGTTCATAAGAATTGAACAATTATTAATAATTGTAAAAGCATTCATAGTATTTATGATTTTATTCATAATCATTGGGTTTAACTTATTATATTTATGTCTATTCTTAATATTGCTAATATAACCATTGTGTTAAATTCATTATATTTATGAACAATTCATAATATTGCTAATTATTAATTGAATTAATTTATCATATGACAAAACACAATATAAAGTTGATTTTTAATAAAATTATTTATACTACTACTTTCATCATATTTATGAATTATTCATAAAGTTGCTGAGGAAAACAACGTATTATGCATTTCTTTTGAATGTAATGAAATTTATTAAATGAATTATATTGATTTAATTCTGTATAATTTCATTTACTAGACTATTAATTAAAATAATTTATCAGCAAAATAACATATTGGTGAATAACTGTTGATTATGTATTTGTTCATCAATATTGTGAATAATAATAATACATAATTAACTTTGTTCAATAAAATTAATCATACTATCAATTTTTAAGGAGTTATTCATAATATTACTAAAGAATTCAGAAATATCTGTTTAAATTTTATAAAGTTCATTTTATGAACTTAATGTATTTCATCATAATTATGAAATAGTCATAAAATTGCTAAATATGTTATACTGTACATCATCATATTTCTGAAATATAAATATTAAAGAACTGATGAAGTTCTATGTGTTTGTTCTTCAAAAGTATGACACAAAATGTAAAAGTTATAAGTCTCTTCAATAAAATTATTCATAATACCTTATTCATTATAATTATGAATTATTCATACAAAATTTAATGAATAAATATCATTCTGTGCTTCATAATATTAATGAAGAACTGTTGAAGCCGTATGAATTTGTTCTTCAAATGTATGAAACAAAGTGTAAAAATTATATTGTTTTTCAATTAAATTGTTCATACTACCTTTTTCATCATATTTATGAATTATTCATAAAATTGCTAAAAATAATTATGATTTATTTTGATGTTTACTGTACATCATCATATTTCTGATATAAAAGTAATAAAGAACTGATGAAGTTCTATGTATTTGTTTTCAAAATTATGAAACAAATGTAAAAATTATTCATACTTATATGAATTATTCATACTTATGAATTATTCAAATTTATGAATAATTCATAATATTACTAATGAATTATATTAATTATTATTCATAAAATTGAATGAAACAAAATGTAAAAATTATAAGTTTGTTCAAGAAATTTATTCATACTTATGAATTATTCAAATTTAAGAATTTAAGAATGAAAAACAGATGAACTCTGATGAAAATGTTCATCAATAGTGTAAAATGTTACTTATTAGAAAGATCTAAGTTCAGTCTTTTTATACATTTTATAAAAAATTGTCTGTGTATAACCAGAACAAAAAAACCCTAGAAGAAGAAGAATGACATTAGAAGATGTAAAAAATAATGAAAATTGTTATATTTCTCAGTGAACCGGTACACTAACGACACACAGCAATGGTTTACATGAGGTGCAGATGGTAATTGTGTTGGCTGTAGTAAAAATAGCAGTAGAATGGGTAAAGTCATGTAGTAGGAAACATAGCTCGAAGGATGTATTTTGTTGTGTTGGTAGTTTATAAAATTTGTAGAAAGAATGCATGTGTTTTGCTTGATATAGAATGGCAACCAGTTGCCATGGCAGTTTTCCCAGTTCGAGTGGCAATTATGGAAAATCAATTGCAATGCAAGCAATTAATTCTTATGCGGTTTAATGATTTTGCACGGTTTTTAATTAATACTCATAAAAGTGCAGCGCCAAAAGTGTTTAATATAGAATAATGTAAAAACTTTTTAATTAGAAAAACTATGCAATGAAATTTGTGGAAAATCTAAAAGACTTTAGTTTTTAATGTAAGAATAAATAAAAGTCTATTATTAGTATTTGATTTTTTTCATTGATAGGAAATGTATTATATGCTCAAATTTTTGATATTGATAAATGGAATTCATACAAAATTTAAATTTGTTAATACAATTAATTTATTCATTGTTATGAAAAGTTTTTCAGCAAACGGACGAATATTCATCATTCAACATTTTTTCCTTTTTTTTCTTATTCAAAATTTACCAAAATAAGAAAAACATGATCATGGTCAGATCATTTCAGGGTATATGTTATAGAACTGTTATAGAATTGTTATTCAACTGCTATATAACTGTTATTGAATTGGCATAGATATGTCACAGAACTGTTACAGAACTGTTATAGAACTGTCATAGAACTATCATAGAACCGGTATAGAACTGTCATAGAAATGACACAGAACTGTTATAGAACTGTTATATAACTGTTATAGAACTGTTATAGAACTGTTATAGAACTGTTATAGAACTGTTATAGAACTGTTATAGAACTGTCATAGAACTGTCATAGAACTGATCTAGAACTTTATAGAACTTTTATAGATATGTAATAAAACTATTATAGAACTCTTATAAAACTTTTATAGAACTGTTATAGAACTTTTATAAAACTGTAATGAAACTGTTACAGAATTATTATTGCTATAGAACTGCTAAAGAAATCTTATAGAAATATCATTGAATTGATATTCAACTGATATAGAATTGTTATAGAACTGTTATAGAACTGTCATAGAACTGTTATAGAACTGTCATAGAACTATTATAGAACAATTATAGAACTATTATAGAACTGTTATAGAACAGTTACTGAACTGTTATAGAACAGATATTGAACTGTTATAGAACTCGTATAGAAATGTTATAGAATTGTTATAGAACTGTTTTGGAATTGTTATAGAATTATTATAGAACTGTTATAAAACTGTTATAGAACTGATATAGAACTGTTATAGAACTGTTATTGAATTGTTTAGTACTTTTATAGAACTGTTACAGAACTCGCATATAACTGTTATATAATTGTTATAGAACTGTTATAGAACTGTTATAGAACTATTATATTACTGTTATAGTACTGTTATATAATTGTTATATAACTGTTATATAACTGTTATAGAATTGTTATAGAACTGTTATAGAATTGTTGTAGAACTATTATAGAACTGTAATAGAACTGTTATAGAACTCATATAGAACTGTTATAAAACTGTTATTGAACTGCTATAGAACTGTTGTAGAACTTTTATAGAACTCTTCAAACTCAAATTATAAAATAAAATTTAGTAAAATTTTGTATAGTAATAAAAATTAATTAAAATTAAATAATATAAAAATCACAATAATTTGCTACATAATAAAAGCTTTTTTTGAATTTTAATAGCATTCAATATTTGAGTATAAATGTAAATTTTTGAACTAAAAACAAACAAATAAACGTAGGAAAAATGCCATAAAAGAGAATTTATGTGTTTTGAAAATGAACAAATGGAAAAACGAATGAATCGACTGAATACTCGACACACTTAACATCATTGGACGACACTCATTTTTATTATGATTGTCTAGATGTTGGCGGGGAGGGGCTGGATGGTTGGTCGCTCGGTCGTTTGTCCAACTCTCAGGCGCATCCTAAAAAGCATCAACATTTTATCCTTTTGCGATTTAATGAAAAACCATGTTTATTTCTTCGTATACGAAATACTGCTGACCACACGAAATAACCAAATAAATCGTTCTCCAAACGAAACGAACAACGTAAAATAAATAAAATAATCACACAAAAAACAGGACATAAAATCAGCACACAGACAGACAGACAGCCATACAGTCATACAGAGGGACTATCGAATATACAGACGGACGCACAAAAACCTCTTTCAATTTCCATAACATTAGCATTTCAATTCAATTTGCGTGCGTGTGTGTCTGTGTGTGTGCGTGTGTGTTAAAGTATCTGCGGCACTTGCAGATAAAAAATCAACCAACAACAATAATCACCACACAACAACAAAAAGATAAACATTGTGTGCATGGCAAACAAAAATGTTTTTCGCAACAACGAAAATCATCAGAATTTAGTGCTGCATCCATCAGCGAAATGAGTAGCAGCAGGACGACCGCGTTTGTGCGAGTGAGCAAGAGCGCATATTGTAAAAAGTGGCGGCCATAATAATAAAAATAATGATCGTCGCAATAAACTTGATTTGAGTTCGACTGTATGTCTCCCCGTCCGTCTGCTTCTATGTGTCTCTGTGTGGGTGGCTCGTGTCGTCGAGACGCGGCATTGCGTTCGTCCTTTGCTCAATTTGCCTAAGACTCCGTGCTGCCACTCGTCGTATTTCGCTGCGGATAAAAAATGGCTGCGTGAACTTTTATGCTGCAATGATTTCAGAAGTTGGGCGCTACACTCAGAAAAATTTTAATTTTTCACTAAAAATTCAAATTCTCACTAAAAATTCAATTTTCACTAAAAATTCAATTTTTAACTAAAATTAAATTTTTTGCTATAAATTCAATTTCTCACTCAAAATTATATTTTTCACTCAAAATTAAATTTGCACTCAAAATTCTATTTTCAATCAAAATTCATAATTACACTCAAAATCAAATTTTTACTCAAAATTCAATTCTTCACTAAAAATTTAATTTTTCTCTCAAAATAAAATTTTTCACTAAAAAATTCCATTTTACACTAAAAATTAAATTTTTTCACTCAAAATTAAATTTTTCACACAAAATTCAATTTTTCAATCAAAACTCAATTTTTTACTCAAGATTAATTTTTTACTCAAAATTCAAAAATTTTCACTCAAAATTCAAATTTTCACTTAAAACTCAAATTTTCACTAAAAACTCAATTTTTCACTCAAAATTCAAATTTTCACTAAAAAATTAAATTTGTCTGTCAAACTAAAAATTTTCACTAAATAATTCCATTTTACACTCAAAATTCAATTGTTTACTCAAAATTCAAATTTCACTCACAATTCATATTTTCACTCTAAAATTAATTTTTTTCACCCAAAATTAAATTTTTCACACAAAATTAAGTTTTTCACACAAAATTAAATTTTTCACTCAAAAATCAATTTTACGCTCAAAATACAATTTTTCACTCAAAACTCAATTTTTCACTCAAAATTAATTTTTTACTCAAAATTCAAAATTTTTACTCAAAATTCAAAATTTTCATTCAAAATTAAATTTTTCACTCAAAATTTAAATTTTTCACTGAAAATTAAATTTTCGACTCAAATTCAATTTTTCACTCAATACTCAAATTTTCACTAAAAATTTAATTTTTCACTCAAAATTCAATTTTTTCACTAAAAAATTCCATTTTACACTCAAAATTCAAATGTTTACTCAAAATTCAAATTTCACTCAAAATTCATATTTTCACTCTATAATGAAAATTTTTCAATCAAAATTAAATTTTTCACACAAAATTAAGTTTTTCACACAAAATTAAATTTTTCACTCAAAAATCAATTTTACGTTCAAAATTCAATTTTTCACTCAAAACTCAATTTTTCACTCAAAATTATTTTTTTCTCAAAATTCAAAATTTTCTCTCAAAATTAAATTTTTCACTCAATATTTAAATTTTTCACTTAAAATTAAATTTTCGACTCAAATTCAATTTTTTATTCAAAACTAAAATTTTCACTAAAAATTCAATATTTCACTCAAAATTAAATTTTTCAATCAAAATTACAATTTTCACCCAAAATTAAAATTTTTCACTCAAAATTCAATTTTTCACCCAAAATTCAATTTTTCACTAAAAATTAAATTTTTCTATCAAAATAAATTTTTTCTCTAAAAATTAAATTTTTTACACAAAATTAAATTTTTCACTCAAAAATTATTTTTTACTTAAAATTCAAAATTTTTTTAAAATTCAAAAAATTGTTCACTCAAAATTCAATTTTTCACACAAAATTAAAATGTTCACTCAAAAATCAAATTTTATGCTCAAAATTCAATTTTGTACTCAAAATTAAATTTTTACTCTAAATTCAAAATTTTCACACAAAATTAAATTTTTCACTCCAAATTCAATTTTTCACTTAAAACTCAAAATTTAATTTTCTCTAAAAATTTCGAATTAACTTTTTTCTCACTAAATTCAAATTTTTCTAAAAAAAAAAATCTTATTTTAGTTTTTCTCAGTGTATTTTTAGCTTTTTTATTGCTTTGAATACTCTCGAACGTAAGTGTCATAAATTCATAATAACGCAAATAAGCGATGGAATCTTCTTCGGACAAGTAAATCTTCCAGCGCAGACGACGTCGACAACTTCGACGACTGACTGTGTGTGTGTCAGCAACACCAGCACCAACAGCAACAACAACACATTGAATGGCATAAAAGGCAAATTCGTTTTTTACGACTTTATGCTAAGCGTACATTTTTTATGCATAAAATAAAAGCATAAAAAAGGACCCCCGAGTAAAAGGACAACGACTGCTGGTGGGGCGGGGCAGGGCAGTCGACTGCCAAAGCGTTCAATACGATTTTTGCGAACGCAATCAAATGAGTCCTTCTTCGTGTGTGTGTGTGTGTGTGTGTATGTGCAGGTCCTTATTTATATGTTTTTTTTGGCTAGTATGGAAAATGGTATAAAGTATCCTTTGCAACATTCGTAAATATGTAAAAAACGTGCAGGACGAACGCACAACGTCGATAATAAAATATGCGCTGGCATCAATAAAATGAGTGAATGAAATGACATAAAAAAGAAGAAGTAACAAAAAAAAATGCGTTCGATTTGTTTTTAGCTCAAGGGTCCGTCCGTGAGTCTCAGAGTCACACAACGCATTTGCAGTAAAATGAAAATGAATGGAAATTCATTGCAAGGATATGAAACAGGCAAAGTGGATGCAAACTTAGCCATCACCATTGATGGGTCTGGTGGGGGCAGCAAGTGGATTTTTTCAGTTGTGAAATTTTATAGTCATAATAAGGATCAATGAGATGAGCTAAACTTTGAATAATTTATGACTTTATTTGCTGCGATGTTAGTGAGGGATGCTTTTTTTTCGTTATTTGTTCAAATGCCTATTTATATACTAATAATTTATTGAATGGTCAATGAATGCGCTGTAATGTGTGTACTTTACAAATAAAATAAAAATAAAAATAAAATTAAATAAAAATAAAATTAAAATTAAAATAAAAATAAAAATAAAATAAAAATAAAAATAAAAATAAAAATAAAATAAAAATAAAAATAAAATAAAATAAAATAAAATAAAAATAAAACTCTTCACTGTGTATTTTATTTTTAACAAAAAAAAATAGTTATTTAAATAATTTTCAAATATTTACCAGTATCGATAATTATACTAAATTTTAAATACATTTCGGAATTTATTTCACATATTTTAGATAAACTTTAAAATGCGTTTCAATCCGGTGAATTTTAAAATATTTTGAATGTTTAACAATCACTGATGTATATTTTTTATATTACACAAAATAAAAATGTTATAGTTTAATATATTTATTCACTTAATTCCACAATTACACAAGTTTCAAAACTTATTTGAACATTTATTATATACATTTTAGATACACTTTTAAATTCGGCGCTTCACTTTGTCCTGTTCAAGCCCTTTTAAAATACTTTTAATCTTCAAGACACATTCCAAAAATCAACAATAAAAGTTAGAACACAAAAAAAGTTATTCAAAACAATGTTTCAAATCTATATATTTATCTAAGAAACTTAAATTGAAATAAAAATCAAACTTTCAGCGCATTTCTACAAATCAAATAACTTATTTAAAGAATTCTTAAAGGTTTTCTACAGATTTTCACAACCACAGGTTTTTCATAATAATAAACAGCAAACTGTAATTTGCTGTTTCAGCAGAATCCAGCGCTTTCCTCTTTTCAGCAAACATTTTTGCTATATTGACAACCTTTTTTTGCTACTGTTACAGGCTTTTTATTTTGAGTCCAAATGTATCTGAAGTTCCCTCTACAAAATATGCACTACTGCACTCTACAGCATTGAGTGCATTTTGCACAGACAGTCTACAGTATTACAGTAAAGTCTATTCAGCGACTACGCTAAACTGCAATATTTGTTTCATTGGTATCAAGTAGTGTCAAGGCATTAAATGTCTTCAAAAAGAAAATCAAATGACACTACTGTCGCTGAAAATGCAACAAGAACCGAGAGTGCAGAAGGGTGCACAACGAGTAACGAGACAAATCTGCCGCTCGGTGTTCGACGACAATAATGTTGTTGCCATTGTGTTAATAAAAATTACAACAAACATTATTTAAAAAAAATTAAAAATTTTAAAATGTGAAAAGCAATATATCCAGCAAAAAAAATATTTAAAAAAAAAATTAAATAATGAAATAATGTTCGATAAATAAAAAACATAATATATATGATTTTTTAATACTTTGTTATACTATTTTTTATTCCATATAAATGAAAAATCCTTAGAGTACTCTCAAAATAAAAAGTATGTAACAGTAGCAAAAAAGGTTGCCAATATAGCAAAAATGTTTGCTGAAAAGATGAAAGCGCCGGTTTTTGCTGAAACAGCAAATGACTGTTTGCTGTTTCAGTAATCTTTTTTTATGCTATTAGAGCAGACAATTTTAACTGTTTTAACATTTTTTTTGCTGTTAACTTCAATTCATAAAAAAGAAAAAAATATATTATTATAATTTTTTTATTTTATTTATTTTTATTTATCTTAATATTTTATTTTACCTTTATTTTACTCTGGCATGCATGCATTATTATTACGTAGAAGAAATATCTCTTTTAAATAAACATGTTGTCAAAAAAGAGTCTACGAATTATAGACATATTTAGCTGCAGCGTCTCATGACTATGACGCCATCTAGTGCAGGTTAGCTACACTAGCAATATGCACACCAGTGACACAAGCACGATCTTGAACACTAGCAGAACTAAGATTCCCATCAAACAGTTCGCTATTGCAGATAAAAGTATGCTGTAAATGCAGTTTAAAGTTTGCTAAAATTTAGCATTCAGAGTTTGCTATTAATAGTATACTTTTTATTTTGAGTGTACACACAGAAAACAAAAATTGTCATGCCAACAATTTATACTTTATAGTTTGGCACTACAGTCCTATAAGAACTTAGGCCGAGCTCTCTCACCATTTTGAGCTGTGCGTGTTATATTTGTACTCAAAGTGGTGGGACCTACAGTTTATTGCCGAATCTGAACGGCGGGTAAGAGCTTTTCATAGACAATGTTTTTACTCTCGTAGGTTTGCCATTTACTGCCGAGAGGTAGCGCGGTATAGAAAAATGTTTCTATGAAAAGATGTTGTTAGCCCCAGTCCGGGCTTGAACCGGGGACCTTTCGACGGGGACCTTTCGACTCGCTACAATATTTATGATTATTGAATTAAATTATTAAATTGTTAAATTAAGCATGCTATTACTTAAAGTAACAATTTCAAATACTCAATCTAAGATTGATCGTTTTTGGGGTAAAAATACATTATTGAAATAACAATTTAATCTAACAATGTTTTAACAATCTACATTTCTATTTTAAATTATTTTTTCTGAGTGTAAGAATGATAAAAAAAATAATTAAAATGTACTAGGTGTCATAAGCAGTTCATTTCAGTATTGGAATTTTTATTGCACATCATTACAGACCACTTCACTACAACTACGTCTTGTTTCTGTTTTGTGCTGGCACTATTTGTGCTTTGTTGTTGTGAGCAACACATTCATTCGATTTTTCACGTATAGAATCGGTGACAGTACATGTCTTGAAATAAAAAAGATGTCTAGTATAAAGAACCTTTATTATATTTTAAAAGTATTTTGTATTCTAAAGTACACTATTTGCTACTACAAAATATTTTGAAAAATACAATAAAATAATTCAGTTTTTTCCTATAACTTCGCCTCCATTCCAATCGCTTTCCAATCCATTTATTTAATACTTTACAATTTTTTATGAAACATTTTTCTTCAAAATAGGAGCAATTGAACTTGGCGCTATTTTAAGTATATTTTTCTTAATATTAGAAAACTGTTTTCTGCTTATATTGAGAACATTTCAAATATTGTCTACAAATTTCACAGCATTTTATTCATTCTCACAAAAAGACCTTTTTCGAAAAATGTTTAAATGTAAAGAACTTTTCACTTGATTTACTCATAGAATTTATCACAACCTCACCTTCTTAATCGTACTCAAAAATGTCCCCTTTCTGTTGTAAAATCAAGTGCGAACACCATTACTTTAGTAACCTACCAACCACTCACATTTATAACCTTCACCCAAAGGTCAATGTTGTCTATAAAGCTATATTATCCCATAATACTATGCGAATTCACACACATGTTTTACATTTTTTGTATTCAACTTAAACTATGTAAAACTGTAAAAAAATGAAAAATGTACAATAAAACATCAAAAAATTACACTCACAGCGCATAACGACATTAAGCATAATTTTTTGAAGGGTGGCTGGCACATTGGAGTGCAAATCCTTCATGCAGCAAGGATTACCACAAACATAGACATGGTAACACAGCCATTAGTTCCAGCGTCCAAGGGGTGTGTCGTATCGTGTCGTCTGTGCATATGAACGGATATCCTGACTGCTTGCCTGCCTGCCAACGAACTGTCGAAAATATTATGTTATAAAAAACAAGCCGTACAGCTTTCGCGTATGGCAATATAATTTTATAATTTATTTATTTTTCTTGCAATTTCCTTATTTCGCAAACGAACAAATGGCAGATCTTCCTGCGCTGTAGTTTTTCCATTTTTTCACATTTTCCACATTTTTGTGGGTTAAGCTTTTGTTGAAATTTATACCGCGCACGTAAATAAATTCATATTTATCGTTGTAAAATTATTACAATGTAATTTTTCATATAACCTCGACCTCATCGTTGTCCTGACTACGCGCCACATGCATTCTTCGTTCGTTCGGTCTGTAACATGGGTTACGACCGACCGACCGACCAACCCACCATACACCCATTTTGTGTGTGGCTCTTTTTTGGGTAACTCTGCATTATGACCGCAAATGTTACGAAAATGTGTTACTTTTTTTTGACCACTTTTTGGTCATAAGTTGCATTTATGAGGCAGTTAGTATAATCCTGAGCAATTTCATGGTTATTTCTGTGGTAGCGTTGGAGGTTGTTTGTTTTTTTTTTTTGGTTATTAAGAAATTGTGTTAGTGTTATTCTATAAATAACTAAAAATTTGTTAAAAATATAAAATTATACAGAATTTATTCCTTTTTTGAACTATTTTAACTATGCAATTTTTTGGCTAGTTTTAATTCTTCGCCTGAACCATTTGCTCCACAGACATAAATCATGAAACATCTTCTATGCCAGCTGTGAATTTAATTACCCATAACAGAGAATATTTTGCAATATATTATTTCAAAATTATTGTTTGCCAAATATCTAAAAAGTTTTATTCTACTTTATGATTTATTGCTCAGAATACGAGGTCTATATTCAGCAAAAGATGTTTTAACTACGATGGTTTTAAAAATTAATTCTAAAATTTATAAATGGTTTATATTAATGTAAAAATAAAAAATAATAATATTAATTAATTCTAACACATTTCAAAAAATGCGAAAATGGACTCTGCAACATAATTTAGAGTTTTAAAGTATGTATATTAAAAAACCAAATGTTAAAATGAAGTCTGATGAAATTTTATGATATTAATAAGAGATATTGATGTTCAGTTTCATTTTTTTTATTGTTTTAATATATTAATTAAGTATTAAGAATCATGCCTTTGAATCTTATTTAACATTTTTTAACCAAAATTCGAAGTTTTATAAATTTTGGGTCAAAATTGCCCTCGTGAAAGGATTGTGAAAGGTATGGTATTCATTTTCATATTTATGAATTTCTTTATTGAAACCATGATTTATTGTATTGAAGAGCAATTCATAAAATTAATAACTACAAAACACGAATTCATTATCAATTTGAAGAATTACTGAAAAAGTAAAAAATATATTTACATCACATTAAAGAATGCTGTTCATTAAACCAAATTGCAAACTTCTCAGTTCTCAAATAGTTCTATATTATTTCTTATACAATGCTTGCTCAATATGCATAAATTATTAAAATGTTTTGTAATTTATTTATTTACTAGCTGGACCCGTGCACGACTCGTGCCAAGATTTTGTGAATGAAAGGATATAAAACAATTTTATTAATATAAAACACATTTTTATTATTTATATCACAGACCCGTGCTTCGCTGTGGAAGTTTTTTATTGGTTTTATAAACGTAGTAACCAAATAATAATTCTCCGCCAAAACAACTTTTCTCAAAGAAAATTCTTTCTCAGACTGCGCTTCCCCGTAGAATATTTCGCCTTAGAATTCTTCCCTGTAGAAATGCTTCCCCATTGAACGCTTTCCCGTAGAATTCTTCCCGATAGAATTCTTCCCGTAGAACTCATCCCGGTAGAATTTTTCCCGGTAGAATTCTTTTCCGTAGAATTCTCCCCGCAGAGTTTTTCCCAGTAGAAGTTTTAGTGTGGTGAGTTTTAATGTGGTGAGTTTCAGTGTGGTGAGTTTAGGTGAGGTGAATTTTGGTGTGGTGAGTTTTAATGTGATAAGTTTTAGTATGATGAATTTTAGTGTGGTGAATTTTATTGCGGTGAGTTTTAGTGTGGTGAGTTTTAGTGTAGTTAATCTTAGTGAGTTTTAGTGTGGTGAATTTTAGTGTGGTGACTTTTAGTGTGATGATTTTTAGTGTGGTGAACCACTGAGCTAGCCGCGGTAGCTCAGTGGTTAGTGCGTTGGACTGCGAGTCGAAAGGTCCCCGGTTCAAACCCGGACTGGGGCTAACAACATCTTTTCATAGAAACATTTTTCTATACCGCGCTACCTCTCGTCAGTAAATGGCAAACCTACGAGAATAAAACCATTGCCTATGAAAAAGCTCTCACTCGCCGTTCGGATTCGGCAATAAACTGTAGGTCCCACCACTTTGAGTACAAATATAACACGCACAGCTCAAAATGGTGAGAGAGCTCGGCCGAAGTTCTGTACAGGACTGTAGCGCCAAACTATTATTATTATTATAATTTTATTTTGGTTAGTTTTAGTGTGGAGAATTTTATTGTGGTGAATTTTGGTGTGGTGAGTTTCATTGTGGTGAGTTTTAATGTGGTGAATTTCTTTGTTGTGAATTTTGGTGTGGCGAGTTTAAAGAATTTGAGATGGTTGTTACCCCGTTGTGAAATTTCATGTTTTGCTTTTGTTTTTGTGTTTGATTTTTGTTTTTATTTTTGTGTTTTTGCTTTTGTTTTTGTGTTTTTGCATTTGTATATATTTTTTTTGTATTTGAGTTTTTTGTTCCATCTTTTTAGCTTGTGTATATGCTGAGTTATGTCGTTTTGAAGGTTTTGTATGGGAGATGCCACACCCCTTTGTCCAATCCCACCCATATATAGCCTATGACACCCTCACGGCTCCATAGTATCCTGGTTAAAAATTTCAGTTAAATCGGTTCAGCGGTTTAGACGTGATGCTGGAACAAACAAACAGACAGACCGACAGACTGACAGACGGACCAAGAGTTTTATATATATAGATAATTACAACTTTTTATTAATAAATAGATATTCCACACCAAATCGATAAAATAAAGTCAAAATTTAAATGTTAACTTTTTGATTTTAATGAAATTTGGGAAACTGATAAAGAGTATCGTTCAATTTTTTTTATTTTTTCCGACCACTACTTCCAGAGAAGCCGAAAGGTCCCCGGTTTAAACCTGGACTGGGTCTAACAACATCTTTTCATAGAAACATTTTTCTATACCGCGGTACCTCTCATCAGTAAATGGCAAACCTACGAGAGTAAAACCATTGCCTATGAAAAGCTCTCACCCGCCGTTGGGATTCGGCAATAAAATGTAGGTCCCACCACTTTGAGTACAAATATAACACGCACAGCTCAAAATGGTAAGAGAGCTCGGCCGAAGTTCTTATAGGACTGTAGTGCCAAACTATTATTATTACTTCCAGAGATACAGTGTTTAAAAGTTGCAAAAAATGTGCCCTTTTGTGTGTTTGTTCTTATTTAAATATGTCCTGAACAAGAAAAGCTTTTTGAAATACTTTTTGAAAATTTAGGTCATAACTTCTAAACTTGAACATGTAGCCAATGGTGATTATCCTTGTACTTCAAATTGAATGTCCTTAAAAAGAACCTTTTTTAAATTCTAAATAAAATCATAAATCGGTCTAAAATATTTTTTTTTCAAATTTTATTAAAAAAAAACAATGAGAAGCATTAAAATTCAATTCAATGAACCCTAGTAGAAATTGTAATAAAGTCATGACAAGGAACTGATCATGGAATTTTTTCCTTGTCATAACCCGATCAGTTACATGACGAACATGATCTGGACATGATCATGTCTACCCTAATAGGGTAAATTTCTACTAGGGAATATGGTGAACAAATTCATAATATTTGCGAATAAAATCAAAAATTGAAGATGATTTTTTTCTGTGTACAAAAGCAATCCTCGAAAATTTTCAAACAAAAAACTTAAATCTAATGATCTTATTTTTGTTTGTTTTGTTTGAATGCATGAATATAATTATAACGTAATTCAAAATAACCATATAAATATCAGCAGTAAAATCTAATTACATTATAATTAAATTGTATACTAATTTTGTTGAGATTTAAAATTTATTAAACGATATTTAAACATAAATTGCTTTAATCGCTGATTTATATGAATCGACTATATTAATGTTTCTGTAGAAATATATATTTTTCATCAGATATTAATATATGTATGTTTGATATATCAGCTATTTAACACACCCAACATCAAAAAAAGGTACTTTGAATTATATGTAATAGGTTATCGTGATTGTTACTGGGTGACAACGAACTTAAAAATAATAGCATTATTTTGATTATATGTATGTTTGGCATTACGAAGTCACAATTAAATAACAACTCTGCATACTTTTAGCACTCAGTAACACTCACATTAATACTTTTCATATAGTTCAAAAGTTCTTTTTGGTGGATGAATTTGTTTAAGTACCGCCAATCACTGTTAATACCAGATCGTGGCTATTTTTAACCAATTAATACGTAATTATCTGAGCTCAAATAAGAACAACAGATGGAAATTAAATATTAAGAATAAATAAAATATGTGTAATAAAAAAAATTGTTTAAGTTTATAATTATATAATATAAATAAAAAAAATGAAATTTAAAAATGGGAAAAAAATAATATTGAGTAAAAAAATATTAGCACTAAATTTTCTTATTTTTTACATTGTTATGAAATGTAAACATCAATATAATTACATGTAAATAAAATGTTTTTCACATTCAAATATATATATATGTTTGCAAGAACTCCGAAAATTATTCATTCTGAACATAAATATGTTTGAACGAAAACAAAAATATGTTTAGCTGTTATTATAATAATGTTTTGCAATGCAATAATATTTTTGTTTGCATAAAGCTCCAAAGATATATGTAATGACTGCAGCATTGTGTTTGGGAGAGCCCTTTTTTTTGCAGCGTGTATCGGGTTTCTCAACAGGGACGCTACAAAAGTAGAGCAACAGGGACAGCAAACAACGCCATATTTCTTGCCGTTCTTTTGACATTTCTCTTCAGTAAGGTTTGCCATTTCATGATGGAAAGATATACGAGCCAACAACGAGTCGAAATTATTAAAATTTACTACCGAAATTCGGAGACTAGCTGTACAGCTCACTTACCGTTGAGCCATCGACATTACCACCACAAAATTATAAAAAAGAAGTTTTACAAAAAAATGTCAATTGTGTTATCTCATATAATACCTAACTATTTATCTCAATAAATTCACACTTTAACAAAAAAAAAAAAAAAACTACAAATATAGAAAAAACTAAAATAACTAAGAAAATGATGCTGCCAAAAATTTGCATAAAATGAATCAATCATTTCTTACTAAAAAAAAGCAAAATTTTTGTGCAAAATCATGTTGTCCCACACAGCACTTGAATATGAATTGTAACAATTCCCTCGTCATATCAGATGCAGAATACACACGCACGCCCCCCTCCCCACCCACTTGATGAATATTTCGTGCATAGTAACTACTAATATCCACTACTACTAACCTCTTAGGCTAGAAGCGCAAATTTCATTAATATATCCTGCCGACACTTTGCCTCTCACCCACTTACAAACTCACTGGCCAAACGTCCAAACATCTCTTGGAATGTGTCCAACTTCATGTTCGCACTGAGATTAGCATTTCTGCAGCAACTACAGAAAGAAGTTTGTGCCGCAAGGCATTTTTCCTAGTTTTCAGTTGTGACAACCGATGTCTCATCCTTGTAGCATACTTGACGTCAATGTCCCGTATGTCCTCGCCATGAGCTTGCATAATAAATTCACATCTCCTACGACTCACTGTTGAGGGTGTCATGATGGATGATGCCACAGTAGTTTCAAGTTTGGATACAATATGAAGATTTACCATGGACAAAGTGGGGGAGGGTGAAGCTCCTTTGAGTAGCATCATTTTTCATTCATTTAAAATGGCAGCAAACAAGCAGCACACAATGAAACATGGAAATATGACGCAGATGCTGCTTTTGGGCCGGCCATCTTTCTGGGAGGCTTGTTTCGTGTTCTTCATGTTCAGTTGTGAATGAAAACTGACAAAATTTGATTTACTCACTTGATTACATTTTGAATTGGCTTGAAGCTGAATACAAACATTGGATATATTGGCTCCCTGGATACTATGTACTAGCATGGCTCAGTTTTGAGATGTGGCCCATTCGAAATGTGTCCCATACGCAATTTGCCCCCCATACACTATACAGATTCAACTTGATTTGATTTTGATTGATTAGTCTTTAAATGCTATTGAAAACATGACATGTGGTGTGGTAAGTGTGAGGAAACGCACAACAAAAAGAGCTGTCAGCCGGAAAAAAGGTCCTTCGATGCGAGTGCTTAATATGGAAATCAAATATTTAACAATGCAAATGCTGGAACCAAAAAGAAGATGATAAATGAAGCGGTATTTTAATGGAAAATATACACAAATTTATGTGTTTTATATAAAATGTTTTTTTTTGTATTGGTATTTAAAGTCTAAAAATATTAAAAATTACAATATCTAATAAAAAATAAGTAATTATTAAATTTTTTTAATAAAAAAAGAAATTGTCTGCTCGGAGGGAAAAATCTTTTAAAATTCAGAAGGAATCAAGTAGTATACGGTGCTAAACGTAAAATTCTTAATTTTATGAAACAGATCTACTTAATTAGTAACTAAATGGAATTATTCTTATTATGCAGAAATATATTTCTTAGGTATCATAAAATAACGAAGTGGAATTATTCTTGATATGCAGAATTAATTTATTTTATTTTTTATACATGAGAACCCGTGTTCTTTTTCTGAAGAACACAGCGATTATTTTACGTTTTTGGTTTTTAATAATCAATAAATTAACTTCTCAAAAACCAGCAGAGTAATGTTTGCTTTCTTAATATTCAGATAATAAATGCATTTTAGTAGTATTTTATAGTATTAGTCAAATTATAATTTTTTTAGCTACGAGCTGAATTTTTCTCGAGTTTTAGACTTTTATTTTTCTTCGTGTACGAACCCAAAATAATAAAAATGTTTCTAAAATGAAAACATTGTATTTGATTACATTTAAATGCAAATGTTTTTGTTTTTACTACATTCCTCTAGTTATTTTTCTACGAAAACAACTAAATACATTTATTTGCATTTCTATATACATTGTTTAAAAATAATTATAATTTTTATTTATTTAAATACCCATATATATGTAGATTAAATACTACATCTGCAATTTATTTATATTTCTTCGGGAAAAATATACAAATATATCCAGAGCTGCATGTACAAATGTTTAAATTTCATAAATATGTAGACAAATATTACAACTGCTTTTGTTTTAAAATACTGCATTTCAATTTATTTTGATTGCATGCTGTATTTATTTCAATTATGTATTCACTCAAAAATATATGCTGTAAATACTTCAGAAATTGTATATTTTCTCGATAAAAATGATAGCATAACGAAATGTGCAACTAAGCATTTAAGTGTTCATTTTTACTTGTACCAAATACGAATAATATGCGCAAATATAAATAATAAGCACGCTCTCAAAATGTTCTACGCATTATGCCTTTACCTTCGCACTCGTTTCTGTTGCTTGTGTCTTCATGGGTTGCGTTTGTATCTGCTCGTATTCGCAGTACGTCCGCTGTGTATACGGACAAAAATTAAAAAAAAAAAACAGAAAGCAAAAACATACTTCTTCTACAATAAGTAGAAAACGAAATTATTATACATTGCGTACACACAAATCAACTAAAGTTCCCGATCGAATTATTAGCTTGCGACAACAACTAATAAAGTATTAGCAACAACATCTTAATTCCAATTCGGTTGTAGCAACCTCCTAGTCTGTAAGCATGAAGTTATGGCAACCTCAAAGTCGGTGTTCCTGAGGTTGTTACAACCTCCAAATCGGTGACCATGAGATTGTCGCAATCTCCAAATCGGTGAGCATGAGGTTTTTGAAACCTGCGAATGAAACAACGTTATTAATGTATAAAAAAATTATGTGTGTTGCATTATAGATGCGTAAATTGTTGGGCACACTTTTGAAAATTTATTTTTATAATTATTATTTTCTTTATGTTCATAATATTTAGCAAGAATCTGGCAACCAAATTGCTGATAGAAATGAGGTTGCCGTTTCCCATTTATTTTGTTGATACAACAACGTACTCAATTGCCGTAACAAAGTTCAATGTTGGCAGAATGAAAAATGCGTGGACCAACATTTCGTTTATAGTAAAATAAGGTTGGCAGAATGAAAAATGCAAACATGAGATTATGGCAACCGAATATGCAGTAACGCGGACTAACATTTCGTTTATAGTAAAATAAGGTATGATCATTTTAATGACATGAGGTTACAACAAATATATTTCGGTTGCAACAATGAAACGTTGGTTCGATTAACCTAATACAAAAGAGAATTTATCTGTATGCAGTAAAATCATGTAAAATAAACACAAATGCAGTATATCTATATTTTTTCAAACAATTACATATATATTTCATATAAAATTTGTAAACAAACTATTTTGAATTCGATGTCACAATACAAAAAAACTATTTTCCAAACGAATTCAAATCATTCAAGTCAAAGCAAACATTGAATTCAAAACCATTTTATTCAAAACTTTTAAATGAAATTCGATTAGAATTCCATCGAAAGACGGAACATGACCGATAATACTACACAACAGCCTTTCTGTGCAGCAGTCAAGGTTATTTTTGTATTATGTAAAATGACGTCCTTATTCCGAAAAAATGGTTTAATAATGTTTCTTTGGATAGGTTTACAAAATATGGGCCAATAACTTTTGGACCGAGCTTTCATAAAGGTAGTCACATATATTTGCAAATATCTCGCGTTCTAAATAACACATATGATCAAATGTTATATCGAATGAAAGTTAATTGAATGTCGAATAAACATTTCTTAGAACATTTTTAAATAGGTTTAAAGTTATCGTGTATAGGCGGACAGACAGACGGTCATATCTAAATCGACACGGAAAATGATGTTGACCAAGAAAATATATAGTTTTTCATACCAGTCACGCCTACTAAGAGGCTCTTAAATATCCTCACATATATTTTATAACTTGTCACCCATGGGTATAGGGTATAAAATTATTATGCGATTTTTTTAGTGAATACCCAATTGTAATGCTTTCACATGATTTTTTCTGTTCTCAAAACGTATACATAGATTTCTTTTTTTTTTTTATATCATTTTCTTTAAAAATGTACAGGTTAATTTTGCAATATTACAAACTGTGCACCATCTTGCGTTTTAAATTTTTCGCCATTTTTTAAATTCGTTTTTAAATAAAATTTTGGTCGACAAAATTTACATTTTTTAAGTTCTTCTGTAGAGTTTTCTTAAACCAGTAAGCCAATTCCAAACTATTGTAAGAAATGTTTATTGAATATTTAATTATCTTTCATTCGATATAACAATAGCGTTTATGGGTTTTATTAAACGCGAAATTTTTACAAATATATGTGACCACCTTTTTGAAAGCTCAGTGCAAAAGTTATTGCCCGAAATATCGTAAACCTATCCGTAGAAAATTTTTTAATTCATATATTCAAATTCTGCGAGTCATTTTTAAAAATACAAAAATAATGGAATTTATTGCGCAAATTTTTTTGCTCATTTTGTTGTGTAGTGTAATTAAATTTTTCTACATTCATTTTCTCGGCGTAGCATATAATTTTTTCCTGGGTAGAATACAAATAGCTGTCGCATAGTATACATTACTTTTCCATACCCTACCAATTGCATGTCTAACATGATCTGGTCCGCTAGGATAAATATATTATTATGGAGAAATCAAATATCGACCATTATCTATACTAGAACTAAACTATTGTCTTATTTGAACATTTGAGAAACACGTTTAAACATATTTTCGATAATTTTCGATTTTTAATTTGTACATTTCTCTAAATAGCATAACCCCTAGTAAAAATTATACTTGGGCCAGTAGCGGAAAATAATCTTCAAATATTTTCCTTGTGATTATTACGTCCAATTATTTTCACAAAATAATGTCATGTCTATCCTAATAGAGTAAATAGGTGAAATACAAATCAAATATTGGAACTTTCCAATTCTGGACTAAACTATTGTCTAACTGAAAAAGTAAGAAATACTTAAAAAAAAAAAAATGTGTTTGATAAAAATCTACCTTACTTAATTTTCTATATATCGTTCTGACTCTAAGAGAGCAATTTCAACTACATCCAGAAAAAAATTCCCTCAAATCCCATTAAAATTGGTCAATAGGACAATTATTGATTTAATAATAATAATATAATAGTTTGGCGCTACAGTCCTGTGTAGAACTTCGGCCGAGCTCTCTCATCATTTTGAGCTGTGCGTGTTATATTTGTACTCAAAGTGGTGGGACCTACAGTTTATTGCCCAATCCGAACGGCGGGTGAGAGCTTTTCATAGGCAATGGTTTTACTCTCGTAGGTTTGCCATTTACTGATGAGAGGTACCGCGGTATAGAAAAATGTTTCTATGAAAAGATGTTGTTAGACCCAGTCCAGGCTTGAAGCGGGGACCTTTCGGCTCGCAGTCCAACGCACTAACCACTGAGCTACCGCGGCTACTGTATACAAAAAATGAATCTTTTCATATAAACTCAATGGCAATGTCATGGTTATTTTAGTATTTAATGGTATTTTCTGATTAAAATAATAATTTATCCTATTGACTATTTTTAATAAAGGGTTTTTCAATAAGAGCGCTACAATAGTTTTTTTCAAGGGTTTTTCAACAGGGACGCTACAAAAGTAGAGCGACAGGGACAGCAAACGACGCCATATTTCTTGCCGCTCTGTGGACATTTCTCTTCAGTAAGGTTTGCCATTTCTTGATGGGAAGATATACGAATTCGAATTTCGGTAGTAAATTTTAATAATTTCGACTCGTTGTTGGCTCGTATATCTTTCCATCATGAAATGGCAAACCTTACTGAAGAGAAATGTCAAAAGAGCGGCAAGAAATATGGCATCGTTTGCTGTCCCTGTCGCTCTACTTTTGTAGCGTCCCTGTTGAAAAACCCTTTTGTAAAAAACTATTATTTAAATAGTATTTTTTTCTGGGTATAAAGAAAATCACAAGAAGGTTCTCTATTAAATAAAAAAAAATATTTTCTAAAAACTTAAAGGCTTTTTTCTCGACTTAGAAAATGTTTTAGTAATTTTAAATGATTTTTAAAACCCCCCTACAAAATCGTAATTCTTATCATGTGTTCGTCCATTAGTAATTTCAAAAATGAACTGAAAATAAGGTGCGTCTGTTCGACACAAGATAAGGTACCTCCCCTTCAAAAAGAGCCTTAACAAAGTGCTATAAATGCTGAAATCTATTCAGCTCGCATATATGCGTATTTATTCAGGCGTGTATCCTGCCATTTGTGCGTTCGTGTGCGATTCCTTCATTTTTTTTCTCATAGTATTTTTTTCGTAGAATTTTTTAGAATTTTATTTTTCATATATTTTTCATTTCTTAATTTAAAATGGCTGCTCTGTATGTCGGTGGGTGTACGTGCGTGTTTACGTCCTTAGTTGTTCTTGTGCGTGTGTTTGTCTGTGTGTTTTTCGGTAGGCGTCCTTAAAACTTATTTTATCTCGAATGATGTGAAAGACATTTTCAACTTTCATTTTCATTTCATTTTAGTTGATTTTGTACTTTTTTTGTTCTTTTCAGTTTGTTTTTTTGTATTTTTCTTTTTTTTAGTTTTTTTATTTTTCATTTTCTTTTTTTCTTTTTGCATTTTCTACATGTTTTTCGTAATGTTTATTGTTGTTGGCTGCTCAAATACGAATGGAATTGAAAATTAGACGTAAATTGTGAAGAGTCCTTGTTTGTTATTCCTACAAATGACCAAGAAGACGAGTGTAAAATCAAAATTTCGCTTCACTGCAAATGAAAACTTTTAAATTAGATTCTTTTGGAGCGAATTTTGTTGTATTTTTCTTGCCTTTCATATTAGTATTTTGCTTACATTGTGTTAGTTTGTTCATGCGTATTACTTGAGAATTATTTGAGAATTGTAAATTTTTGACAATACTATTTTTTTTTTATGTATTTTGAAGAGGTTCTTTTATGTATAGTAATGAGAAAATATTAAATTCAAACATTTAATGTATGATTAAATTATGTTAAAAGTTTAAAATTCATTGTAAAAAAAAAATGGCCCTTAAAAATTTTTAAAAATACTACTGAACATAAATTTTTGTCTGAACATTCTATACATCAATTCTATATAATTTTCGGATTCTAATTAATACTGCGTACTCAGTTTTTTCGTATCACTTACTGTTTTTATAAAAATTTAATACTAAATGCCAGTCCGTTTTTAACCATTTTTAAGAATAAAAAAATTACAGAACTTTACAAAAGCAGTTTTGCAAAAATATTTTAATGCATTTTACGTATAACTATAAGGGCTAATTTGAATATAAATTAATATAATTTTATTCTAAATATTAATAGCCCCATACATCATTTCTACATAATTCGGGGAGTCTGATTTTAATGTTGTTCTTCGTTTTTTTTTTTGTATGACGTTATTAGTAAATTTCCAAAAGACTTTCAACACTTTTTGCACATAATTATAAAGGTTAATTTTAATATTTAATTAAACACCCATACCATGTACGGTTTTCATGATATTAGCATGTAAACTCGATAAATTTTAATTTTGACTAATTTGATTTATTTTGTTGTAGTTAAGTTCTAATAATAAAAAAAAATATTTATACATATACTTCGCAAAAATCCGCACTATAATAAAGTCCAAAAATTATATTATTCCCCCGAATTGTTTAAAATTCTGTCACGTTACAATTTTCCTCATCATTACATGCCACAACTGCCCACAAATTAGCGTCAACCTGTTTCGAACCGCTCATATCGTACAATACCATAAATGAAATATCATCAGACATTATTCCCCATACGATAATTTTTGCAAATTCATTTTTTACCGGTGCCATAGACAAAAAGCAAAATCCTCCCTCAACAAAACCTAAACACAAGAAAATTTGAAAACATAGCAATGCCACGACATAGAAAACAGCTCAGTATAGAAAAAAATCCAATCCAATTGGAAACCATAATTCGAATTGTATATGCGAAATGGGACTTTTATGCGTTTTCAATGCGAAAGCAATTTCCATTCGAAACGAGAGTTATAACTCACGCTGTCACAGTACCAGTCATACAGGACATGGACGATATCAACCCGAAGTAAACGAACGAAAGAAGGTAACCGTATCCTCGACACAGGCACAAGAAATGACCATTAAAATTATCCCCAACGGACAGTGCCGGTGGAATCAATGCGTATAACCAACACATGTGCCTCTATAAATTTCGCATAAAAAACCCTAAAAAATTGTTATGTTCTGGAACAGATAACAACAACAAAAATACTTTTAGCATATGTAGACATCGAAGAACTCGTCGAAATAAAATAGAATAAAAGACAACGACGACAACGCGCAATATAAACAAATAAACGAAAGAACTACCACCAGGTCCATATCCCAAGCACCCACTCATTCCGCAGTTGGTACCAATTGTGAAAATCTCTTGAATATGAAATGGTTCGGAAGAGACGCATTACACGCAACACGACACTGGAACTCGGTAGGCAAAAAGGACGAACGCAAAAAGTGCACATCGATGTTTTTGCTATTTGAATGTGCCAGAAAATGGTATTGCTACGTATTTGGTTTCTTATTCAACGTTCACGTCGTCCCGATTGTAATATTTTATAAACTAATGCGACATTTTGATTATTCGATTGGATTTAATGTGTTTTATGAGTTTGTGTACGGTGTTTTTTTTTTTTTTTTGGTTATTTTTTGTTATTACAGTGAGGGTATTTGGCGCATTTCGTTGCGGTCATCATTTTGAGACGCTCGTTTGTGCGGTGACCCTATATTGCAATCTGATTAAAAACACTTTATTCTGATCTGTGAATGGTCAAATGTTATTACTATCTAATTAATAAAATAATAGTTTTGGTTTGAATCTCGTTATAATGAAACTCAGCAATTACAATTACCGACTTTCTGTATTTCGAAACGAACATTTTAAGTGCAAATTTCGTCACAAAAATTTTGTTTGACGTTTAACACTTTGAAATTTATTATCAATTTACGTCACTTTCGTCTAATTGTCATTCGTTTCGAAATACAGAAAGAGGCACCATTTTTTTTTTTTTTGTTTTTTTTAATTTGGTTTATTAAAAACGTTGTATATTTGAAAATAAAATTTGATTAGCACAAAATTTATAGGAATTTATGAGAATATTTTAAGCTTTGGAATACCAAAGGAGCGATTGTACATTTTTCAAAATGTAGGGAAATCAAATTTTAAACTTTGAAATGCTTTAAAAATAAGGAAAATATATATATTTTTTTTCAATTTTTTCTGTTATTTTGGTTTATTCGTCAATTATTATTACGTATATAAAATATATTTAGATTTGGACAACCTACTAAATTATAAATACGGATTTTGTGAGGCTATATCCCGATCAAAACGCAAATATTTTTGTTTTTATGCTATAACTTTTTACTAGTGCAAGTTAAAATAGTAATGTAAAGACATTAATTGTTTGCTTTTAAAGCACCTATCATTGGCATCATTAATTAAAAATATTTTGTCAAACATTAATTTGTCATTTGTTATTAGCAGGAAAAAATGTTTGGCAAAATATTTTTAAATAATGATGCCAATCGATAGGTGTTTTAAAACCAAATAGTTTATACCTTTACACCACTTTTTTATCTTGCACCAATAAAAAATTATAGCAAAAAAACGAAGAAATTGGAAAAATTTAAAATCTTGTCATGCCAAAAGGGCACATTCACCCCTTTGGCTTGATAGTGACAATATCATGTTTTGAAATTTATCTAACATGTTGAAAAATGACGATCTGTAATATGTAGATGAGATATCAGTAAAACTTATGAAATTTTGCAGCTAAATACAGTTTTTAGGTAAAATCTTCTATAGATGCCAGAAAAATACATATTGTGTATCAGGTATTTTGAATTTATGAATTAACAGGCTATCCTATATTAGCTCTTTTGTAATTTTTAAATATGACAATTTTTGAAAGCATCTTTAGCAAGCAAATGGAAGAAAATTGTTACCACTTTTGGGATCCCAGAGAAGATCTGTACCAAAAATTCCAAATGATATCCCGGGATTGTCAATTATAATAAAAATAATAATAAATAAAAAAAATTAAATTAAAAAATCTCATCAGTTTTGTTATTTAGAAATTTCTGATTTGAAATTAAAGAAAAAAACAGTTTTTTTGGCAAACAAATGGAAGGGTACTGCCTCACTCCAACAGGCAAAACTTTATTTAGAAATATTTGTTTTAAATATTTTATAGTAGAATAATAGATAGAAAAGTAGGTAGCCCGTTGTTCTAGCAGACAAAAACATTTCAAAAATTCAGATTTTAAAATTTTGTCAACCTGTTTTATGGAAGGATAATGGTAGAGAAAGGTAGCGTACGTCTTTAGCAGACAAAACAACCTTTTATACATTTTTGGAAAATATTTAAAGTAGCTGCCTAAAGCGTTTAGAAAGTATATCGACAGCTTGTTAATTATTTTCAATAAGACAACTTTGAAAGATATTGAAAGGGAATTTTGGGTTTGGCAGGAACAATTTTTGACAAATGAAGACTCCAGTTGAACAACCAGGAAAGTAGCATTACTTTAATCAAAGTTATTAGAATTCAAAAGAATTTTTTAAATGGTAAATAACATTTATTACTAAAAAATGCACCGCTTGTTCCACTAGATTATCAAATATCAAATATTAATTCCAAAATTTTCAGTATTTATATTTATTGCAATTTATTTGTTACGCTGACAAAAAAATACTCCAAGTCACGCTCATTTGCGACAGATAGCTATGCCAAATAATGATGGTAGAATGTGAAAGAATTATACAGATATTAATATCTAATTTATATTTCATGCTAAAGCAGGAAATTGGCAGGTTTTTTCACAGTTCATCCTTTGGCTATAGTTTAAAAAATGTTATACCATGATTGCCTGACTTTTGCCTTCCATTTTGCTGTCAAATATCGCCATCCATACCTTATCTCTGCTTGACATTTCCCTTCCAATTTTGCTTTCACGTTATATCATGAAATTGAAAGTTTAAGTCCACATACCTTAGAAAACCCAAAATTACTAAAAAAAAATTTATTTTCATTGTTTTGCTTGCCGGTTTCCTTCTATATTTCTGCCAATAACTTTATCTGTGGTTAATATTTGAAACAGGGACCGCAAAGAAGCAGGACCGGTTCGAACCGAAATCGCAATTTTCAAAGTCTTGGAACCTAAACCGGAACCGATAATCCAAATGGTTTTAATCCCTGTCAGGGATTGTAAGTTTAATTTGTTTAGTGATAAATTGAATTTTTAGTGCAATATTTCATTTTACTGAAAAATTGAATTTTCAGTGAAATTTTCAATTTTTAGTGAACTTTTAGTGAAAAATTGAATTTTAGTGAACAAATGAATTTTTAGAGAAAAATTGAATTTTTAGTGAAAAATTGAATTTTTAGTAAAAAATTGAATTTTTAGTGAAAAATTGAATTTTTAATGATAAATTGAATTTTTAGTGGAAAATTGAATTTATAGTGAAAAATTGAATTTATAGTGAAAAATTGAATTTTTAGTGAAAAATTGAATTTTTAGTGAAAAATTTAATTTTTAGTAAAAAATTAAATTTTTAGTGAAAAATTGAATTTTTAGTTAAAAATTGAATTTTTAGTGATAAATTGAATTTATAGTGAAAAATTGATATTTTAGTGAAAAATTGAATTTTTAGTGAAAAATTGAATTTTTAGTGAAAAATTGAATTTTTAGTGAAAATTTGAAATTTTAGTGAAAATTTGAAATTTTAGTGAAAATTTGAATTTTTAGTGATAATTTGAATTTTTTAGTGAAAAATTGAATTTTTAGTGAAAAATTGAATTTTTAGTGAAAAATGGAATTTTAGTAAAAAATTGAATTTTTAGTGAAAAATTGAATTTTTAGTAAAAAATTGAATTTTTAGTGAAAAATTGATTTTTTAGTGAATAATTTAATTTTTATTGAAAATTTGAATTTTAAGTGATAAATTGAATTTAAGTGAAAAATTTAATTTAAGTGAAAAATTTAATTTTTAATGAAAAATGGAATTTCTAATAAAAAATTACTTTTAGTCAAAAATTGATTTTAGTAAAAAAAAATATAATATTTAGGGAAAAGTTGAAATTTTAGTGAAAAATAGAATTTTTATTGAAAAATTAAATTTTTAGTGATAAATTGAATTTTTAGTGAAAAATTCACTTTTTAATGGAAAATTGAATTTTTAATGAAAAATTGAATAATTAGTGAAAATTTGAATTTTTAGTGAAAAATAAATTTTAAGTGAAAAATTTAATTTTTAGTGAAAATATAAATTTTTAGTGAAAATATAAATTTATAGTCAAAATTTGAATTTTAAGGGAAAGGAATAATGAAAATATAAAATAACATAAAATAAAAATAAAATAAATTACCTTTAGCTAAGTATTTCAATAGAGTATATCTATCATACGCAATAAATTGTATTGCAATTCGCAATTTTGACCATTAGGATTTCTAATGCCAACACTCGCTGAATTACAAACGTTTTTCACCATTTATTTCACTATCAAATGCTAAAGCCCCCCCTAAAAAATGAACCTCGAATAATACATATGGATTTCGTTGCAACAGCATATATATTTTATTGGCATAAATTTCATTTTAATGGTCATTTCAAACAGCCGAGGATAACATGAATGTCCTATTTAAAGGATTATCACGTTGAGTAATGTGCCGGACGATGTCGCCAAAGTGTTCCATAAATTTGGAGAATTTTTCTTTTTTTTTAAGTTAATTTTGTTTTATTGGACATTTTGGTGGATTGGTATTCCTGGTTGGAGGCGGCAGTAGGTGGTGGTGGTGGTAATAATAGCAGCTGCTTACGAAATATGCGTTTTTAATGGTGATTTATAAACGTAGCCCCCTATGCTATATCGAATCGGATCCTATCAAAATGGCACAAGTTTTTTAAAACTGCCAGAAAAAAACGACTATGAATCTAGAAACGATTGGGTGTTATATGGAGAAAAAAAAGAAAGAAAAACTGTCGCTTAAATGGCTTCAACGCATTGATAAATGTTCGTGCGACATTCTCAAAACAGCCGGATGCGCGAGCCCTCTGCTGGAAAACATATTAATTGGCAATTATGTGACATAACCGAGGATAATTGAGTTTCTGCACGAATTATGTGCACATTTGAAATCTATTATTAACCATGTGCGAGTAAATTATATTTATTATTGCGACGATAAACTTAAAATAAAAAATGATACAAAATTTAATACCAACCAAAAAAAAAGAAGATACTAATTTCAAAGCTCATTTAATTTTCATATATAAAGGGGAGGACTTAAATTGCTTATCGTGCCGGCACAGACAACAGTTCTAAAGGTTCAGCGCCCCCCCATTTTTTCAATACATCAGAAAGATGTGCGCTTGAGCTGCTTATTAGTTTCGTGTCGTAATAACGCATACATCCTGTGATGTCCTGCAAGTGCAACGCAACAGATATACATCTCTATTAAGAAAAAGAGTCCGCACTACCAAGGATCAGGGGTCAAGTGTGCACAACAAAACAACGTTCTATATAACATCAAGCAGCTTCTTATAGTTGCGCTTGACTAGTTGTAGCCTTTTTTCGACTTTTTTTTCTACTTTTTTTCTTCTTTTTTTCTACTTTTTATCTACTTTTCACTGCTTCACAGATTGATTATCCCGTCTGCAAAATATTATCCTTACATTTGGTATTAACAATTAATATTCAAGCAACAGCGACACAGGTTCAGGTCCAGTTTGGGTTGTACTGGGGGGAGGGGGGTTCTTTTTCGTTGGCTTCTCATTAAGCCGGTTCGTCAGGCTTGAACACACATCACGCCCTTGTTATGGGGTGCGAATAATGCGTCTTTACAGCTTTCTTTAGTTTTGCCGTACTTTTTGTCCATCTCCATTTTCATATCCTGCCACATGTGTGCTGTGCTGTGTGTACTGTGCTTTGCTCACAGTCTCGGACACTAAGTGTGCACATTATTCATATTTGATGATGAATTTCCATGTTGGTACGTGTCCGTGTTCGGTCAGCCCCTGTGTCCAATTGTATAGCTCTAATAAGCGTTCCCTTGCCTTAGACATCAAATGGCTAAAATAAGAAAAACTTTTTAGAACCTGTCTCGCATACTAATTTTTGATGGGGGTTTGTTGCAATTTCTTCTTGCTTGACTCGTTACACCTTTTTTGATTCCATTTTTAAATTTTAGTTTAAATTTGGTAGTTGAAAATGTGTTTCTTATACTACCCTATTCAGAATTATACTATGGTACCCGAGACAACGTTTTTGGCAGGCGCAATGCAGTTAAAAACATATTACTGAAAGATTTTTTCTGTTCGTTCCCAAAATATACCTAAAATCTGTATTTAAAATTCCACAAAATTTGATAAAGCTGTCTGTTTTCTGCACGTTCCCAAATTATGTATTAAATACGTCTTTAAAATTCTACAAAATTTGATAACCGTCCGACACAAAATTTTTGACATTGTTCAGAAATATTTCGTGCATATTTCCGGCAACCACACATATTAATGGAATATTTTGGGAAGTCTATAGCAGGTTGTCAAATTTTGTGGAATTTTATTGGCAGATTCACAGCATATTTTGGGTATGGGCAGATAACAGACATCTTGTGATACAAACTCCGCCTTTATCTGTTGGAAATAAGTTGAAAAAATATTTCAAAACTGCTTTGACCCTACCAAAAATGTAGTCTGGGGTGCCATATTCCGAGGCAAAATTTCAGGCGTTTTTCAGGATTATTTCGGGTATATTTCAGGCAAACGTACAAATAAATGGAATATTTTGAAATGAGTATGGTATGTTTTAAAGTTGTATGGCATTTTAATTGCAGTTTCACGCAATGATTTGGGAACAAACAGCTTGTGATACAAACTCCGCTTTTCTCTAGTTTTCTCATTTGTCTATTAAAAATATCTTTGCCGAAAATATGCCTCAAATATTCCAGAAAAATGCCAACAAAAAAATGTTCTAGTGTACAAACTGATAATTCAATTTCTGTTCTTTTTCTATACCCGAACATTGGCACATCCAGAATACTAAAAATAACAGAGAAGTATTTTTAGTATTCTGAAGAAATATCTGCCACGAAATGATCCTCTGCATATCAAGAATAATTGCTCTGGTATACATGATACCCAACTGGTTCTGTTTCTTAAAATCAAGAAGTTTTCCGTTTAGCTGTATTTGAGTCCGTACTCATGATTTTTTCATGGTTTTTTAAGTTTTTTTCTCTTCGTCTACCCTTTTAGAAATAAATTTAATACAAAATATAAATTTCTGAATAATTCCACAAATAAATTTCGTTAAATATACGTTTTAAACAAATTTACATAATGTATTCAAATGTTGTATATATTTTTAACTAAAATTATAACAAGAATATGTAAAAAAAACATAAACAATTTTATAAAAAGCCCTTACTAAAGCTGCTTATTTTTATTCGTCCTTTTTAATAGCAGTCCTTGATAACAAAACAAACAAGAAGATTTTTAAATAAGCCTCTTTCAATTTTAGTTTCGTATTCAAAAGCTGTTTTTTTTTTTTCTTTTTAGCTTAAATTCCAGTCTCTTTTACACATTTTGTATTACAACAAATAGAATTTAAGCAATTTAAATGAAATTGTATATTTGGTGAAGAGAAAAATAACAATGAAAATAGCTTACGATCAAATTTCACATGAAGTGCTTACGTCAAAATAATGGCGTTGGTAATAGGACTTTTAAATAATAGGCACCGCATATATTTAAGCCTACTAAAGCTGATTAGGAGGTGGATTTTGGGATAAAATTATAGGAATCTGCATTCAAGAAATACTTCAGGAAATTGAATTTGAATTTTTAGAGCAACATTAATTTTTTAGAATTTATTATTTTTAAAGAAATACTGATTTTTATTAAAAAAAAAAGTTAAAAATTGAATTTTTAGTTGATTTTTTAGTGAAAAATTGTTTATTAGTGAAAAATTTAATTTTAGTGAAAATTGGAATTTTTAGTGAAAATTGGAATTTTTAGTGAAAATTTGAATTTTTAGTGAAAATTTGAAATTTTAGTGAAAAATTGATTTTTTTAGTAAAAAAAATTAATCTTGAGAAAAAATTTATTTTGAGTGAAAAATTGAATTTTAAGTGAAAAATTGAATTTTGAGTGAAAAATTGAATTTTTAGTGAAAATTTGAATTTTTATGAAAAGGTTGAATTTAAGTGAAAAATGGAATATTTAGTGAAAATTTGAATTTTTAGTGAAAATTGAGTTTTTAGTGAAAAATTGAATTTTTAGTGATAAATTGAATTTTTAGTGAAAATGTGAATTTTTAGTGAATATTTGAATTTTGAGAAAAATTGAAAATTTGAATTTTTAGTGAAAATTTGAATTTTTAAAGAAAATTGAATTATTAGTGAAAATTGAATTTTGAAAATTTGAATTTTTAGTGAAAATTGAATTTTTAGTGATAAATTGTATTTTTAGTGAAAAATTGAATTTATAGTGAAAAATTGAATTTTTAGTGAATATTTGAATTTTTAGTGAAAATTTTAATTTTTAGTGAAAATTTTAATTTTTAGTGAAAATTTTAATTTTTAGTGAAAATTTTAATTTTTAGTGAAAATTTTAATTTTTAATGAAAATTTTAATTTTTTAGTTAAAATTTTAATTTTTATTTAAAATTTTAATTTTGAGAAAAATTTAATTTTTAGTGAAAATTTTAATTTTTAGTGAAAAGTTGAATTTTTAGTGAAAATTTGAATTTTTAGTGAAAATTTGAATTTTTAGTGAAAATTTGAATTTTTAGTGAAAAATTGAATTTTTAGTGAAAATTTGAAATTTTAGTGAAAATTTGAAATTTTAGTGAAAATTTGAAATTTTAGTGAAAATTTGAAATTTTAGTGAAAATTTGAAATTTTAGTGAAAATTTGAATTTTTAGTGAAAATTTGAATTTTTAGTGAAAATTTGAATTTTTAGTGAAAATTTGAAATTTTAGTGAAAATTTGAAATTTTAGTGAAAATTTGAAATTTTAGTGAAAAATTGAATTTTTAGTATAAAATTGAATTTTTAGTGATAAATTGAATTTTTTAGTGAAAAATTTAATTTTTTAGTGAAAAATTTAATTTTTAGTGAAAAATTGAATTTTTTAGTGAAAAATTGAATTTTTTAGTGAAAAATTGAATTTTTAGTGAAAAATTGAATTTTTAGTAAAAAAATTGAATTTTTAGTGAACAATTTAATTTTTAGTGAAAATTGAATTTTTAGTGAAAAATTGAATTTTTAGTGAAAAATTGAATTTTTAGTGAAAAATTAAATTTTTAGTGAAAAATTTAATTTTTAGAGTGATAAATGTTTTTTAAAATTTTCCACAAAAACAACTCCAAATAAAAATCCAAAAATATTGTCAGATTCACTACACAATTTAGAAATAAATAACAAGTGGAACAAAATAAGCGCGTAACGCAAGTATGTCCCCCCCATCAATAGAAGCAAATCTTAACGAAATTCGTTCAACCGCAGTTAATAGCAGAGGCCACAGGCTAAAAAATTAAATCACACTGCGAACAATTTGCCAATAATTTCAAATAAAAATTCAATTTTGCGCAATTTCAATGGAATTTAGAAGCCAAATAAAAAAAATACTTACATTCCAAATGAAAATACAAAAGCAGAATGAAGAAAAAAAGGGACAAAGCATGGCTAAATTATGACAGCAGGGGGTGGGTGGTAAACCAAACAAATGCAAGACAATTTTAGAAAAACATTATCAGACAATATCTATAGAAAACATTAAGAAATAGTATTTATCGAAATAATTTAGAAAAATATTTAACGAAATCATTTAGATAAACATTCTGCCGCAAAACATTGTGATAAGCATAACAAAACTGTTTTCTAATGAAGCTGCTTCATATTTTTGCCTTAATTTTCATGGACGCATTTTTTACATGTTTTGCTGAG
Organism: Dryomyza anilis; assembly: GCA_951804985.1. Taxonomy (NCBI): domain Eukaryota; kingdom Metazoa; phylum Arthropoda; class Insecta; order Diptera; family Dryomyzidae; genus Dryomyza; species Dryomyza anilis. The sequence goes on from OX638131.1 coordinate 12,105,499, forward strand.
TGTTTGAATTTTATTGAATGTTTTGTTAAAAAATTGCAACCCTCTTTATTTGTGATACTTTTGCGAATTATATACGTTTTTCTGTATTTTTTTGTATGTTATTTTTTTTTGCGAATTATATACGTTTTTCTGTATTTTTTTTATGTTATTTTTTAGCAAAATTTTGCTGACAACAAAATGTAACATTTTACATTACGTATACAAAAGTTATTTTGATAATGATGCCATACATAAACATAAATTGAGTTCTTTTGGCATCTACTACATTTATATATGATAGGACTCACACCACAAATTCGACTCCTGCCGTCACTACTAATACTTTGTACAATTTGTGAACAAGTTCATAAATATGTAGAGGGTCACATTTGGTATTTTGTATTTTATTTTTTGTTTTTTTTTTTTGTGTAAAAACTGTCAAAAATGAACTTAAAACTCACCCTATTTTCAAAATTTCCAATTCGATTACATTAGCAATGATTGTGTTTTCTTGTGTCTGTGTGTATATTGTATAGTATAATGTACCATAGTATAGTGTAGTATACACTGAGGAAAAATTAACGAGTATTATTGCGATTTTCTACATCTATATTACATTCGAAATAATTCAAAAAGTGTCTAATGACACCCAATGGAATGAATTTTAAAAATTATTATGTTCTACATTAAGTGTGTGCTCATTTTAATAAAGTTTTGCAAAAATAGGAGTAATCATTTCCACGCCTCTTACGAAAACCCACACGTTTCAATTAGCTTATGAAAAACCGCACGTTTTTTGTAACTACGAAAGGAAGCACAAGTTCAGTTTCCCCACGAAAGCTATTACATTTCTATTATACCCAAGAAAAGAAGCATATATGTTTTTTAGTCACGAAACGAAGCACCATTGTATTTTCGCCACGAAAAGAAACAATTTTTGCAAAAATTTCTTCCTTTTGGATTTGGCCATTGGATTTGCGTCATTGTACAGTTTTTAGGGAAAAATTTTCTATTGGAATTTGGTCAGAACCCACTTGCGTTATTGAATTTTTTTTTTTTGAAAATTAGTTCCATTTCGATCAACATTTTGTGACTTTTTAAACACAAAAATGTATATTGGGATATCTGTATTAAAAATACATATATACTTTTATTTGTGGAGAAATTAAAAATGTGCTTTTGTTCGTAGATAAATTATAAATGTGCTTCTATTCGTGGGAAAGATAAAGTTATGCTTTTTTTCGTGGAGAAATAAAGAATGAGATTAGTTTCGTGGCTAAAAAATTTAGTGCTTCTTTTCGTGGATAAAATAAACGTATGCTTGTTTTAAAGAAACATTTTATGAAATATTGGCCTTTTTTTGGAAAAAATTGTTCTATGGGATTTGGCCACAACCTACTTGCGTCATGGACATCTTTTTTTTTGTTAATTAGTTCCATTTGGATCAACATTTTGTGACTTTTTAACCACAAAAATGTATGTTAAGATATCAGTATCGAAAATACATTTATGCTTTTATTCGTGGCAAAATTAAAAATGTGCTTTTGTTCGTAGATAAAATATAAATGTGCTTCTATTCGTGGGAAATATAAATTTATGCTTTTTTTCGTAAAGAAATAGAGAATGAGATTATCTTCGCAGCTAAAAACATTTAGTGCTTCTTATGAACACCGTATTAAAACAGAAACGAAAATTTTTATTTTCATTTTTTCCATTTTACTTAAAACTTTTAATTGCAAATGTCAGATAAAAACCGTAACATATATTATTTTTATTTGATGACTGACTATTTTTCTTGTCCATTATTTTGTTATATACCGATGGACTTCAAGATTCTAGTCAAAACCTCATAGAAATTGTGCAGAGGTCATGATCGGAAACTGATTATTACATTTTTACCTTGTCAAAACACGTACCATATTGCTGGTAACATGATCTGGTCAGGATTATATCTTTTCTAATAGAATAAATTTCAACAAGTGCTACTTAGTTTTTTGATATCGCATAAAGTTTTGGAGTTATTACGTAATAAAAAGGAAATATCCAATTCTGATGTTTTTCTTTACACTTTTTTCTCAGTGTATGTCATCACATATTAGAAAATGTTTGTTGCGGGTTGCTGGGTTAGAGGTCGCGCGTGTTCACCTTCAGGCCAAATTTGAAATATCAACGTCGCACAGCAGCAAATATCATTTTGCGGTCCATAGTTGATTTGACACCCGACGAGTCCATGACAATTTTAACATGTTTTGTACTATTATTAAATCTAATTGAGCTGCACAATTTTAAAATATATAATTTGGAATTTTTTTTCGAAACACGTGCCTGTGGTTTTTTGCACAAATAAAATTGTTTCAAACTAAAATTTTATTTTCAAAAATATTACTTTGCAATCAGTCTAAAACCCTTCAGTCATACCGTTCTCAATTCAATCGTTTGTCATTCATTTAAGTTAAATGTCCTTCGGCGCAGACACCCCCAAAAATAAATAAAACTTGCATATAAAAAAAGTAGCAAACAAAAGTAGCAATAGTTGATACTTCTTTTCAACTGCATACATAGTAGGAAGCCATTTCGATTTCCATTTCAATTTTCTATTTTGTCATTCTTTGTCCATCTTAATATTTACCTACAAGTCTACGAGTTGCAAAATTGTTATTTGTATTTCCAGCGCGTTGTGCTTTGTTGTATCAACAATGCTAGAAAAAGTTATAAAAAGTAGATATTTTTTGTATTTTTTTTTGGTTGGTTGCAAAGTGACTGTTTTTGAGTGACAACTAATGAGAGGTTTTTATTTGTATTCGTATATCTTGGGAATGTTTTCTTTAAAATTCAATTGAAATAAAAACTGTAAACTTGAAGTTATTTTTTTTATAAAATAGCAATTTTTGTAAAATGTCTGCATGCGTCTTAAACAATAATTGTGGGTCAGAACTCTAAATTAAAATTGGTATGCAAAAATTAAAAAAGAAACGAAAAATATGATTCTAAAAACAAACTAACGGATTTTGAAATTATTGCACACATCATTAAACAAAAGTGATTGAAGAATTACTTTTTTTAATTAATACTAGCAGCGACCTGTTTTTTTTTTTTGGTGTTATAAATGTAGTAGCAAAAAAAAAATCTCCGCCAAACAACTCTTCTCAAAACAATTCTTCTTTGGACTGTTCTTCCCCGTAGTTTTTCTTAGGAGAAGTTTGAGTGTGTTGAGTTTTAGTATGGTGAGTTTTAGTATGGTGAGTTTAAGTGTGGTGAGTTTAAGTGTGGTGAGATTTAGTGTGGTGAGTTTTAGTTTGGTGAGTTTTAGTATGGTGAGTTTTAGTGATGTGTGTTTTAGTGTGGTGACTTTTAGTGTGGTGAGTTTTAGTGTGGTGAGTTTTAGTATGGTGAGTTTTAGTGCTGTGTGTTTTAGTGTGGTGAGTTTTAGTGTAGTGAGTTTTAGCGTGGTGTGTTTCGGTGTGGTGAGTTTCGGTGTAGTGGATATTGGTGTGGTGAATATGGCTGTGGTGAGTTTCTAGAATTTAGGTTTATTATAATAATTTCTAATATTTCACGGTTCAAGGCTCCAGATGCCTTGAACAAATAGGTGTGATGAGTTTCGGTGTGGTGGATTTTGGTGTGGTGAATATGGCTGTGATGAGTTTATAGAATTTAGGTTTATTCTAATAATTTCTAATATGGCTCCAGATGCCGTGAACAATTCTCAAAGTAGTTTAAAGATATAAAATCGATCTCAATCTTACATCAAATCGAAATTTTAAAGATAAGTATTTTCGTATTTAAGAGAGGGTTAATATTACGGTTCAGCGCCTCCAGATGCCTTGAACAATTCTGGAAGTAGTTTCGAGTTAAAAAAAATCCGAACACAATTTCGAAATTTTTCAGACATATCAGACATATTTTCAGACATATCTGTCAAATAGTTTTATTGTGATAATTAAAACAGACGAATACGAGCTTTTTCGAGCATGGTCAATAATATCCACGGTATGATATTTGACGCGGTAGCTCAGTGACCGCGATAGCTCAGTGGTTAGTGTGTTGGACTGCGAGCCGAAAGGTCTCCGGTGCAAGCCTGAACTGGGGCTAACCACATTTTTTCATAGAAACATTTGTCTATATCGCGCTACCTCTCTGCAGTAAATGGCAAGCCTACGAGAGTAAAACATTGCCTATGAAAATCTCTCACCCGGCATTCGGATTCGGCAATAAACTGTAGGTCCCACCACTTTTAGTACAAATATAACACGCACTGCTCAAAATAGTGAGAGAGCACAACCTAAGTTCTTATAGGACTGTAGTTCCAAACTATTATTACTATTATGATATTGGACGATCTTCAAATGAAGGTGATTTATTTTTTTTCGAACTTTTTTCGAAAATTTGTACCATAATATTTTTTAATAAAATATCATAATGATGATTTTTTTTTTGTCTATGTGTCATTCACATCGATTATCTTGAAAATGGTAAAATGATCACCGGTGCATATTATGCAGTGCGACTGGATCATTTCGACGCCGATTTGAAGCAAAAATGTTCTCATTTGCGACAAGTCCTCAGTCGCACTGGCAAAATTTCATGAATTAGGTTACGAATTACTCTCCCATTCAGCATATTTTCCAGTTTTAACCTCCTGCGACTATTTTCTGTTTCCAAACATGAAGAAATGGCTTTGCGGTTAGAGATTTGGTCGAATGAAGAGTTTATCGATGAATAAAAGTCTATGTTTAGGCTCTCAAAAATCGTATTAATTCGATGTCATTAAAAATATGACATACGTTGAAATATGAGAGATGTACGTATTGAGCTAAAATGAAAATATGTTTTGAAAAATAACATGCTTTTTTTGTACCGAAAAGAGTATTCCTTATTTCAATTTTCAGGGATTAATTGACCCACCGTCGTAGTTGTTTAAAAAAAATGTTTAAGTGCATACGAGAAGAAAACTTGACCCCGTAATTATAAAGATTTTTAATTAATTTCGAAATGTTGGAGAATTTGTACGCTATCGAATCAGATTTCGGTCTTATATCTCACGTTAAAACGTACTGAATGGCACGAATAGGTCCATAGGACATATCGCATTTTTTCGAAATGATAATAAAATGATGCTGGATCGATATCGCAACGAATAGCGCAAAGATATCGAGATTAATAGAGGAAAATATTGCGATATCGATGTGAAAAATTTTAAAATATTGTAACATATCATAAAATTGTATAGTACGAAAAATATAAAAAAATAGTAGCGATAAAACAATTATATCGAACAATTCTATCGAAGTTTGTTCGAGAAAACATCGATCACCGAAGAGCTCCAACACGTGACATACTGGAAAGTTTAGCTTTAAGGTTCTAACTAGTATAACATGTCTTGGAGACCCACGAATAACTGCGATAAAATATTCGATCTCGTTGCTTTATCGACTATAATTTTTAAACATTTCTCGTACATTCAAATTCCATAATAAGATAAGAAATTTACAAATTTTTCGCATCGATATCGCAATATATTTCGAAGAAAACTCGTACTTAATTATGTTTATTTTCGTTATCGTTCCGACTTCCAAAAATTGTTCTCACCGAAAAAAACTCCGACAGATCTCATTGATATCTAATATTGTGTGATTTCTCTTTTTTGTTCTTTTTCTGGCATTGATCTTGTAATTATTTCGAAACGAATGACATAGTGGGTAGAATTCGATTTATTGGTTCGTTGAAAGTTTGGATAAATCTTTGTGTTTTCTCGTTCTACTTGGGCATCGAGTCCACCCCTTCTATCGGTTTTTAACAGACCCGTTTTTCAGTCGCACGATCGTTTGTGGAACAATCTTCCTGCGTACCTGTTTTTCATGATTTTTTCGATATTGGTAAATTTAAAACAACATTCACTGCCATATTTTCTACTTCCTTTGAACCTTGCATAAATAGGGTGTAGGTTAATTTGTAAATTTTAAAAATCGATATCGAAAAAATTAATCGGCATCTCTCAACATTTACGTTGCGACATCGAAACGAATGACATACTGAAGTATTTCATGAATAAAAGTTTCCGATATAACTTAGATTTTTCGGTTCGATATCTGCAGTCCGATTGGATATAATTTTGAATATTGACATCTATATCGGAAAAATTCTTCGGCATATTCTGCGACTAATGTTGAAAATCTTTAGTTTTCCTACTTCAAGTGCTGTCTTAAATACAGTTTCCTCTTTATTCATTGCATTGATAGAATGAATAGACATTTCAAAACCAAAACCAAATATTGTATATTGAAAATTTTAGGACTGCGCGATTAATCGTTTTACCGGAAAGTCTGATTAATCGTAATCACGATGTGTATTATATTAAATATTTTTTTAATAAAAAACAAAAATTTTGTTTGTATATTTTTGTAGACAGCAATTTCTATGTTCTGAAATAAAAAATATTTGAATTTTGATTAATTGAAAGTTACAATTAACCGATTAATTGTATTTTCGGTTAATTGAAAAATACGGTTAATTGAAGAATTGATAAATCGTGATAGCGATTAATCAGAATTTCCGGTAAAACGATTAATCGCACAGCCCTAGAAAATTTACATTTTTAAAAAGAATACTTTAGAAAAAATAGTTTTCTTAGCAAGTTTCTATTATTGGACACATTTTCCCTAATATATAACCCTTCAAAAACATGTGAATTTTTCTCGTACAAGTCATTATCGTCATTATCGACGATTTAGAAAATAACACCCATTAATCTCCAAATGTTATCAAACTTCCAGCGCACAAAAGTCAACGGAAACACATTAAAACATTGCACAAGAAGTCCAAGAAGCCATTGCAAAAAGGGTTAATTAATTCAGCAAATTATTAACAAAGATTATAATGTTAATCATGCCGTCATTTTAATCAATTTCACATTAGGATCTGGTTGCTCCATTATGACACGTACTGAATTTTCATGTTTTGTGAATGAAGCCATGAAACCATGAATGACTCATCACAAGACGATTATGATTGATGGATGACTTGAACTTATGCACGAACGCATGGGCACTTGTTTGTTGTTAACCCTTTTGTTTGAGTTATCGGGGGAGGTGGGCGACTGGAGTTGGGGTCTGCCATTTTCGATATACAACCCCTTAAATATTAGCGGACAAAAATGGTGTATCACACACACACAATCACTCACTTGTCGCACTTACGTATGCAGTTTTCCGAAATATACACAGGCCAAAAGTTGACGAAAGGATAATGGCGGGAATTGTCGTGATTCGCCCCAGCGAGGGTAGTAAGTAATACTATGCGACGAAGTTTCTGAAAGCATTTCGCTGTTTAATTATGAAACTCTTTGGGAGATGAAAAGTTTTTGGTGATGCCTACGAACGATATGGTGTTAATAATGGTAGGAACTATAAGTAAAGATGGTGGTGGTAAAAATGAAACTGTGCTGTGCTGAGTCTGGTTTAATGACCAAAACTATTTTTGCATTTGAAAGAGAGAAAAATGCAAAAACTTTCGGTCGGTGACTCGGTAACTCAGACGATGATGTATAGTTCTCTGGGGTTTCATGGCATGCGTGGAATAATCAAATTTATTATGTGTTCAAGTAAAAGGGTGACTTAGGATTAATTATTGAGTTAGTGTGTGTGTGTGTCTAGAATGAGTTGGAGATGAAGATGAAAATATGAGTAATGGGTAAAAGGATTAATGTATGGGAGTTTCGATATATAAGGCAGTACAATTTTTATATTACAATCACCCTTTTGTACATTTTACAATACAACGCGGTAATCGGAGATTTGTAATATTAGATATGTCATGTGTCAAATGTGCTTTTATTTTACTTTATTGGAATTATTCAAATGAAAATATGTATTTCTTTTATAACTTCATAGTAAATATTGTATTTCTGCTACATTTGAAATTGATTTTATTCACAGCAGACACATTCAAATCATGTATATTGTTCGCACTTATAGAATTTTGTGCCAAATAACAAAACTTAGATACTTTCATTTATTTCTTCGATATGCATATAAAAATGTAATAATAAATAATATTGTGATTTTTATGTTCATACGATTTACATATAAAGAGATGTTCAATCCATTTTATTTTTATAGCACTTATCAATCGAGGACAATCAAGCTGAATAAAAGCATTGATTTGCAATATACTAAAATTGCTATTCAATCTTTATATATTTTGATGGATAACAACTGTAAAAAATAAAATTATTTAATTCAAAACAGTTGTTATATCTCGACCTCCGATGCCTTCGGTAAAAAGTTCGATCTCGTTGCTAAAAAATTCTTTGACAAGATTTTATCGATATCGTTTATCGATATCGAGAAAACTCCTACAGAATATATCGATAGACATCTATGTACCATGTAAGTCCAATTTGACGTACGAGAGTGTCCGAAAAATAAAATCGGTACTAAGGGTGTGTGCGAGTTCGACTGAATTGCTGACTAAACTAAATTGTACGAGTTTTTATTCGAGCGCCACTTTGTACCCGGTAATTGTTAAAGTCTCTAATTAATCGATTATCTGTTTGCTGTCTTCCAATTTAGTTGAATTTAGTTTCCTCGAAAATTTGCTAAATTGAAAAGGAAACACTGCATTATCGACAAAATTTAATTTAGTCAGCAATTTAGTCGAATTCACACACACCGTAAATCAAAAAATATTCTTCCGGGAATATCGGTTCCGGTTCTTGTTCCAATATTTATAAAATAGCGGATCCCTTTCCGAGTTCGGTTTCAACAAAAAACAAATACATGGGGTCCGATTCCGGTTCCACATTTGTTATTTTGTTTTTGATAACGGTTCCGATTCTGGTTCTTTGCGATCTCTGCTTCTATCAAATTTTTACAAAATTCTAAATAAGGATTTTACGCCGTTTTTTAAATTTTTATGATCTGACCTTAATGTTCAAATCTCGATTTTATAGAAAGAGACCTTTTTAATGTTCCCAGGACCTAACATCCTCATTGGACGAAAAGTCCCAAAAGGATCCAATTTGTCAACAAAAAATATCCAGTGGCGCAGATCTTAGTTGAATTTTAAAGTGATTAATATACCAAATGATTTTCTTTTCCCTCTATAAAAGTTATATATAAAAAAATATAAATTAATATTTTCTAAATTGTATATGCATGAGAATATACCAACCCATTGGACTAAGAATGGGTTGGTATATTCTCCATTTTTGTATTTTCTATATCCTGTCAAATTTTGGTACAGATCGGTCGATCCTATCCCAAGTTATAAACAAAAGTAGACTAACCAACTTTTGTTTATACCCTACACTAAGAGTGAAAGGGTATATTCAGTTTGGTACGCCGTTTATAACACCCTGAAAAAAGCATCTCCGGTATGGGAAAGTATATATATTCTTGATCAGCATGACCTCCTGAGTCGATTTAGCGATGTCCGTCTGTCCGTCTGTCTGTCTGTCTGTCCTTCTGTCTGTCTGTTGAAATCACGATTACAGAAAAAGGTGAAGAGCTAGAGTAATGAAACTTTAGATTTAGAATACTTATATATCTAAGCTGTCTGAACAAGAAAATTATCATGATCGGTCTATTGTGACCTGAGAACTGACCACTTATGTTCAAATACCTCATATAAAATGAATATCTACAGATCAATTTTACTGTATACGTGCTTAGGTAAACTTTTTGGTCAAATATATATTGACATCATGCTGAAATACATGAAAATAATGTTTTCCTACGAAACGACTTGTGGTTCCCAAAAAAAAAATCGAAATTCGGTAAATATGGGTATCAAATGCAAGAAAATTCTTCAGGGATGGAAAGTTTGTAGTTATTTTGAGGATTCGTATACCCTGGTGACCTATATACCACTTTGAATGGTTACCACACATATGTCTAGGGTATTTATAGTCGGCTTAGACCGACTATAATTTTGAAAATCCTAACTATCATAATAACACCTACTTTAAAAATTCCCATGTGATTTAACCTTCCCAACTGTTTTTTTTTTAATATTGGGAGGGTCGATATCATTCACAGAAAATACGTGGTCTTCTCATTTTAGTTTTTCGTGAAAATATCATAAGTAATTTTTTTCTGCCGAGAATATTCACAAATAATTTTATGATTTGAAAATACTTAATCCAAATGTATAAAAATGAAAAAGAATTTATTTTTTGTATTTTTTAGAACTCTCTCTAAAAATTTAAATATTTTTTCAATACCCCTCCGAACGAAAATCCTGGCTACGGGCCACTAATAACAAAAATGTGGAAATACAAAAATTTTAAATTATATTAGACAAATTTCTTTAATAGTCTAAGATCTGTCCAAGGATTCAGTAGTTTTGTTAAAATTATACAGCCTAACCAATAAACGATATAATGTCGACTTTAAAGAAAGTATCAGCTTTTTGACAAATAAATATTAGAGAAAATTGTCGGAAAAGCAGATACTATCTTTAGAGTCGACTTTATTTCGTTTATTGATTAGGCTGATTGAATTTATATCGAACTTCCCAGCAACATTTGAGTTGTGTGTGATTTATTTGTACTCAAATGGTGGGACCTATAATTTAAAACTGAATGTGAACGGTGGAGTGAAAGGGATTTCAAAACAATGTTTACTCTCGAAGGTTAGCTATTGTCTGTCGAAAGGTTACAAAATCTTAATCTATATTTGAAGTTGCAGAATTCGATCTCAGAGGCTATTGCACTACCTACTGTGCCATGGAGCAAAAGTATCTCAGTTTTATCGAATTAAAATTCACTTAATTTTTAAATTTAAAAGTAAAATATTTATCACTTTTCGTTCGAAATTTCTTTCATTTGATGATAAGATTATAATTTTTCCAAAGGTACCCAAAAGTTATGTCATAATTCCGACTAATACAGAAATAATGGGTAGATTGTTGGAAAATGTCAAATTTTTTTGGAATTCTAAGACAGATTCCGAGCATATTTTGAAAACGGGAAGAAAAATGTATCTAAACTGCCTTGAGCCTGCAAAAATTGTGTCTAGGGATAATAATAATAATAGTTTGGCACTACAGTCCTGTAAGAACTAAGGCCGAGCTCTCTCACCATTTTGAGCTGTGCGTGTTATATTTGTACTCAAAGTGGTGGGACCTACAGTTTATTGCCGAATCCGAACGGCCTATGAAAAGTGAGAGCTTTTCATAGGCAATGTTTTACTCTCGTAGGTTTGCCATTTACTGCCGAGAGGTAGCACGGTATAGAAAAATATTTCTATGAAAAGATGTTGTTTTGTTAGCCCCAGTCCAGGCTTGAACCGGGGACCTTTCGGCTCGCAGTCCAGCGCACTAACTATTGAGCTATCGCGGCTACTGTGTCTAGGTATAACTAGACATAATATTTGGCAGTATTGAAGGAGTTAAGAAAAATATTTTCGAATGATATTTTCGAAACATGATAAGGCGAAGTTTTTATCAAAAGCTGTCTGCTTTCTGTGAATCTGCCTTTATAATTCCATAAAATTTGATAATCCACTTTGTAGAAAATATGCCGGACATGTTTCAAAAAAATTCCAAAAAAATTTCGGTTATAGAAAAAAGTCCGATATTTTTCAAAAATATGTCGGGCATATTTCATGCCAACACATAGATAAATGGAATATTTTTGGAAGTGTATAGCACGTTGTCAAAAATTGTGGAATGTCACGGCATATTTTGGGAACTGGCAAAAAATATACAACTTTTGTTATAAACTCGGACTTTGTCTGCCGGAAATCTTCCGAAAAAATCATTCTAAACATACATAAACATAAAAATTGTGTCTGCTGTTAGTTTAAAAAAATTTAATTAAAACTAAATGTTGATAAAAGCGGAAATTAAAACTAAATTTGATTAGATTATATAGTTATAACTATAAAAAATAACATTTAATCATAGCTGTGAAACATAAATCTTTAATATGCAAATGTATGGATACATACTATGCAAACAACGACTTAATTCGCATTAGCATTTTAAGCGCAACAAAGAAAACCCCCAAAAACTCCATAAGAAAAACAGCAAAATATAAAAGGGAAAAAAACACCTCACACACATACCAAAAAAAAACATTCATCCACAGACTGCAGACTGCTGAGGGTGACACAAGGATTATTAATGGTTCGCGTACCATAAACACAACAGTAAAAGCAGCAACAATAAAAACAACACAAGTCCAAGCACACACACATGCACACACTAAAAGCCTTAAGGACATTCATCTTCATAATTATGCGCAGGATTTGAGCGGCAAAAGTTTTGCATACGTTCTGACTGCAGGACCCTCCTGCCGACTCATTCTGTTTCGCACAGCGTCGTACGCATAAAAGGAATTAAGAACGATGCGAAACAAATAAAATGGGAAAATGGGAAAAGTAGGAAAAATCACGAAAACACACACACACATGAATGAGCAGAACTAACTTAAAGGACATGAAGGGCTAAAATTGTGGGTGGACGTTTCTTACTCATTGCACTCACTTCTAATTACGCACTATTTTTCGTGAAATTTTGTTTCATTCGTTTGTGCTGGTCAGCGATTTGAATAGTAAATCATTTAATTTCAAGCGGAAGCCAGACGTCCTGCCCTGTTCAATTGTGATCCTGGACACGTTTTTCTACATTGGTCAGTTCAAACACTGGTCAGTTGTGTGAACCCCAAATTGCAGTACTTGGGTTGTACTTTGTACACAGTGGAAAATAATTCATAATATAGATAAATTGATTTAGTTTAATTGAAAAATTTTAACGTTTTTAAGAATTATTCATTCTAATGATGAATAATTCTTAATATTCTTGAATAAATTGAATTATATTGTAAATATAAAGATATATTATATATATACATTTGATTATTAAAGCTATGTCAACAAACAAATTCGTCATCTGTACGAACTTTTTGTGATAGTAATGACGAATTTGTTGTTTTAATGAATTCATTATCGTCTGTATTAATTGTTTATTGATGAATTACTCATAGTATTCTGAATATATTTTATTATTTTTAGGTAAATTTATTCATTAAAATTATGTCAACTAACAAAGTTTGTTGTTTTAATAAATTTATTATAGTCTGTTTATTATATCGATGAATAATACTTAGTATTCTGGATATTTTGAATTATTTGTAGATAAATTTATTCATTAAAACTAAACCAACTAACAATTATTTGTAATATTTATGAAGAATTTGTTGATTTAATGAATTTATTATCGTCTGTAAGTAATGTCTTCTATACCGATAAATATTGCATTGTATTTCTGAATATATTCAGTAGATAGATGAATTTATTCATAAAATCAACAAACAAATACATCATCTGAACAAACTGTTCATAGTATTGATAATGAATTTGTATATTTTATGAATTCTTAATGAAGTCATTATCCTTTTGAATATATTCAGTTATATTGTAGAGAACTTTGTTCTTAAGATCTAAGTAAAGAATTCATAATTTGTTTGAATTATTCATATGTTGAATTTGTAGATTTTAAGAATTTATTATCGTGCATAAAAATTATTCTGTTTCATTATACTGATGAATAATATATTTTAATATATTGTAGATAAAGTTATTCATAAGAACTAAGTCAAATAACAAATTCTTCATCAGAAGGAACTATTCTTACTATTGAGACTGAATTTGTATATTTAATGAATTCCTTATCATCATTATCTGTTGCAGTATAATCAGATATATTGTAGATAAATTGGTTCTTAAATTCTAAGTCAACTAATACATATGAATTATACATAATAATTTGAATTATTCATAATATGAATTATACATAATATTGATATTGAATTTATAGATTTTATGAATTTATTACCGTCTTTAAGAAATATTCGTTACATATTGAATTATACATTGAACAATTTGGTAGATAAATTTGTCGTTCATCGTTTGTATGAATTATTCTTAATATTGATGAATAATTTTAAGTTTTTAGAATTACATTATGAATAATTTCTTCATTAGACAAGTTCATCGTTTATATAAATTATTCGTAATATGGATGAAGAATTTCCAGTTTTTATTAATTAATAATTCATTAATATTATGAAAGCTATGTAAGTAGATAATATTTTTCTTTAAACTAATCTTATTCTTAAGATTGATGAAGAATTTCTAGTTTTCATTAAAATAAAGAATTAATATCGATAATGTTGTACATTAAGGTTCATCATAATGAATTCATCATGAATTATCGTTTGTATGAATTTATTCATAACATTGATGAAGAATTTTAAGTTTTATGAATTACATTTTGAAATTCTTTATGAATAATTTCTTCATTAAACGGTGAATTTCGTTTATACGAATTACTCGTAATATTGATGAAGAATTTGCAGTTTTTATAAATTAAAAATTCATTAATATTATGAAAGCTATGTAAGTAGATAATGTTTTTCTTAAAACTAACTAATGAATGTTGAAGAATTTCTAGTTCTCATTAAAATAAAGAATTAAAACAGATAATGTTGTACATTAAAATTCATCATATCGAATTCATCATATCTATGAATAAAACCATCTATGGAATTCATCATAACTATGATATATTCATACTTTGATGAAGAACACGTTATAAAATTTTTAATTTGAACAGTATTATTGTAGAAATCTATAATTTTTTTCGAATTTATGACTTTTGTTCATTATAAAATTAAATTTCTTAATTAATAAATAAAATACATCATAAATAAAATACATCAATTTAAGAAAGATTTTTTTTGTTCACTGTATCAAATCCTTCGCCGTGTGCAATTATATTCAGTTTCTCTCCAGCCTGCCACAGTCGACCTGACTGCACTGGACATCGATCATTAGTGCGCCCTGCGTTTCTGTATTCTGCGGTGGTGTGAGATGTGGTATCACAGCAGGGGCCAAACTCTTCTTCTGTTCCGCATTAAAACCTACAATTTAGCGAGATAAAGAAACTAAATCCTGCGTTGGACCGGACCATTGGTCATTTTAATGAGTGCGTCGTGTGCTGCGTTTATGAATTCCTGCATTATTTGTGGTGTTGAGCCATAATTTAGTCCTGTTTTTCCTTTGTTATTATTTTACACATTATACCCCAATTGCGCTGGGGGAACTAAGCTCAATTAGCCAAATATCGACTGTAACAGGATATTTTTGTCTGGATACTTCAATGGATACTCTTTGAAAGTAATATTTGTGGGAATATAGATCGCGGTATGCATTATAATTTTTTTTTGCGATTTGATATCATTAATGTGGAAGAATCAGGCCACGTTTTTCACATCAATTAAATTTTCAGTGCAAATTTAGATTTATAATGAAAATGGAATTTTTAAAGAAAAATGGAATATTTAGTGAAAAATTGAATTTTTAATGAAAAATTGAATTTTTAGTGAAAAAGAGAATTTTTAGTGATAAATTGAAGTTTTAGTAAAAAAAGAGAATTTTTAGTGATAAATTGTATTTTTAGTGAAAAATTAATTTTTAGTGAAACATTGAATTTTAATTGAAAAATTGAATTTTTAGTGAGAAATTGCATTTTAATGAAAAATTGAATTTTTAGTGAAAAATTGAATTTTTAGTGAAAAATTGAATTTTTAGTGAAAAATTGAATTTTTAGTGAAAAATTGAATTTTTAGTGAAAAATTGAATTTTTAGTGAAAAATTGAATTTTTAGTGAAAAATTTAATATATAGTGAAAAATTGAATTTTTAGTGAAAAATTAAATTTTTAGTGAAAAATTGAATTTTTAGTGAGAAATTGAATTTTTAGTGAAAAATTGAATTTTTATTGAAAAATTGAATTTTTAGTGAAAAATTGAATTTTTAGTGAAAAATTGAATTTTTAGTGAAAAATTGAATTTTTAGTGAAAAATTGAATTTTTAGTGAAAAATTGAATTTTTAGTGAAAAATTTAATATATAGTGAAAAATTGAATTTTTAGTGAAAAATTGAATTTTTAGTGAAAAATTGAATTTTTAGTGAGAAATTGAATTTTTAGTGAAAAATTCATTTTTAGACAAAAATTTAATTTTTAGTGAAAAATTGAATTTATAGTGAAACATTGAATTTTAATTGAAAAATTGAATTTTTAGTGAAAAATTGCATTTTAATGAAAAATTGAATTTTTAGTGAAAAATTGAATTTTTAGTGAAAAATTGAATTTTTAGTGAAAAATTGAATTTTTAGTGAAAAATTGAATTTTTAGTGAAAAATTGAATTTTTAGTGAAAAATTGAATTTTTAGTGAAAAATTGAATTTTTAGTGAAAAATTGAATTTTTAGTGAAAATTTTAATATATAGTGAAAAATTGAATTTTTAGTGAAAAATTGAATTTTTAGTGAAAAATTGAATTTTTAGTGAGAAATTGAATTTTTAGTGAAAAATTGAATTTTTAGTGAAAAATTGAATTTTTAGTGAAAAATTGAATTTTTAGTGAAAAATTGAATTTTTAGTGAAAAATTTAATATATAGTGAAAAATTGAATTTTTAGTGAAAAATTGAATTTTTAGTGAAAAGTTGAATTTTTAGTGAAAAATTGAATTTTTAGTGAAAAATTGAATTTTTAGTGAAAAATTTAATTTTTAGTGAAAAATTGAATTTTTAGTGAAAAATTGAATTTTTAGTGAAAAATTTAATTTTTAGTGAAAAATTTAATTTTTAGTGAAAAATTTAATTTTTAGTGAAAAATTGAATTTTTAGTGAAAAATTGAATTTTTAGTGAAAAATTGAATTTTTAGTGAAAAATTGAATTTTTAGTGAAAAATTGAATTTTTAGTGTAAAATTGAATTTTTAGTGAAAAATTTAATTTTTAGTGAAAAATTGAATTTTTCGTAAAAAATTGAATTTTAATATTTAGTGAAAATTTTAATTTTTAGTGAAAAATTTAAGTTTTAGTGAAAAATTTAATATTTAGTGAAAAATTTAATTTTTAATGGAAACTTGAATTTTTAGTAAAATATGGTTTAATTTTGGTGGATTTTAAAGTAACGAATTCCACAAAAAGTAAATTGGTTCTTATCCCCGCTAATTTTTCTTGCCGACACTCAAAACAAAAATTTAGTACTACAACAAGTTTAGCACATGCACACACCATGTATTGTTGAAAATGTATATATTATAATTTAAGCCTCTACACAAACCGCCTTTTACTAAATCACTAATATTGAAATTCGATATGTAAATTTTTTATAATTTTATTTATATTATTTTATTAATATTAAAATAATTTTAAGACTAAATGTGCGCTTTACAAAAACAAAGTAAGAGGAACCACAGAATTATAAAATCAGTTTGACATAATATAAATATCTGAAATTCCTACAATTTCCCTTAAAATCCCTCAATTTTTTTCTTATAAGTTCAATTACTTAAATTTATTCAGTTAAATTTATTAATTACATTTAAATAGTTAAAATCAATAATGAAGTGTCAGATTTTTATTTTTCGCCAGAGATTTTTCACTCACGAGGTAATAACGTTCTCACGGAAGGATCAAAAATCTTAATAGAGATTGTTTAGTGTGAGAATTCTGTTATCCCTCTAAGGCCGAACATTCTCATAAGCTATAATTTTTCTGCAAAACTGTCAGGTCATGATTAGAATATTGAAGTCCATCGAAGATCGTGGATAAATAACAAAAATTCTTTCATTTGTATTCTATATCGATTAACAAAATTATTATGATAAAATATTTTGATAAATAAAGAGAAGAAGTTCAAATAATAGAAACTTTTAACGTGTTTGACATTTTAATATATCTTTGATATATTGCACGACAACATATTGTGTTCAAAAAACTACTCTACGTTTGATATTTCAACATATTAAATCCTATAGAGAATTAATGCCGACCAATTTTTGTGCCGATCAAAAATTTTGTTTAAATATACATTTTTATACCCCGTCTGCTATGAAGTACATGCACCCAGAAAAAAATACTATATAAATAATAGTTTTTTACTATTAAAAATATTCAATGGGACAAATTATTTTTTTAATCGGAAAATACCATTAAATACTAGAAAATACCATGACATTGCCATTGAGTTTATATGAAAATTTTTATTTTTTGTATACTATTAAATCAATAATTGTCCTATTGACCAATTTTAATGGGATTTGAGGGAATTTTTTTCTGGGTGTGGTATACTCATTTTGTACATATCGGCCATGACACGTCAAACTGGGCTGTTTTCAACAAAAAATGACAACCAAAATCCATTAGAAAGAGCAATTCATTACCTTTCAAATGAGATCAAATTCAATATTGAACTTATGGTTCACATGCTACAGTTATTTAACTAAATGCAAAATTTTGAATTTCAACAAACCTTTTTTTTTAAACATGAAACACGTGTAAAATATTTTTCGACATCGAACAAGACTGCAAAGTTTCAACGAAATCAGAAATAGTAAATCTCAAAAGTGTCCGGTTTGACGTGGAATGGCCGATATGTATATTGTAACACCCCTTAGGAAATGTGGCCGATATGGAAAAGAATATATAATTTTGATCAGCATCACTTCCCGAGTCCCATTAGCAATATCCATCTGTCTGTCTTGCTGTCCGTATACACGAAAAATTTAGAAATACTTGTCAGAATTCAATGAAAGTCAATAAACACGCCCATCTCTCTTTTTTATAACTTTTAATGAAGCAATAACTCGAAAAGTATTCAAGAAATAGTTATAAAATTTAAAACGTATTGTTATAATTCACCTAATAATATGTGTTTCAAAAATGGCAATGGTCCGTTCCATTTTTGAAACACATTTTCTATTTTTTACATTATTTCCGGGTTTTTCAATGTGAAATTTTAGTTATTGAAAACATATCTATAAAATATTAGGCTTACAAATCTTTATATATGTTTAAAAAATAGACGTGGTCCGCCCACTTTTGTCTTTCTACATTACTTTTATATAATTTTTTAAATTATTGGAATACAAGTTGTACGATTCTGATATGTGAATAATTTTCTATGTGAATAATTTTACAAATTAAATAGCACACATTAATATCCGCACCAAGCTGTTGGGTATTCCATAGTCGGGTCCGACCGATTTTAAATATCGCCCATGAGATTAACTTTCTCCACTCATTTGTTTTAAGTTTTTGTATTAAATAAAGTTAAAAAAAATGATGAAAATAATGTGTAAATTTAGAAAATCAATTCAGTTTTATATTTCTATCTTTTTGAACCATCCAAACGACTTTCAGAATTACATTTATGAAAATTTCCTACAAATGTATACGACAAAAATTTAGAAGTAAAATTCACTAATTATATTTTATAATTTTTAGTTATTGGTATGAACAATTGGTATGAAAAATTAAAAGGCGATTGAGCGAAAATTGTTACTACACTCAAAATAAAATCGGCTTAAAATACACGAATACGTTCGTGTATTTTACGAAAAAAATCGTGAAATTTATCCACGAAATATTTCGTAAAATACACGAAAGAATATTCGAAAGAATACACGAAATAAAATTACGAATATTTATTACTAGCTGGACCCGTGCACGACTCGTGCCAAGATTTTGTGAATTCATAGATATAAAGCGATTTTATTAATATAAAAAACATTATTATTATTTTTTATATCAGGGGCCCGTGCTTCGCTGTGGAAGTTTTTATTGGTCTTATAAATGTAGTAACCAAATAATAATTCTCCGCCAAAACAACTTTTCTCAAAGACAATTCAGACAGTAGAATATTTCGCCGTAGAATTCTTCCCAGTAAAAATCTTCGCCGTAAAATTCTTCCCCATAGAACGCTTTACCGTAGAATTTTTCCCGGTAGAACTCTTCCCGGTAGAATTCTTCCCCGTAGAGTTTTTCCCAGTAGAAGTTTTAGTGTAGTTAGTTTTTAATGTGGTGAGTTTTAGTGTGTTGAATTTTTAGTTTAGTGAATTTTTAGTGTGGTGAGTTTTGGTGTGGTGAGTTTTAGTGGGGTGAGTTTTATTGTGGTGATTATTAGTGCGGTGAGTTTTAGTATGGTGAGTTTTATTGTGGTGAGTTTCGGTGTGGTGAGTTTTTAGTATGGTTAGTTTTAGTGTGGTGAGTTTTAGTGTGGTGAGCTTTATTGTGTTGAGTTTTAGTGTGGTGATTTTTAGTGTGGTGAATTTTGGTGTGGTGAGTTTTAGTGTGGTGAGTTTTAGCGTGGTGAGTTTTATTGTGGTGAGTTTTAGTGTGGTGAGTTTTAGTGTGGTGAATTTTAGTTTTTTGTTTAATCTTTTTGGATTGTGTATGTGCTGAGTTATGTCGTTTTGAAAGTTTAGGTTGTATGGGAGGTACCACGCCCCTTTGTCCAATCCCGCCCATATATTGCCTATGACACCCTCCGGACTCATTAGTATCCTGTGATGCTGGAACAAACAGACAGACAGACAGACAGACAGACAGACAGACCGACAGACTGACAGACGGACCAAGAGTTTTATATATATAGATTTATTTTACGAAACTATTCGTAGAATTTATCTACGAAAGCCATTCGTTTATAATACGAAAGATTCGTAATTTATTGAATAATTGTGTACCTTTTAATGAACATTTTTTGAAATATATGAAACTTTTTACGAATTTTTCGTAAAATACACGAATACTTTGTTAAAAAAAAACTGATAATGACAACTCATAAATAAAAATATAAAATATTATGCACTGATTTGATATCTGCTTGCAACCGCATTACCAATTAATTAAAATGCATCTCCAAGTTGCTACTTGACGCAGTGGCTTCCTGTTTTTACTAATTATACGAAAAAAACACAATTATTTCGTAAAATTATACATATAGCCTCACAATATTCGAAAGTTTAGTAATTTATTAGTAAAATGTAAAGCTCATTAGTAAAATATGTTATTGTAATAGAAAAATAATATAACGAAAGTTTCGTAATTTAAACGAAATATTCGTAATTTTGTTGTAGTTTTAATTTTATGATTATTGATTCGTAATATATGCGAATCGTTTGTAAAAAATATTTTGTAAAAAAATAGAAATTGCAAATGTTTCATAGATTCTACGAATGATGTATTTTAAGAAATAAAAAATTACGAAAACATATTTCGTAATATGTCATAGAAATTATTTTGAGTCTAATTTATGTAAATATGTTAATCTATCAAATCTTGCAAAAAAAAAAAACAATTTCGATCGTATTGAAATTTCAAATCGGTTTCCATCCTTTAAATTCTAATAGATGAAACAAGTGGGACATTTAAAAATTTATTTATAATTCTTTATTTGAATTTCGAACAAATACAATGCTTACAAACTAGAATAACTAGCTAAGAAACATTAATAAAATTAATATATGTTATATATTAATGTCGATAATGTATGATTTGTTTTTATTTAATTAATGCTATATTTTACACAACTTACGTCTAAGTACTATAGGTAACAATTTAGATAAAAGTTACAGCTATGAACTATAATGAACAACTAAACATAAAAACTAAAGACTAAAGTATAAGCTTAACATGTTGTTAACTAAAAATGACTTATGTTAGTTTTAATGTTTAATTTGTCTTTCATTTTTTTCTAATAAAAAAAATTCTATAGTTAATAAAATTGTCTCAATTTTGTTTTGTAATTTACGTGGGCAAGAATTTGTAATACAAATTAATATAATTTCAATTTTAACCAATTTATAATATGAAGTTGTTAAAAATGTTTTTATTTTATAAAAAAAAAATAATTCGGCAACTATTTTTTTTTTTTTTTTGATTCTGATACATTTTTTTCTTTGTGACTTTGGTGACAAGTATTGACTATTTAAAAATATTTTTAATAAAACTAACTATAACTATGTATAGTAGATGTGCGATTTATGTTTTTGCAATACTCGAAATTATGAGGAAAAATACTTGGAAAAATAAACTTAAACTAATTCTTGCTGCATCCCTGTTCGTTTCCTTTCGCCATCTTGCTTGCTGTACAATATATACCTATCAGGTTTATGTCAAACGATCGGACAGTTAATGTATTCTAATTGATTTAAGATTTTTACTAGACGACTATAAAAGCTGCTTCGACCGATCATTATTATACAAAATAAGCATTCAGCACCATTTATTGCGCAGACAAACTATACGATTTTGGAGGCGGTGTTAGTGGGAGGAGATTTAGTTTGGAATTTTGCCATTCTTCAATGGGGTGCCTTCCTCATTACTGACATCGGTGATGCGTTTCTTCTCTGGTGGATTGTTCCAGGGCTGCAGCTCACCGGTGCCTATCGCCGTATAGACCAGCGCACCTGAGATATAGGTGCCCGCCAGCACCCAGAAAACGATTTGCCATTGATGATAGGATTTCTGTGTAAATATTAAAATTTTTTTATTAAAATTTTTCATTAAAATTGCATATAAAACATACCTCATGTTCATAAGTTAAAGCGCCCACCATCCATGTCGACAAAAAGCCTCCAAACGAAGACAATGTATTGGCCAAACCGAAAATGGTGCCACTAAAGTTGGGCGCAATATCCAGCCCATTACCGAGATATCCGGCAGTGACGGCGCCGTGCGTGAACAGCGCCAGCGTGAATATGGTAACAGACCAGGCAGCTTCACGTCCCAAAAATACCTGAGCGATCATCAAAAGACCGGGTGTTACTAGAGCTATATAGAGAAAATTCAAATTAATATCAAAAATGCTATATACCAAAAAAAGAAAGAAAAAACCTACCAAATGCTGTAAAAATTTTACGCGTCGCTGTTGTCGACAGGGTACCCTTTTTGCGCAGATAATCGGCAAAGCACGACGAACTATAGGCCATTATATATTTGCCCAGATATGGTAGTGACGAGAAAAGACCATTCTGTGAACAAAAAAAATACAATTGGAATTTAGTATTTCAAGATTTTATTAAATTAAACTCACCTTCTTAATATCGAAATTCAAAATTTTATTCATAAATGTTGGCAATTGATTTATCACAGTAAAGAAACCAAACACCGACAGACCATGTGTTATAATAATGGCCCAGACGGCAGGCGACGTGAACAGATCACCCCATGGCACATAGCTGGGACGTTTCTTGGAGGTAGATGTGCCGATGGCTTCCTCGATTTCGCGACGTTCCTCCGCAGAGATGCGCGGATGTGTGGCGGGTGTTTCATAGATGAAGGTGAACCAGCAAATGGACCACAGTAGACCGACGGCACCTGGAAATGTCGAAAATTATATAGATTTTTTTTAAATTAGTTTTAATTTTAGTTCAGGAGGTTATCATTAGCAGATTAGACTTTCCTGTCTACGAATAAGGTAATGAATAGGCTTCCACATAAGTGATTAATTGAAAACGTGATGCTATTTGAAGTTGCTATCCTGATGAGGCTTTCTGACCTAACCGTATATCATAATTTAATAATTAACATTCCGATCAGATTACAATCACTCGATTTCCAATCAGGTTAATCATATTTTTAAGATCAGATATATTGTTGTTCAGAATGAGATCATTGTAAGATCAGGTTTGCCTGACTACAAACAAGGTATTTCTCAGACTCCCACATTCGTCCAAATGTGACGCTCCCGGGTGGAAATTTAATTCAGGATCTGATCATTGTCAAATCAGGCAATGATAACGAGTTTTAATCAGTGCCTGATTCAAAACGTGACGCTCCCGGGTGGAAATTTAGTTCAGGACGCGATCATTGTCTGAGCAGGCAGCCTTATTTAAAATCAGGCAATGATCAGGAGTTTTCATTAGTACCTAATTCAAAACGTGACACTATACGAAGTTATTATCCTAATCAGTTTGCTTGATCAGGCTTCCTGATCTTACTCTTATCCTAACCTTATATAATTCAATGTATATTTAAATTCTGTATACACTGCTTTTACCAAATTTGAGATCTTTTAAACAAAAAATAGATTTGTGAACAAAGGAATCTCAGTAACTTTTGCAATGACAAAAAGATATTTAAAATTTTTAAAAATGTTGGTAATTTGTATTTCTTTTGCATTTGAGTTTAACATTTATTTATTAGAATATTTTATTTTATTAGCATTATTTTGTTACCCAACTTTATTATAAAAGATTTTTAACAACATCTCGGTCATATCAGGTTTTTTTTATAAGTGTCACATCAGGTTTCATTAAGTAGACTTTATATCAGTATTTTTTATAAAGGTTAGATTAGATTGTCTTACGTGGATTTGAAATAAGGATTACCCTAGTCGACCCTGATGAGTATCGTTTCAGGTGGCCTTTGGTAAGGATCGTATTCTGACCAGGGACGTATGCGAAATACGAAAAATTTCCACTCGGGCTATTTGAAGTTGCTATCCTATTCAGGTTTCCTAATATTACTTTTATCCTAAGCTTATTAAATTCTACTTAAACTTTATCAAATTCGAGCCCTTACAAACGAAAAATAACATGATCTAGCCATGATCATGTCTTCCCTACTCGGGTATCATCTTATAATACGTTTAATCTGAGTGTAATTTTATTTCTGGTTGTTGAAATTTACTTAATACGATTAGTATAATCACAGATTTATGACTGACTAATTCATTTCTAAATAATTTTCAACTTAATAAAATCATTTGGCATTTAATGCATTCTAATCTTTATTATTGTCGCTTTATTAAAATTTATTATCAGAGAAGTTTGCTATGGAGTCTCAAACTGCAATATGGACGTATAGAACAAAAATATACTGAATCATATTATTATTCACTTGGCAACAATTATAGAGAAATGATTGCAAAATTAAATAAACAAATGAGGTATGCAGTTTTATAATACTGACGATCTTTGCATTTTTGCAACTCATAGACAAGTTATATATTATATTTCTGTGTTCTACGATATAAATATTTAATACTACACATTATTGATTTTAAACTGATAGCTTTTTATTTAAAATTGGAACATTTTTAAATAAAATTGAGATTTTGTATTTGAAAATAAGATTTTTACATTTTAAATTGAGAAATATACAGAATAAATTGAGATATTTCATTGGAATTTAAGAAAACTCGAAAAATTTAAATATACGATTTAAAATTTCGAAAATTCCGTTTGTTATTGAGATTTTTCCATTTGAAATTGGAAATTCCTATAGAAATATAGATTTTTCAAATATTGATTTTTTATTTGAAAATGAAAATTTTTCCATTTGAAATTCCCATAAGAAATTCAGATATTCGATTGGAAATTTGTAAAACTCGAAAAAATTGAGATATACCTTTTAAAATTTCGAAAATTCCGTTTGAAATTGAGATTTTTCTATTTTAAATTGAGAAATACCTAAAGAAAAAAAAAATACTGCGAAAATTACAAATAAAATTAAAAGTTTCGATTTGAAATATAAAAAATTCCATTTGAATATGATAGTTTTCATTTAAATTGAGAAATTTTCAAATGTAATAGAGTCTATTAACTTTAAAATGAGAAAATTTAAATTGTAATTTGAAGTTTTCAAGTTTCTCAATATCAATGAGAAAATAAATTGAATTCAAATGGAAAATTATTATTCCGGTTGGATTGTTCTCAACTTCAAATGGAACATCTCAATTTCATTAAGAATTTTCTCAATTTAAAATGAAAAATCTCAATTTTATTTGAATTTTATCAATTTCATATATAATATCACAATTTTATTTGCAATTATCTCACTTCGAAATGGAAAATCTTTATTTCAGTTTGAATATTCGCAATTTCAGTTTGAAATGATTCTAAATAATTTACGATTTTTATTTCACATGGAATTTTACGAAACAATTTTGATTTTTTTTCATATTAATTGGAAATGGAATTTATATTTTTTAAAATTTATAATTAGCGTATTCACAGTTTCATGGTATTGGTACGACATTGTACGAATACGACAGTAGGGAAATTGAACTGTGAGCACCACTTTTCTGCTTGTTAAAATATTTCGGCAAATAAATGCAGATAATTCATACAAAATTTGAATTTTTTGAAATTATCATAAATATACCTCGATTTGAAAAGAAAAAGAAATAAATTAACATTTTATGTGCACTATTTGTCTTAAATTTTACAATTTTTTTTTTATTTCACAAAATACGACACCAAAAACATGCCTCAGGGGTACTCTTAAATACAACACATGTGGTATTTCACTTTTATAAGGAATGCAACAACAAATTGACGTTTCTGTGTTAAATTATCGTATATATACTACATGGTAGGATTATCACACTAAAATACGATGAACTGTGAATACGCTAAATGTATTTCAGATAAATATCTGTCATTTTTAAGGAATATTTCGGGAATATATGAATTTTAATTTATATTTTTTTGAATTTTAAATGCATTCCAGTTAAAATGTCTGTGATTTTTAAGGAATAAATCGGGAATATTCCGGCAAACACACAGAAGAATGAAAGCATATAAAAAGCATATACTATATTTTATGGAATTTTAAAGACATATATTTCGGCATATGTTGGGAACGGACAGAAACTAGAAAAATTGTAAACTGCACTCAGAAAAAAATCTTATTCAAATTGGTCAATAGGACAGTTATTAATTCAATATACAAAACAATTTAACAGTATTTAATAGTATTATGTAGTATTTAATGAAATTTACATATTAAAATAATAATTCATCCTATTGACTAATTTTAATAGCAAAAAACTATTTATTTTATAGTATTTTTTTCTGAGTGTGGCTCAACCCTGCCAAAAAATTCGTCTAGGGCATGTTTTAAGTTTCTAAATGAATTTTAGAATTCTATATAGTATTTATGTATTAATTTCATATAGAATTTCATGGGGTATGAAACTAAAAATGAATTTCCAAATTAAACGATCTTGCTAGAATTACAAATATCTAATTTAAGTAGCAAAGTATTTTATCTGAATTACCACTTTAAAAAGGTATGGACATATTGCATTTTGATGAAAATGAAACAATGCGATTATATGTTATATTGAAACCCCCAATTAACGTATATTATAAAAATATGCCAGAATAAAGAAAAGGATATAAAATACTAAACAAAATTGAACACACCTACATTAATGGTTTATTACCCATCAAATTAATTCAATTACAATAGCATTAAAGGTTTTAATGCCTTCGTAAAACATGTATCCAGCGATAATAATACGTTTTACACGATCATTTGCACGTTTTCGCAAAGTGATAATTAATTACCATGCAATGTAATAATTCATTATTTGAGTCATTGGCCTCGTTAGCAAGTTTCAATTGTGTTGACGTTAATAGAAGATTTAAATAAGAGGGCATGTGACTTGATCAAGTGATATTCACACCCAAAAACAATAATAAAAATGGCATTTTTCGAATTTTTAATTTTCTTTGACCAATACTACTCACCAGTCATATAGAAAACGCTAGCCCAACCTGCCACTGAAATAAGATAACCGCAAATAGGCATTGTAATGGCGGCGCCCAATGATGAAGCTGTAAAAAGAGAATAAAAAAATATTATAACACTATTGAACTGTTTCGTTTTTAAAAACCTACCCATCATGTTTGACATAAATTTGGAACGTTCCATTGGTGGTATCCAAACGGCGGCCACCGGATGTATAGCCGGCCATGAGGCGCCCAACATAAAACCGAGCACCACACGTACTATAATCAAAGCCACATAGCTAATATGTGCCGCCAGCGGTGTGATCAATGTCAGCAAACTGGCCCAGAACATCGAATGTCCAAAGACACGTCGTCCACCAATCAGTTCGGCCAAACGACCACCTGGCAGCTCAGTTAATATGTAGCCCCAGAAGAAACAGCCCAGCACAAAATTTGTCTGATATGTGTCCCATGGAAAGTATTCGTTGGTGTCCTCTGGTTCTGTTGTGAAGTTGCCGCTGATGGTGCTATTTCCGCTGCTGCTCAGTGTGTCATTATTATCATCAACTGTTGCATCGGCTGTTTTGTTCTGTTTGACCATGGCCACAATGGCAATCGTGAGGTTGACACGTAGCGCATAGTTCAGCATGAAGCCGAGTATTGTGAGCAGATTTAGTACCTGACGACATGATAAGAAATCTGAAAAATACGAAATTATAAGTTTAGTTTTAATTTTGGTATTTTTAAATAACTCAAAACGTCTTAAATTAATGGTATTTGATATAATTTAATAGTATTTTGGAGTATTTTAATGGTATTTAATAGTATTGAATAGTATTGAATGGTATTGAATAGTATTGAATAGTATTGAATAGTATTGAATAGTATTTAATAGTATTTAATAGTATTTAATAGTATTTAATAGTATTTAATAATATTTAATAGTATTTAATAGTATATAATAGTATTTCATAGTATTTAATAGTATTTCATAGTATTTAATAGTTTTTAATAGTATTTAATAATGGTATATGATACTATTATATACTAATAAATAAAAACAATGAATACAATTTATACTATTATATTCTAAAAACCCCATAAAATAATAATAACTAACTTGCATAGTGATGCAATTTTATGTTTACATTTCATTATTTTACTATGTGGTTTTTTAGGTTTTTCATAAAAAAATAATCTCATTTTGCGAACAAAGGACACAACAAATAATCAGTCCAGTGGTTTACATAATTACGCGCAATAATCCGTAAGATTTGACTTAATTGCAATTTTATATTGGGTGATAGATCAATGTCTGGAACAATATTAATGTTATCATTTTAATATTCTATACAAAGTCCAAAGATATTTGATAAAGATACAACAATGATTAATGACGATTTTAATTATATTGATTGTTATACATTATAATGAGGGCTTTGACATTGACTACACTAAGGAAAAACGATTATTGGAATATTGAATATTCTATTTTACAGGAAATACAATAAAAAATGTAATTTTTATGGTTTATATATGATTATTTTAATTTTTAAAAGCTCTAAGTAAAACACATTTTTCAAATCAATATCCTATTTATAATCCATAATATTAGGGTTTCAATTTTTTTTAATATAAACATATGTTATTTTTGACGAATGTCTAAATAATTTCAGGCTATAGTACAGATATCGTGGGCTAAAAATATATTAAATAGTTAAATATTTGTATGTATATTTATGGTAAATATACTATATTTAGAGTTTGTGTAAAATTTACAAATTATATTATTGCAATTAGTATAATAATTATGTTGCATGTATAATTACGATGGCGACTAATATTTAAATTCGTTTAGTACAATCATATTTATATTTTTATCAATCATAGATTAATTTATCACATTAATTAATAAATTTATATTAAAAAATTAATGGAGAATAGGGAGAGCTTCATAAAATGTAATTCAACTTCAGGCAAACATATTTATATTTGCCACAAATATATAATTCTGCTGTGAAATTGTTAAAGATTATGTATTCATTTTTACTCATATAGTTAAATGCCAAAAATATTATTATAAAGCCATTAATTGATTTTTTCTATTTAAAACATAAAAATGTTTACAGCAAGTACAAGTCTATTAAGAAATATTTATATTCTAATCAGCAGTTTCGAAGTAGACCATACAGGTTCCAATTATAAATATATTTGTTGTAAATATAAAATTGCATATAATGAAGTAATAAAAAAATGTTTAGCAGTTACTATTTGCATAAAATCAAGTCTCTGATGATTTCTCAATTGAAATATATCTATATATATATATATATATATATATATATATATATATATATATATATATATATATATGTATATATATATATATATATATATATATATATGTATATATATATATATATATATATACAAATAGTAACTGCTAAACATTTTTTTATTATTACATCATTATATACAATTTTATATTTACAACAAATATATTTATTATTGGAACCTGTATGGTCTACTTCGAAACTGCTAGATAATTCTATGTTTCCAATTAAGCATAATTGTTAAGGCAACATATTTTCACATGCATTCACATTGCAAAAATTAATATTCTTCAAAATACTGAATATCAATAAAAAGAAAACATATTTATAATTATAAGAACTGCAACTTTATTAAATTTTAATTAAAAATTATTAAATACTACAGACTATGATAGGAATATTTACACATGTTAATATTCTTACCATGTAAATGTTAAATTGCTGCAAAATACTAAAACTATTATTACTTTATTATTTTTCAATTTTATAATTGCAACAACAATATTTATAATTGCAACAAGTACAAATCTATTGAGAAATTGTTAGCTACTGCTCTGTAAGTTTGGCGAAACATATTTTAACATGCAATAAAATCACAAAAATTATCACTTTGCAAGTATAATAATGTTAGCGATAACTATTTTTATACTTGCTGCAAATATATTTATAATTGCTGCAAATATAATTATAATTCCTGCAACTATATTTATATTTTCAATCATTAAAATAATCACAGCCTACAAATTACCTAGTGTATTTCAATTTCCGATTGCTTTGTAAACTACAAATTAATTATTCAACAATTGCAAAATGCTTAAGTTGACAATTATGCAAAACTGTCGAACCAACCATCAACCAAACAACTAATTACTGGTGCATGAGGTTAGTGGTCACGTGAAGTGTTGTTGACACCGTTGCCAACGAGTGTTCGTCAACCACTTCACTTCAGTCAATTTCGATGATTAATGACAATGAACCATTTTTGTATTATTATTTTTTAATATTAATGACAAATTGTTGTAAGCAAAATAACATCAGTGAACTGCATGATATGCATAGAGTCATTAAATGTATAAAAAAATCAAACAATTTGCACTTGACAACCGAGTGGCGCATAAAATAAAAATAATAAAATACAAATTAAAAATAAAAAACAGAAAAATTGTAGAAATTATTTTTTGCATAAATTTGCATTTAAAAAAAAAGGTAACCAGCGCCTGCAACCAAATACTCCAGTTCCATACTATCAGTGACAGACACCGTAACCAACAAATCGACGACTCGTTTGTCAATGTAAATGCGCAAATTTAATTCATAATAAAAATAAATTGCCGATCATTAAGTGGTTGGATACGTTGTTTATTGTAAAATTCATCGGTTATTAATTTTTTTTTTATTTCGTTTTTGTATTCAGGTGACTTAAGCGTGTCGTACACAAATAAAATTTGACATTATCACGTTTTTTATGATGCATATATTTTAAATATATATACAACAGATCACACATTATACCAGACATAAAAAGTGTGTAGTCATACAGTCGACATTGGCACAGACGGTTAGACTGACTGACAGGCAGACAGACAGAAAGTCAGGCAGACATTTAGTCATTCGAACCGACAAACACTTGAATCAAATGCCATTGACCCAACCGCAAAAAAAAACGGCGAAATTAAATAATAAAACAGAATTGAATTCGGCGAAGCCTTAATTTTGTTTATAGCATTGCAATAAAATTTAGGTTCTTTTCGGCTCTTTCAAATTATGCATTTATATAAATTTAAGTTTGAATCCCATGTTGGTTAATTAAAACTTTAACTAAAAGTTATGATGCTCTTATCAACCCAGCAAAAATTTTCAGAAGTCATTCTCAATGTTATATTTTCTGGAAAAGGTTTTTTCGTATTGATATTTTCTTTATAACAAGGTTCTTTAGAAGCAACAAGTTTTACAAAATATTTTGAATAAAAATTAAGTCAGCAAATCTGGGATTCGAATCTCAATACAGAGATAATGTGATTCTTCAAAAAAAAACATACCCGAGAAACACTTTAAGGCAGCTTTCGGGTATATTCCTGATATATTTCCGACAAACACAAAGATTCCCCGAATCGTATAACACATTATCAAATTTTGTGAAATTTTTAAGGTAGAGCATCCCGACATACTTTGGGAACTATCACAAAATATGAAGTTTTGTAATAGAAACTCCACCATTATTTGATTATTTGATTGAATCTTTCGAAAAAATGTGTTTGTTGAGTCTGCCAAAAATTCTGTCTAGAGTAGTGGTCGGCAAGTAATTTTATGTAGTGTTAAAAAAATATTTTATCGAGGTCGAGAAAAAAAATTAATAATGTTTATTAGTTTTTATTTGCCTCATTTAAATAATTATATTGAATATAATATCGTCGTTCTAGAACGAAAAGTCACCAAATCAATTTTTATGAAAAACTTAAATTTCGAGTTTGTTGATTAATATTATAAAAAGTCATTGATGCATTTTTAAAGTTGAAATATCAATTGATAGGTTTACATTTTCTTATCATGTGGTAAAAAAAATTGAGATCATCGATTAAAAATTGACAGATATATAAAGATTTTTGTAAATGAATATTTGGCATTTTGAAAATGTATTTGGTGACTTTTCGTTCTACAACGACGATATGTAAAATGAATGCAAGAAATTACGCCGACGGTCTATTAACAATATTTAGCGGTCCAAGGTTCAAAATTCCGCGTTCCGTATACAGACCGCGGTCCGCTTGTTGCCGATTCCAGGTCTAAGGGAGCAGAACACAATTATCTGACAAGAACATAAACAAAATGACCAGGATCTTGTTTTTCATAATAGTGTACATTTTTACTAGGGCTAAAGGTATTTCAATGATTTTTATTTGATTCTGAAATTCATGTTTAGTCGAAATTCATATATTTGACAAAAAAAAAATTGCAATAATTTTGTATTTCTATCGAATTTCGTATTGAAAACTCTAAAAATGAAAAATCCTTAACTCCTGTAACTTAGTAACAAATTGTCGATTTATATAATTTCATCATTTTCATTAATTATACTAAAAATTCGGTTGGATTTGTAAGAGGCTTCGTATTTTTGAACTTATTCAAATTTCAGATAAATAAATAAATAAATTTAAAATGTAAATTATGTCATTTGATTTGAAAACGATAGCAAGAAAAGGATGAAAGGATTTAAGGATTTGTAACCGATTTCAAACGGAATTTGAAACTAACCGAATAAAAGTAAAATCCACATTACAAAAAATTTATATAAATCCTCGATTTTATTTTTTTTTTATAAAAAAATAGATAATAACTTGAGGTTTTTTTTATAGAAATCGAATTCAATTGGATTTTACTTTATCTGGAAATTTTTACGTTGTATTGAAAAATCGAATTTGGAAACAGCAAAAAAAAACTAAATGAATTATATAAAATTTTAAAAATATCTATTCCCTGGTAGAAATTGTGCTAGGCTAATGTTCGGGACCTGATCATTGTATTTTTACCTTATTACCATATACATTCCTCGTAGAATTTATGGTATACAGAAAAGAAAAAATCAACAATATGATGAATTTACTCATAAATATTATGAATTTTTTCACCAACTACCAGATTCATCATATTGATACCACCGTTCATTAAATGACATATTGATGAATACATTCATTATATATATATGAAATTATTCGTACTCACGAACATTATAGTGAAAAACGAAATATTCAATACAATGAATTTGAATCGTCATATTGATGAATTTGTTCATAATATTTATGAATATAATATTTTTTATTACGAATTTAAATTCAAAATTTTTTCAATAATTCAAAAAAAACGTGTTTTTATAAAAATTTTATTTAAAATATAACCGAAAAAATTTGTTTAACAAAAAAGAATTCAACAAAAAAAAATTTGGAAAAAAAAAATTCGAAATTTTTTTTTATTGAAATTTGATTTAATGAACAGCATTCTTCGATATGAAGTACATATATGTTGTATTTTATGTTTTTGTTCATTAATATTATAAAACGTATTCTTCACATACCATTCAACATATAGAAGAACACTTTTTCGACAGTTACCAAGTGTTCATCATATTTATGATCGCATTCATAACATTGATGTCGTTAGTCATTAATATTATGAATGGTTTTTCAATACTTCAATGGTTTGAAGAACGGAATTCATCAATATGATGTACATTTTTTCTGTGTAGGACCATGATCGGCACTGATCATTGCATTTTTCCTTGTCATAACCCGACCAGTTACAAGAACAAATCGATCAGGTCATGATCATGATCATGTCTACCGTAAAATGCTAAATTGCTACTAGAAATCATGTCTTTCCTTAAGAAATATATTTCTACTAGGGCTTTGAGATATAATTCCATTTTAATGAAAGCCTAAAGGCACTAATAAAAACCCTATAAACTGTACCACAAATTTGAACCTCAAAGTTGTTTTCAATTTTGCTGACATTGAAGCGGCTTTATGTTAAATCTTTTTTGAACTAATTTATGTTTTTTTTTATAGTTTATTTTGTATATTTCTTTTTGCAAAACACTCATTAATTATGTTTCTAATTAAAATACGCCGCAAGCAAAACAAGAAGATGCTCATGTGATCATGTGAAACCTCATGCAAAGAGGTTTCAAAACAAAAATATATAATACAAAATAAAAACAAAAAATACTTTAAATTCACATGAAAACTGTGGTTAAAACGTGATTTCGGGGGATTTTTAAGCCGCGCAGCATGTGATGATGATAAATAATGATTCACCAGCGGTTTTTGAATATTTTGCATGTGACCAAGAAACGTTTTTATTTAAAGTTGATTTTGTTTAGATGTTTGCATGTCGTATAATGAAGTAGTTATTACTCATATTCAGTGTTTGTTGTATTTTGTAATAAAAGTTGTTTATGTTAAAACAATAATAATAATAATAATAAAAAACAATACGTCAATCGTTAATTCGTAGAAATCAAAAGGTTAGGCAAAAAATGAAAAATTTGCGAGGTTATTAAATATTTTACATAACTTAAAATACATTAAAAAATAATAATAAAAACTTTACAAGTTAATAAAAGAAAACTTTAATAAATCATTAACATGTCCTTGATTTAACAAGGAAATCAATAAGTTTTAGAATTTATTATTATAGTTTTTATACCTAAATATATTATAGAAAAATGTTAAAAACAAGAACAAAAAAACTATATTATGTATTTCCACCACAAACGACGTCGTACACACCCCCACGCGCCCACGATAATTTATTGACCTTCAAATGGAAAATTTTGCACGACCGTCTAAACATTCATAGACTCTCAACATTTATATTATTAAACATTTACGTATTCTTATCTTTAGAGTGTGTTTTTTTTTTTTTTTTGTATAAACTTTTAGAACATGTGATTCTAGTGAAAAATATAGACAATATTTAATGCCGCCCTATAAACGACTTGTGTACTCTGGTTAAGTAGTTCAAACTGAGTTTAATTAATTTTATGCACGTTTAATTTTGCTAAGATTATAGGGCAAACAAAGGACAAACACAAATGTTATAAATCTCTTAAGATTTATGAAGTTCTGTAAGTTTGTAGATCAATTTACACTTCGTTTAAGATCTAAGATTTGCTAGTAAAAATTTTTTTGGGAGCATGATCGTGAAAATCATAACTCATAATCAGTATAGACCCCATTGTCTAAGAATATTTTGTCATTTTAACATCTATTTGACAAAACCAAACTTGAGAATTTCAATTTAAGATTTATGTTTTATAGGTACTACAAAACATTTTTTTAGATAAATCACTTTATATCTATTTTATACTATAAGATTTAAATCATTAGCATTTTTAGACAATTATCACATTAAACTTTTGGTTATATTCATTAAGATATTAACTTCAAAATCTGGAAGTTTCTGTAGAAATTTACCAAATTAAGTAATATAGTAGGGAGCCTGCCCTAGTAGAAATTTTGGTAGGGCCATGGTCATGAAGTGATCATGTCATTATTTGAGATGATCGGGATATGACGAGGCCCATAATGTCCTTGTAACGCAGTGTCCCGATCATGTACTGACCTCAGGCCATGATCATGTACTGATCGGGCAATTCCCCATTTTAATATTTACCCGGCAATTGCCTCGTCTGAGCACGAGCATAATAGGGTTTCTCTCATTAATCTCAATCATTTCCTGATGCTAATTTCGTTATGAGGAACAAATAATGTAGCTATGATCGGGAACATTGACTGTTTAGATAATGTAAGCCCTGCTATGGTAAGCATGATAAGGGCATGCAAAGGCAATGATCATATTTTCTCTAATAGGACTTACCCAACGAAAACCCGATCATTTCCCGATGGCGCATCGGTCAAATTTCTACTAGGGTGGGGTAAAGTGGGACAAGTTTTTATTTTCCTCCAAAAAATTTGAATAATTTTTTAAATTCTTTTGAAATGTCTATTCCATAGACTGGTTTATGATCTACCTTTTTGCATTAGCAGAACAACATTACAATGCCTTGTCATTGATTTTTAAGCGGTATTTTAAAACAGCTCAATGTTCGGGTAAAGTGGGAAACTTCAAAATTTGTAACAAAATGCTAATTCATGTTCATGTTTATTATTTTCAAAACACCGTGCAATATATTAAGGATACAAAAATATATAATAAGGTAATAAATTGAGAATGATAATAAAGTAAAAAAATATGAAGAATTAGAGTTAAAATTCATAAAAATTTCATTACTTTTGTTAGGATAAAAATTGTGTTAGTTAGGATAAAAAATTGTGCATTTACTCATAACACAATATTCTAAGTGATAATGAACACAGACGTAGTTGCTGGCATTTTATTCTTGCAAATTATACAAAATTCTTCTTCTGCTGAAGTTGAAGAATATTTACCTATTTATTCTATTTGCTCCTGTGAAAGGTTCATTTCTCGGCATTTTCTGCAATTTAGATTTTATCTCGGGTCACGATAGAAGTTTTTCTTGTTTTTTTTTTTTTTTTTGGATAAACCAATTATAATAACCCAATTATAATATATTCATATAACACACAATATGTACACGTTTCCCACTTTACCCCAGATTTTTTTTTTACTTTAACCCAATAACGCAATTTAAGAAATGTTAAATTATTTGCATATCCCGTTTGTATTTCAAATGATATAGAGTATGCGATCATCTAAAAAAAACCGTCTTAATTAAAAACGATAACATTCTCACTTTTTGAAAGCAAACAACAGCACTCCAAAATATTTTCAAAAAAAAAGTGTTTACTTGTTCTCAAAATGCAATAAAAAGGTATTAATTTGATTATAACCATCTTAAGAAGCACTTGACAATGGTTTTTATTTTTCTAATTGCAAAGACTTGTCCAAAAGTTACATTTTCCCACATTACTCCATGTCCCCCAGGCTCTCCTAAAATAACCAGATCATGTTGATGGGGTTATGACAAGGTAATCATTTCTGGGGTTATGACAAGGTAATCACACCCTGAAAAATTCCCTCAAATCCCATTAAAATTGGTCAATAGGACAATTATTGATTTAATAGTATACAAAAAATAAAAATTTCCATATAAACTCAATGGCAATGTCATGGTATTTTCTAGTATTTAATGGTATTTTCCGATTAAAATAATAATTTATCCTATTGAATATTTTTAATAGTAAAAAACTATTATTTATATAGTATTTTTTCTGGGTGTACATGAAATCTTATGCTTAATTTTATGAAATCATATATTTTCCTATAAGATCTATTGAGCAAGTTATACAGAGTGTTTGGTTCATCGATGTCGATAACTCGAGAGGTGATTCTATAATTCAAAAAAATAATAAAATGTAAAATAAAAATATGTCCTATTTTGCACCCACTTTAAGATACAGGGTGTTTAATAAATGCATATTACTTACATATTCTATTCAAGAAAATTGGTTAAAAAATTTAATCTGTTGATAAATGAGTATCAATTTTTTACTATATTACAATTAAATTACCTTTCCAATTGTATATCACATCATCGAATCCCATGATTTATTTATTAAAATGTACGTAAAGTTAAAATTTACAAAAAAAAAATACAAATTTTGACTTTGTCATTGATTTTCTTAAAATATCGTTATCGATCACCCCTATTTTTTATAATTTATAATGATAGACCAGTTCATTATCATAATAATAAACTGTATCTTAAACTAGGTGCAAAATAGGACATTTTTTTATTTGACATTTTATTATTTTTTTGAATCAAACACCCTGTATAAATGTAGATTTAAACTTTAAAATTAAAACAACAAAATCTATATTTGAAAAATATATAATTCAAGATTTAAATTATGAGTTAATATAAATTAAGCTCTATTTTTTAAAAAATTCGGTACAAAATAATTTGTCTATTTTATTTGATATTTAAATTTTACTGTATCATCTACTTTATAGCCTATACATTATGTTCAATTGTGACTAATTCGCACAAAATCAAACTGGCCTTTATGCTATTTTTCATTTAAGCGTAGGCATATTTCTATTTTAAAACTGAAAAACTTTCCGAAATGTGTCGCATGTGACAGAAATAATATATATATTAAACAAAAACGATGGTACCTATATAAAGCATACTAAAACATTACAAAATATTTGTGAAAAAAATATTTATTTAAATAAAATACTAAATAATTATAAAAAAAATATTATTCAAATAAAAAAATCAAATGCCTATAAATATTTACA
The DNA here is from genome assembly GCA_951804985.1 of Dryomyza anilis. Lineage (NCBI taxonomy): Eukaryota > Metazoa > Arthropoda > Insecta > Diptera > Dryomyzidae > Dryomyza > Dryomyza anilis. The sequence continues at coordinate 12,143,915 of OX638131.1, forward strand.
AAACAATAGTTTCTGTAAATACAATTAGTAATGTTACACCCAATAAAAACACGTACAAAATAGAATCATCGTTGCTGAAAAGAATGCATTAATGCTCGATAAATTAACAATTTCCGCTTATAAATGCAACAATTTATTGCAAAACTATTTAAAGTCGGAACTGTCCTTGTCGTAAATTTTATACAACTCAACTTATATGGTATTTATGTGATTAATTAACAGGTAGTTAGCTGTTTATATAGCAAACTTTTTTTAAAACAGTACTAAACTGATTGTGATCTTCAATTAACGCATTTAAAATATTTGTTAAGTACATAAACTAAATAGATATTAAAAGATATAATATGTTTAATTATTTTTTCTACAATATTAACGAATAACAATTTTATTTTGTTGTAAGACGACTTTATCATTGAATTGAAGATTTTGATTTTTAGCAATACAAATTGCTATTGCAAAATCTAATATTTTAACCTGGGTTTGAAATCAGGGTTTGAAAACCAAACAAATAATGGTTCCGTATTTAGTTTTATTTTAAGGTTTTCAACTGAAAAGGTTTCGATATACCGCTTCCAATTATAATTTGGATTCCAGTTTTAGTATTGATATAAAAAAATTCAGCAAAACAAATCAAAATTTTCCAAGTTTAGATCCAATTATCATTAAAACATATTGGAATATTAGCATTCTTTAGTATATTAAAATTAGTCTAGATAATTAAAAAAAAAATTGCTTTGAAGTTTTTTTGTTTCGGTATACCGCTTCCAAGTTATAATTTGGTTATTGTTTTTTGTACTGATTTTTTTATATTGATAAAAAATCCGAAGAAAAAAGTTTAGATCCAATTATCTTAAAAACATATTGGAATAATAGCATTTATTAAAATATTAAAATTAGTCTAGACAACTAAAATAAAAATTGCGTTGAAGTGTTTTTGTTTTAGTATACCACTTCCAATTTATAATTTGGTTACTGTTTCTTGTACTGATATTTTTGTATTGATATAAAAATTCTGCAAAAAAATAGTTTAGATCCAAGTATCTTAAAAACGCATTAGAATAATAGCATTTATTAGAATATTAAAATTAGTCTAGATAATTAAAAAAAAAATTGCGTTGAAGTTTTTTTGTTTCGCTATACCGCTTCCATGTTATAATTTGGTTTCTGGTTTTTATATTGATAAAAAAATTCTCTAAAAAAAATATATATTTTCCAAGTTTAGATCCAATTATCTTAAAAACGTATTGGAATATTAGCTTTCATTAGTATATTAAAATTAGTCTTGACAATTAAAAGAAAGATTGCGTTCAAGTTTTTTTGTTCAACACTTTTTCCAAAGTACTATATTTCTTTTTTCTAAGTAGTAGGTGATAACGGCTTAAAAACACGATTGCAATTTTCTTAAAAACGTTACGTTATTGGATTTTTTTTGTCCATTCGTACATTAATCATTTAAATCGCTTCATACAAAATAAATGCCCTTGACCATCTACAATTTGTTTCTTTTTTTTGTCACATTAGATGCCAAGTTCATTGCATAAAAATATTAATATTTATTAATAACAAAAATATTTACAAACAATGCTAAATTTAGATGTAGACAAAAAGTTTTTAAATTTGAGAAGAATTGATCGATGTGGCAAGACATTGTTTGACCTGTTATCAACAAAAATATGATAATAAAAGACTTATGAATTTTTCGATAATTATTATGGGAATAAAGACTTTTGTTAATTATATTTAAAATATATTTTTTTGTTATCAATATAATAAATAATTCTATTTTATAATTATTATCGTTTTTGTAATTTTTTTTTTATTTTGAAAAGTTTAAAAATTGAAAATTATACTAATTACAATTGAAGCGTATCGTCGCCTGTATTGTATGTAATTTATTTGCTCTATTTAAAGCACATCATTAAATGCAATCAATTGTAATTTGTCGAGTTTTGATACAATAATTGTAGCAAGAATTAATTTAAAACCATTAATGCCCAAACACAAAAAAGTATAAATTAAAAAAATGTCATTATAAACTTTCGAGTATTTGACATTGATAATTATACATACTATAACATTTAAGAAATATTACAATCTAATAGTGCTATGAACTGTAGAAAACATTCTAATTTTAGACAATATATTTAAGTCATAGGCTTCAATAAATATTAACAAAAGCACAATGTATAGTTGTACTATTTTGGGAACAATCGACGTTAATGGGTTAAATAGAAACATTTGTATGCTGTGTTGACACCTTGACAACAAAAATATTTTTGTTTTTAATATTGCAAAAATATTTTTAAATGTTCTTTATTCTTGGCATCGACATCTATTTAAATAACGAATAAAATATCTACGTCAATCGAAAAAATTAAAGCGTGTCTGACTGAACATTACTTAAGTCACATGTTGGCAACACTGCAGCAGCAACAATGACGTCAACAGACCGACGCGGCGCGCCGCACCAGCAACAGCACAAATATGGCAACGACACAAATACAGCTAAAACAACAAATACTGCAATAAATACAACAACAATAAAAAATAATAAAAAAAAACCAACATCAGCAACAGTTGTTGACGAGCCCCTGCCACTACAAGTTCGAGTCGGCGGGGTTCACATATTTATCATCGCTGCCGTCCTCCAATGAACGTATATAATACGACTTATTAGGGTTTCAGATGCCGTGTTTTAAAATCCCACGAACGCGGTCTAAATCGGCTTCAAAGATTCCCGAAGTTATTCAGTGCTTTAAATAGTAGCAAAATACAAAAGATTACGATATTCAAACAGTGTCCAAAAATGTTGGGAAATATCTAAATAGTGTAGAATAAATTACTTCAAAATATAGCCTTTTTTTCTAATATTTTATATATTGAATTTAGATTTAATTTGTACATTTCCCAAAACTTCCCAAGATAAATATAAAAGGGAGACTTAAGAATTACTCCGAAACAAGTATTGTGATACGTTATTCAATCAGTGTCCAAAAATGTTGGGAAATCTCTAAAAAGTGCAGAATAAATTACTTCAATATATAGCCTTTCTTCTATATAGTTTAGATTTCATTTGTACAGTTCCCAAAACTTCCCTAGATAAATGTAAAAGGGAGACTTGAGAATTACCCCGAAACAAGTATTGTGATCTTAAATAATGCTGAATTTTTAGGTATTTTGAATGTTTTGCCAAAAAAAAACGTAATATCCTTTTAATTGTAGGTCCGGTAATAATAATCAGGAAAATAGTTAATCGGAAGAAATGTTTCTTTCATTGAGTGTTCTTTTCATGGATGTTTTTTCATTCCTAGTAGAAATTATTTTGGAACTGTTCATTGAATATGTTCCTTGCCATTTATGGGACCAACATGAAAATGTCATGATTATGTCTATCTAAATAGGGTAAATTTCAAATAGGGCTAGTATAGTAACCTTTTGGAGTTTACTATGACCCCCAAATTGTGTATTGACACAATTATGACCCACAAATTTTTATTTCGCCAATGAATAGCAGACGTTATTAGCTGGAGTGGTTCAGGACCCATTAATATCATTCAATTTTCCATTAAAAATACATGTTTTTTAAATTTTTAACAACATTTTCACTAATTTTTCAAAAAAAAAAAATCATTCAAATGTTCACATAAAAAAATCAATTTTCACAAAATTCAACTTTGCACTAAAAATTAAATTTTTCACTTTAAATTATACTTTTCACTTAAAATTCAAGTTTTCACTAAAAATTCAATTTTTCACAAAAATTCAATTATTCACTAAAAAATCCATTTTTTCACTAAAAAAAAATTCAATTTTCATTACAAATTCAAATTTTCACTAAAAAAAAAACAATTTTGCACTAAAATTCAATTTTGCACTAAAAATTACATTTTCACTTAAAATTAACTTTTTCACTTAAAATTCAATTTTTCACTAAAAATTCAATTTTTCACTAAAAATTCAATTTTTCACTAAAAATTCAATTTTTCACTAAAAATTAAATTTTTCACTAAAAATTAAATTTTTCACTAAAAATTCAATTTTTCACTAAAAATTCAATTTTTCACTATAAATTCAATTTTTCACTAAAAAAATACAATTATTCACTACAAAAAATACAATTTTTCACTAAAAATTCAATTTTTCACTAAAACTTTCAATTTTTCACTAAAAATTCAATTTTTCACTAAAAATTCAAATTTTCACTAAAAATTCAAATTTTCACTAAAAATTCAATTTTTCACTAAAAATTCAATTTTTCACTAAAAAAATACAATTTTTCACTAAAAAAAATACAATTTTTCACAAAAAAAATACAATTTTTCACTAAAAATTCAATTTTTTATTAAAAATGCAATTTTCAATAAAAATTCAATTTTTCTCAAAAAATAAAATTCAATTTTTCACTAAAAAAAATTCAATTTTTCACTAAAAGTTCAATTTTTCACTAAAAATTCAATATTTCCCTAAAAATTCAATTTTTCACTAAAAAAATACAATTTTTCACTAAAAAAATACAATTTTTCACTAAAAAATACAAATTTTCACTAAAAAAAAACAGAATTTTTCACTAAAAATTCAATTTTAACTAAAAATTCAATTTTTTACTAAAAATGCAATTTTTCACTAAAAATTCAATTTTTCACTAAAAATTCACTTTTTCACTAAAAATTCAATTTTTCACTAAAAATTCAATTTTTCACTAAAAATTCAATTTTTCACTAAAAATTCAATTTTTCACTAAAAATTCAATTTTTCACTAAAAATTAAAATTTTCACTAAAAGTTCAATTTTTCACTTAAAAATACAATTTTTCACTAAAAAAAACACAATTTTTCACTAAAAAATACAATTTTTCACTAAAAAATTAAATTTTTCATTAAAAATTCAATTTTCAATAAAAATTAAATTTTTCACTAAAAATTCAATTTTTCACTAAAAATTCAAAATTTCACTAAAACTTCAATTTTTGACTAAAAATTCAATTTTTGACTAAAAATTCAATTTTTCATCAAAATTTAAATTTTCATTTAATGTTCTGAAAATCCCCCTATTTTCTAAAGTCTTTGAAACTTGAAACCCTAGTTCATTTACCCACAAGCAAATAGATAGTATTTATATGCGTGCTGATTACCGAATGGTTAACTCATTAAATAGTCGCAGCACAACGCAGTTGAGAAAAATCGCTAAAGATAGCGCTACAGACGACGGCGACACTCAACATCATTCAATCAACAAATCAACCAACCAACCATCAAACCAATAAACCATCCATCTATTCATTCATCCGCGACTTGACATGTAGTCTAAATGCATCGGACAAAAGCGCATTAAATAGCATCATCATCAACACTTGGAAATTTTCCACAGGAATCAATGCCGTTTGCGCTGATTTGACACAAAACTAGGACATAGTCCAGTGATCTCTCTCGCCCAACGTGCTGAAGGAAGACGGACGCATAGTTGGATGAACGACACTTTTTTAGTCGGACGAACTACCGCCAGTAAAAGTGAAATCGAACAGTGGAAAAAAACATTAAAATTGCGACATTGAAGAAAGGCTGGCTGACTGTCATTTAGTTAATTGCACTGGGAGACGATGTAGACGACAAATTATACAATGAACGAAATGATGAATGGACGAGGGAATTACTACTAAATAGATGGACAGATGAATGAAAGACCATAATGTTGGTTAGTCAAGTGCATGTCTGTCTGGCAGACTTTTCGCTGGAATTCCTTTGAGAGATGGGAAAATATTGTCATTTTTACTTTTCTTTCTTTAAATAAACATTTTTTAAATTTTACAAATTTTTAAATTTATTAAATTTTGAGACATCAGTATGGGATATGATCAGGACATTATAAACATATTACTTTTTTGAATAAAATTAATTAACAGTATGTGTCATCAAAATCTAATGCTAAAATTTTGTAAATGAAACCACACACGACGTAATATGTCTCATTTTTCATGATATATAATGTATTTATTTAGAATTTCCGGCAATTAATAAAGCATACAACAAAAAAATCAACACAACTTCCACAATAACAACAAAACAAACGTCTGTCAAATTCACAATAACAGCTGTCAAAATTACAATGAATTGAATTAAATCAAATAGAATAAAAACTGGTTCGATTGTTAGCAAAAGTCAATAATATAAAACATTGTTTTGCGTTCTGAAAATTCTAAGAAAACTAATAGCAAGAATTTGTTGTTTTTTTTATTCAAAACATATATATTTAATTGACTTTTAATACGTTTTAAATTAAATAACAAACAATGCACGTTTTGTATGTCGATTTATATGCGAAAGCAATTCAAATACTAAGCAATTTGCATTAAATTAATTCATTAATTTTACAAAATGAGTGCAGAAAACACTGTAATACACAATAACATTCTATGTGGTGTTAGTGAATTCTGTTATTACATTAATATAAATTATTCTTGTGCCATTGTTTAATATTTATTTTATTCTTAAGTTTGTCTTAATCCATCATGTTGGTTTTGTAACTAACAGACCATTATGTATTTCATTTATGTATTTGTTTAAATATGTACTATACATTTGTATTTATTTGACTTGATTTTACTACACAATGTAGAATGTATTTGTTTTCTTCCTTTTTTTATTTAATTATTTATTTGTTTTAGACTATTTCTAATATATTTAGGATCTAATTATTTTTGTGGTTATCTAGAGCATAGATCACACTAACTATCAAAACTACAAAATTTTACCTAATGAATCTACTTTTTAAAATATGCCCTGTAAACATAGTTTGAGTAGTCTTTAGTATAATCAATTTTTAATAAAAAAATACTTATGCCTGTAATCTGAAAGTATCATTAATTCATATTCTATAAATAATATAAATAGAAATATAAAGTATGCTTATTCTTATAATATACTCAGTTCTTTCCCTTTTACGTAACCTTTTTGTGAAAAATTCGGATAAATAGGGAATATTTTTAAAATATATACCGATAAAAAAGGTTACCTTAAACTAGGGATGTCCAAAATACATCGATGTTTTAAAAACACTCGATATATTGTTTCGATACATCGAAGTTTTCCGATAACCGATACATCGATGTATTTTTTCGATATATCGAATCACTGTTAATTCATATTTATTTGAAATTAAACATTTTTAATTACCATTTGCTTCATACATGGTTTTCGTGTATAAAATATCTTTGGATTTGGACAATTTACTGTTTTATAAATACGGATTTTGTGAGGCTATATCCTGACCAAAACGCAAATATTTTTGTTTTTTATTCTATAACTTTTTATTAGCGCAAGATAAAATAGTAATGTAATTGTATTAATTATTTGTTTTTAAAGCACCTATCGATTGGCATCATTATTTAAAAATATTTTGTAAAACATTAATTTTCCATTTGTTATTTGCAGGAAAAAAATTTTGTCAAAATATTTTTAAATAATGATGCCAATCGATAGGTGCTTTAAAAACCAACAATTAATAGCTTTACACCACTATTTTATCTTGCACCAATAAAGAGTTATAGCAAATAAACGAAGAAATTGGAAAAATTGAAAATCTTTTCATGCCAAAAGGGCGAATCTTTTCGTTTTTTCGCCTTAACTTTTTATTGATACGAGATAAAATAGTGCTGTAAAGGCATTTATTATTTGGTTTCAAAGCACCTATTGATCTGCATCATTATTTAAAAATATATTGCCAAACATTTTTCCTGCAAATATGTAACTAAGGCAAATTAATATTTGGAAAATTATTTTTAAATAATGATGCTAATCGATAGGTGCTTTAAAATCAAACAATTAATGCCTATATATCACCATTTTATGTTGCACCAATAAAGAGTTATAGCAAAAAAACGAAAAGATTCGCCCTTTTAGCATGACAATATTTTCAATTTTTCGAATTCGCCCTTTTGGGTTTTGTCTTTTGTGGCTAGAAATATCAAAAAAAAACCACACACGATTTTGGCACAGTATACTTGACGAAAAAGATGTAAAAAAAAAACGCAAATGTAAAAAGTTACACATTCGCCGCTTTTTGGAATGATAATGACGATATAAAACTTATAAAATCTTCATCAAAATTTAAATTATTTACCTAATAATTTGTCATTCGATGCATCAAAAACACCGATGTTTTTGTTTGATACATCGGAAAACATCGATGTAACGAGTCGATGTATTATATCGACTAACACATCGATGTTTTTTTTCAGATGGACTTCCCTACCTTGAACTATACTCTGTATAACTAGAAATCATTTTCTTATTTTTCTTTAGATCCGAAATTCTAAAAAAATAAAGGTAAAAAATGTTAACAAAAAATTCGAGTTTAGATTCAAATATCTTAAAAATATATCGAAATATTAGAATTTGTTGATATATTGTAATTTGTCTTGACAATTGAAAGAAAAGTTGCGTTTTTATTTTTTAGGAAAAATGATTGTGTAAGGGTCTGTATTTTTATATTTTAAAAAGCGGCTGAAAGAGGCTGAAATGTCGATAGCAATTTTCTTAAAAACTGTACGTATTTAATATAAAAAACAGAGTATGCAGTCAAAATCAGCAACCGCAAATTATATAAAATTGATATATGGAACGTTCATGGCTAACAAAAAATCATATTTTGTTGAGTAGTGTTATTTACAGTCAACAAGCAACCGCAAATTATATAAAATTGATATATAGAATGTACATGGGAAAACAAAATTTCTCGATTTGTTGAGTAGTGTTATTTACAAAATATATTGAACAAAAAATAAAGAATTTGTTTATTATCTACACACTGAAAAATGTTGTAAATTATGGCAAATATAAAATTTTTGATGTTTTGCCAAAAATGTTAAATTTTGCCGGAAATTGCAGATTTCTGACGTTAATTGGCAATTTTTCTAAATGCTTTTAAATTATTATATAGTTTTTGAAAACTATATTGGAAAGAAAATAAACTTAAAATATACTTGATCACAAATACGCTTCAATTAAAGTAAAATCAATTAAGAATTCTTGAATTTAAATAATTAGTGAAGAAAAATGTCATATTTCTCATTCGTAAATGCCGCAGTCATCAGTTAATTCGGCTTATGTCATGCTTTTAATTAAAAATATTTCTGTGAAATCCCAACTTAATTAATCAACGTTGCAACAATTAAGTTTATTTTTCAATTATTTTAAATTGAAATGATAGTGGCAGCTGTTTTTTTTTTTTGGTTAATTACAAACTTTACAAAATATTACATTTTAACTAAATTACAACGTTAATGTGTAATTAAAGTCCAGCATTATAGTGTTTTTTAATTGTATTACTAATTAACAACAACTTAAACTTTTTAACAACTCGTGCGACACACATCTGTTTTTGTCAGACAGCGTTATACAATTGGTGTAAACAAAAGACGAACAAAATATACATATTTTTTACTTCAAGTTCCGTTTTTTCGTAATAGTCTGCTGGTAGTTATCACTAACCTATAGTTATAGGTTGTTTTCGATTTTCCACACGTTTCTATAATACCACCCGGGACGGTACGGGAAGCTCAACCGCATTGTCGTATGCAATTTATTAATAATTACTGCAAAAACAACAACAAAAAAACAGGCGTCTCTGAAAAACAAGATATTTTCAGAGTGGTTCAAGTAATTAAGTTTGCATTATAATGGCATAATAAAAAATGCAAATTCTGTTGACAACAATATGAAAAACTAGAAATTTGCAAACCACGTTGTAAGTGGGCGTAACGCGGTTGAGTTTGTTTGTTTTACAATGAGGTTTCTTCTTGGAAATGCTCAAGTGTTTCCGTTTGCAAAAACAATAATTGTTTTAGTGGTACTCTATAGAATGTATTAGTAGTAATTGGTGCGGTTGACAATTTTGCTTATAGTATTCAAATTAGGGATTTAAACTCGAACGATTAGAGGTTTCGCTTACGGATTTTTCCTCTTTTCGAGTACAATTTTAAGCGGAACGGTTTTGGTATACCGATGCCAAGTTATGCATTCGATTTCGCTTTTAATTTTAATGACACTTTTTTTCATATTTTCAATAACTTGCTCTGAAAAATCTAGCCCTATAGAACCAAATGGTGGGATCAGTACTTCAATGACAAAACCGAACTGCGGGTTGAGAACTTTTTATAGGTTTTTCAATGTCTACCGAACAATCGCGTCGTATAGATTCGAACCAGCAAACTTTCGGTCATAGACCAACGCACTAACCAATCGAACTAACGACGTTACATTTTACTGAAACAATAATAAAAATAATAACAATTGCCAAAAAATGTACATTATAATTGTATTAAGAAAATGTATTAAATGTATTGAATTAATAAAATTAAAAACAAATAGATATAATGGTTTTTGTTAATATCGTTGTTGTAGAACGAAAAGTCACCAAATACATTTTTATGAACATCTTAAATTTCGAGTTTGTTGATTAATATTATAAAAAGTAATTGGTGAATTTTTAAAGTTGAAATATCAATTGATACATTTACATTTTCTTATTATGTGGAAAAAAAATGTAGAACATCGATTAAAAATTAACAGATATATAAAGATTTTTGTAACTGAAAATTTGACATTTTGAAAATGTATTAGGTGACTTTTCGTTCTACAACGACGATATATAACCATACAGTGTGTGACAAACTTACTACAAAATACTTTATTTAAGCATTTTAATATGGCGTTGTCACAGGAAGGAGTGATTCTCATGCACTCCTCATGCAAACCTTTAGACCTATCACTGAACTGGTCTTCAATTTAATCTTTAGACCTATCACTGAACTGGTCTTCAATGGCATGCATACCTTTAAACCTATTTCTAAAATGGTCTTCAATTTGAGAATTTGATTCAGTTTAAAATTCTCCAATTGAAGACCAGTTCAATAATAGGTCTAAAAGTCAGCATGCAATTGAAGACCAGTCAATGATTGGTCTAAAGATTAAAGGTACCGGTTGGTTTCATATAAAAGGGACAAAACTAGGACCGTTTCATAATATTTTCCCGTAGGGTGTATACACTTATTAAATAAAAGCTATTTTTTCAGTTTACTATCGAATTTCCCATGTTGATTTCACGCCATTCGTATCGATATCGTTACGAGATCGTTGCGAGTAGATGGAGAAATCACACGATATCGGAATCGTTTTCGTAACAATATCGAGCGTCAAATTGGAACTAGATAGTAGGTAAATATCGGAACGTTCTGTCGGAGTTTTCTCGATATGAAAAATGTTTCGAAATCGGAACGATATCGAAGAGAAAATTGATGAAAGTTCGAGATTGCTGCGGACTGGAATGGTTTTAAATTCGAAAACTTAAAACATTATGTGGTATAAGATCTACCAGAAACATAAAATTCCATTTATTTTATTCTACAATCCGTGATTTATATCGCTGTTTTTAATCAAATACAATGTTGGATAATCTTTATTATTACATAATATTGTTGATTCTCAAATTTCGGAATCATTCATTAATTTAACATTACCTCATAATTTGATACAAATATTAGACGTATCATTCAGAAATTTTTAGTTAAACTTATATTAAATTTTATAAACCAATTAGTACAAAATGTAGTTGGTGTTTTTTTACGACTTTACAAACTCTGTCATCTTTATAAATATTTTTTCTATTTGTAATATTCAGAAACATAATTTTGGAAGCATTCTTTTGAAAGATTTTAAGCTGGCAAACGCGGAGTTTATATCAATACTGACTATTTTTGAACGCCCCCCATTTAATATTATTGTTTTTTAAATATTTCTAGTGCACAGATGATCTATTGATTTCCATATTTTCAATTAAAAATATCTAATTGTAAATTAGTTATTTATAGAGTATTTTCTTGCTCCATTTATTTTGAGTTCATTTGATTTTGTTTAGAAACCAAACCTTTTTACATCAACGCACATTTGCAATTTGTGACCTATAATCATGAGCCAGCTAGCTGTACTGATTTCTTGATACCACTTCAAGTTGTGTTGCTCTACATTTCTAAATATAAAATAAGTTCCCAACGTTCAAGCCCCTCAAATAATATAAAGGCAAAAAAAAGATGACGACAAAAACAAAATATTCTTCGAATTGTAATCTTGGTCAGTGTGACTTTAGAGCCGTAATAACTGGAAATATACTATAAAACTTATATTTTTTTTTAGAGATTACACGAGTTTACACTGTATTAGTTATATGACTAAACTGAACTCACAGATTTCAATGTCAGCACAAAACATTATACATTTTTTTATCCTCTTATAGAATATGTGTACTATATGCAAATTGGTCGACTTTTGTCGATTTGTTTCACAACAAACGTTACTAATTAAAATACAATATGCAAAACCATGTAATGGTGTCACTTTAATCAATCGAATTGTTGTCTATTAGGAGACGACTCTAACAACCAGCAGAGGTTAAGTTTGATATATTGTGATTGGGTAGTTGATACAAAAATTGTTGTACATCAATGCTGTTTTTTATTGATGATGCATTTTGTAATTGATATCAATGAAAATGAATTGATAAGTGAATGATCTGATTTTCTGTATTGTAACAACAAATAAATAAAATTGTCGAACAAAATGATTTGATATGCAGCATAAAGAGTGGCTTGTTTTTTACTCAGTCCGTCATTCATTCATTTATTCATTCAGTCAATTCGATCGTTCGATCAAATTTAGTTCTGATTCTAATTGCCAGACATCAGATGTCGATCGCCTGATCGTTCGTTACATTATTTTGTGTCTGCAGTAGAATATTTATTTATTCAAGGCATTTTGTGGCGCTCAAACTATTGTCGTAGGCAGTTTTTTTTTATATATATTTTTTTTATTTATTGGCACCAACTATAAACAATTTTATCAAAAGAGGGCTTGGCGCTGATTGTAGCGGGGTTTTTCTATATATTTTTTTTGTTCTACAGTTGGCGTCATTTTTGAATTTCTTTAATTTTTATTTTATACATTGATTTAATTGCTTAATTAAGTAATTTAATTAAGAAGTCTAATTTAAAAATTACTTTTTATTAGTAGAAGGAGGAGTCTGTGGTAAAGTGGAACACGTTTTGATTTTCCTACAAAAAGTACATTTGAATAATTTTTAAATTCTTTTGAAGAGTCTATTCAATAGACCATTTATATGCATTTTAATTGATTTTTGAGCGATATTTTTTAAAACAGATCAATTTCGGACTTGTTAAACAATGTTAGGGTAATGTGGGAAACTTTAAAATTGATACGAAAATGCTATATTAGTATTTTTTTAAAGTGTTTTTTTTTTATAACAAAGTCAAATAAATGGTAATAAAATAAACGAGTTGGGAAAGTTAGGTCACATGGGTAAGTTCGGTCACATGGGGCGGATTTTATAGTCGGTCGGGCCCGACTATGGAATACCCTACACCTTTGGTGGAGATATTAATGAGTAATATTTAATTGTATACCTTAATTTTAAATTTTTAATTATGCTGAACCTCCCCACCCTCAGAATATTATTCATATATCAGAAATTTACGTCTTATATCCCCATAAATTAAAAAATTTATATAAAGTATAAAAAACTAAAAAAAAAAATTGAAAAATATAATTGGGCGGACCACGCCTATATTTAAAATTTTGAAAGGCTAATATTTCATAGATTTGATTTTAATAATTTACGGATCAAATTTCCACTATGAAAACCCGGGAAATAATGAAAAAAAAAAGTGAGCGGATCACGCCCATTTTTGGACCACATATTTTTAGGTGAAATCTAACAATACCTTTTAAATTTTATAACTATACGTTGTATACTTTTCGAGTTATTAGTTTCTAAAGAGTTATATAAAAGTGACTTGTATGGGAGGTGGGCGTGTCCGTTGACCGATTTGGCTCATTTTCAAACTCAGTTCCTACTTTTGGCTAAAATATATTGATTCGAAATTTCATCGCATTCTGATCAGTATTTCTCAAGTTATTCTGTATTCGGACAGCAAGACAGCAAGACAGCAAGACAGCAAGACGGACAGACAGACAGACAGACAGACAGACAGACAGACAGACAGACAGACATACAGACAGACAGACAGACAGACGGACATGTCTAAACGGACTCGGGTAGTGATGCTGATCAAGAATATATATACTTTTCCATACCGGACACGCCTCCTAAGGGGCGTTACAATATATGCACAAAGTTAATATACCCTGTACCTCATAGGTGTAGGGTATAAAAATAAGATGAAAAATTTAAATTCATAAACATCTCAAAAATTATGTTCAGAAAAAAAGAAAAATAAAAATTGTGCATTTACTCCAACTAAGAATATTCTGAGTGAAAAGGATACAGGTGTATTTTCTGGTCCTCTAGTTCGCACATTTCAATAATACAGGCTTTTTGCAGACAACGAAATTTTGAAATTTAATTTCTTCGGCATTTCATTCATTTTAAAATGGACACAATTCTTCTTCTAATGATGATGTTGAAGAATATTTACCAATGTACTTTTTTTGCATTCTTTTGCAATTCAGATCTTATCTCAGGTGATATTAAGATGTTGCTTTTAATTGGTTTGTGGCTATGATTGAAGTTTTTTCTTGCCTAAACCAATTTAATAATTCATATAACACAACATTTTTAGTAAAATTATAAGAGACATTGTTTAAATTACGTTTCCCACTTTTCCCAAGAAATTGTTTTCCATTTTACCCAAATATCGCAATATGAACATAACTTAGTACCACTTCAGCATAGTTAAATTATATTGAAAAGACGTGTGTACAAAAGATATACAATATTCGATTATTTTAAACATACCGTCTTAATTAAAAACGACTTTAAAAAACTTTCAAAAACATATTTTTTCAATTTTTCTCGAAATGCAATAAAAAGGTATTAATTTGATTATAACCATGGATTTTTAATTTTTCTCAATACAAAACATATCCAAAAATTACAATTTCCCACATTACCCCATGTCCCACTTTACCCCAGGTTTCCAAATATATAAAAAGTTGGCTTTTATACACAGATAATGAGTGTAGAAAAGGTTTCCATTTCCCTAGAAAAAATATTCTTTATAAGGTGACATGGTCTTGATAATTTTAGGCATGTCACTGGTCGTCCTATAAGAACTTAGGCCGAGCCTCTCACCATTTTGAGCTGTGCGTGTTATATTTGTACTCAAAGTGGTGGGACCTACAGTTTATTGCCGAATCCGCACGGAAAAATTTTACTCATAGGCAAAATTTTACTCTCGTAGGTTTGCCATTTACTGCCGAGAGGTAGCGCGGTATAGAAAAAAAGTTTCTATGAAAAGATGTTGTTAGCCCCAGTCCAGGCTTGAACCGGGTACCTTTCGGCTCGCAGTCTAACGCACTAACCACTGAGCTACCGCGGCTACTGATCGAGTTATGAAAAGGTGAAAATACAGTTCCCGAAAATGTGATAATCAGTTCCTTACACAATTTCTACTAGGGATTGAACATTTCAAAATTATAATTTTAATAATATAACAAAATATATTAAGAAATAATAACAATTAATAATTTTTTTTCAATATACTTTTTTAGCATAACTCATTAAAAAATAAAATTATGAAATCGGGAAAAAAATGTCTGAATAAGAAAACTCATAAACTATTTTTAATTGATTATATTGTCACCATCGAATTTTAATGTCTTTTATTCAAAGAATATCTTAAGAATTAAAAAAATATATATATAAACTCGAAAATATATATTTTTTTTAATTTGAGATCATAATTCATAATAGACTTTATAATTTAAATTGGTATTTGTATATCGTCGTTGTAGAACGAAAAGTCTCCACATACATCTTGATGAAAAACTTAATTTTCGAGTTTTTTGATTAATATTTTAAAAAGTAATTGACGCATTTTTAATGTTGAAAAATCAACTAATAGATTTACATTTTCTTATCATGTAAAATTAAAATCATCGATTAAAAATTGACAGATTTATAAAGATTTTTATAAATGAATATTTGGCATTTTGAAAATATATTTGGTGAATTTTCGTTCTACAACGACGATATCAAAATTTAAAGAGCATAGACTATTTTAGAGTTATTATATAGAATACGATTTATCAAATTTTTATTTAATTTTATTTTAAATACACTTACTTCTTATTTTACTGACTCCTTTTTTCTCTGTGTTAGACATTCCTTTGTGTGTAACTGAAATGAAAAAGGAAATTTATAAATAACAAAATCCTAAGTTAGGAATAATATTAAATTAAGGTACAGTTTTTCCTCGGTTTAAACCATTTCACATATTTAAATGTCTATATTTTTTAATCCAAATGACCGACTGTTAATCAATTTTACAGACATGAAGACAATATTTATTCAGTTAATATGACATTATTAATATTTGCGATATGTTAACTATTAACGAAATGACATTTAGTTTAAACTAGGTTTAAAATTCAAAATGTTACTGAAAAACTAACATTAAAAGTAACAAAAGTCAGTAGCATTTAGTAGGTAAATGAAATTCATTTCATTTTATTTAAACAGTTTTATAAAAAATACAAAATTTGCACACATATTTTACGAATTACAAAATATCGATATATAAAATATCGTATATATAAAATATGGTATATATAAAATATCGTATATATAAAATATCATATAAAAATAACTCATAAAAAACTGTGTCAATATTAAAGTTATTTTTAGCAAGCTCTGGCATATTTTTGTTGGATATGTGGTAAGTATTTCTGAAACATTTCAATATATGCTGTATAAAAAAGATTTTATTTTTAAAATGTTGGATATTTCAAGTTAATTAAAATACTTAAAATTAAATATTTCATCTTTTAAACTATTTATTGAAATGATTATTTAAACTATTTTACAAAAAAAAAAGATTTTATAAAAAAATTAAAAATATAGGCGCGTAATCATAGACAAAAACAATTTAAATTACTTTTTTTTTACCAATTTTGTATAAAATAAATTGTCAAAAAGCTGATTTTAAATTTAAAGTTGACTTTAAATTATTTATGAATTCAAAAATGAAAAACTGTCTATGGAAAACTGTTTATAAAATTGTTGTCAAGTGTTTGGCATCGGTTCTAATGCATATTTATCATATATCTTATTATTTAAGCAAGCTCATTTTGCACATGGTAACTGCTAAAATCGTATAAAATATATAAATATTAACATACAAATAAATTAAATAAAAGTTGCACTAAAACTCATTATAAATATTTACGTTAAACAAATGCACGCGCTGGAAATAACATTTTTTTTCACCTTTAATATCTATTTTTGCAAATTTTGTTTTGTTGATTTATTAGTAAAATAAATGTTTGCCATATAAAGAAGATGCACGAAAATGCAATTCAATTGAAAATAATTTATATTGCTCCAAAAAATGAGAGAAATACATTTGCTATGGGTATCCCACATACATCATTTCTTTATAACGCGAGGAATTGCCCTAGTAGAAATTTGCCCGATGCGCCATCGGGAAATGATCGGGTTTTCGTTGGGTAAGCCCTATTAGAGAAAATATGATCATTGCCTTTGCATGCCCTTATCATGCTTACCATACCAGGGTTTACATTATCTAAATATTCAATGGTCCCGATCATAGCTACATTATTTGTTCCTCATAACGAAATTAGCATCAGACAATGATCGAGATTTAACCCTAGAAACCCAATTATGCTCGGGCTCTGACAAGGTAATTGTCGGGAAAATAATAAAATGGGGAATTGCCCGATCAATACACAATCATGGCCTGAGTACATGATCTGGACCCTGCGTTACAAGGACATTATGGGCCTCGTCATATCCCGATCATCTCAAATAATGACATGATCACTTCATGACCATGGCCCTACCGAAATTTCTACTAGGGTGTACTGCTTACTCAGTTTTTAATTGGTAAATTTTAGACTTTAAAGGAATACACAAATTCGAACTTAGTCTCAAAATATTTGCATTTAAACTCAATAAATATTTAAAACTTTATAGTTTTTTTAATTGTCAAATTTTAGTCTACCAAAAAAAATGAACATATTCAAACTAGGTTTCGAAAAATGTGATTCTAAACTCTATAAATTCGTTGATCATTTTAAAATTATTTTATTAATTCGTAATACCAAAGTTTTCTGAATGATATAATGAAAATATTTTGTATAATTAAAAAATTTGAGACAAAATATTCACATATAGGACTAATCAATGCCTATAACCATTACCTTCATGTTCATTCCCACAAAAAAGGTATACAAAAAAATAATAATCTTTTTTTTTTTATTTACGTATTTATATTGTTTATTTATTTACCATAAAAAAGGTGTTTGTTCAACTTAATTGTACCCCAAATAAAACATTTTGTGTAAACATAAATTACGCATATAAATTTAGTCTATAGAACCGAAAATAATGAATGAAACGTGGACACTTGTTACAGATAGAGACGAGTAGTATCTCAATAGGTTGTCATAGATAAAGTGTTATGCAAATATTGATATATATCGCTGTTGTATAAATAATTAAAACGCTGGTGTAGAAAGAACTAAAATTCATTGTGGCACTTTGTTGAACTCACCAAATATATTTTAAAATTTTCAACAACTGTTTTACTGAAATCACAATATCTAAACATTTTTAATAAAGAATGCCAATATTTATATCAAATGATGAGAACATATTAATCAGTCACACGTTATTTTAAGTTTTGAAATTCAAAGACTGATTTTTATTTTAATCCTGCAATTTAATATGTTTTTGGATAACATTTACAGTGAAAAAAAAGTACACATTAGATATTAATAAGTTTTATATTTAGCTCATTTTATATCTAACTCATTAACATTCAAAGAGTTTTAGTTAAAACGATTTATTTTGATGTCAAAATAATATAATTCATAGTCACGATTTTGGTATTTGTAAATCGAAAATGTTGAGTAGAAAGGTAAAACAATAAAATGTGAGACAATGGTTTTTAAATTATAAAAATGGTTTTTAAACAGCTGTTATTAAGTGCTCTAAATATAATAATAATAGTTTGGCACTACAGTCCTATAAGAACTTAGGCCGAGCTCTCTCACCATTTCGAGCTGTGCGTGAAATATTTGTACTCAAAGTGGTGAGACCTACAGTTTATTGCCGAATCCGAACGGCGGTTGAGAGCTTTTCATAGGCAATTTTTTACTCTCGTAGGTTTGCCATTTACTGCCGAGAGGTAGCGCGATATAGAAAAATGTTTCTATGCTATGTTGTTAGGGCTATGTTGTTAGCCCCAGTCCAGGCTTGAACCGGGGACCTTTCAGCTCGCAGTCCAACGCACTAACCACTAAGCTACCGCGGCTACCATACGTATAGTAAATAACCAAGCCGCGGTAGCTCAGTGGTTAGTGCGTTGGACTGCGAGCCGAAAGGTCCCCGGTTCAGCCTGGACTGGGGCTAACAACATCTTTTCATAGAAACATTTTTCTATACCGCGCAACCTCTCGGCAGTAAATGGCAAACCTACGAGAGTAAAACATTGCCTATGAAAAGCTCTCATCCGCCGTTCGGATTCGGCAATTGTAGGTCCCACCACTTTGAGTACAAATATAACACGCACAACTCAACATGGTGAGAGAGAGCTCGGCCTAAGTTCTTATAGGACTGTAGTGTCAAACTATTATTATTATTATTATTAAATAACCAAGTAGTTTCTTAAGTAGTTTCTGAAACATCACATTATTTAATATTTTCAAAATTCTGAATCTAATAAATATTATTATGCTTGTGAAATTCAAATCAAATAACTATATAAATTACTGTCAACATTATATTTATCACCGTCAGTTATTTATAAACATATGTAGTATGTATATTTTATTTATTGCCAAACCTAAATAAAGTTTTATTGAAGCCTTCGGAAAAAACCAAACCACGTACATTCCATAATTAGTATATTTTCATGTTTGTCCTGTTCTGCTCTGTTCTGTCCTCTTTTTGTTGATTTTCATTGCCAAACGTATAGCCAAGCCCTTTGCGAATGACATAATAAGGCGTTAAATGACAGATGACATTTTAATAATCACAAGTCATACGAAATGTCTGTTTGTATTAAGCACAAGTCAATTTTTTAAATAAAATAAAAATATAAGTTAATGTTATCTTAAAATATAAAATCGTTTATTTAATTTGTATTTATTTCATTTTAATATATCATTCATTTTTGGTATTTTAATTTAATTAAGTAAAGAAGTTGAAAAAAACTGACAAATACTAAGCAATATCGATTTTGTGTACGAATCACTGACAATACAAAAAATGTTTCTCTTTAATGTCCTTGATATATCTTAATTTTTATGAACAAAGTATATTAAAAAATATAGACAATATATTCACGAAAATTACTATTTTATTGTTTATAAACATTTAATGTTTGCATAGAATAATAATTCGATAATTCCGATATAATCAGTATATTTTCTGTTGATTCCATTAATCATAGTTCTACAAATTGATAAAACAAATTAACACAAAGATAGTGTAGAAGGACTTTATAAATTTTTTAGTACACAAAAAAAATTAACTACAAAACGAGAAAAATATATGCCTTTCTTCTGAACCTATTTGGGTAAGTATAATAATGGTTCTTATCATGTTGTAAGTGTTAGGGTTATGACAAATTGAATATCCCGATCAATAACCTAGTTCAATTACTGCTAGAGTTGATATTCCATAAATTTTGCCTCTAAAACTCAAAAGTGCTGATTATGACTGCATACATAGTTTGTTCTTATCGTATAACGTAATTCAGAAAATTGCATTTGAAATTTGTTACCTTTTCAGTATAAGAAAATGGTTGAACATTACAAAAATAGTTTTCAAAAAAAAAAAACTTTAAATACAAGATATCAATTTTAATATTTTCAAATTTTAATATTCAGGAAATGTAAATATTGCACATATTTTTCAAGATATTTAGATTTAAACTAGTTTTGTACAATTTCTGTATAGTATTTTCGATCTTATTATAAATTAAAATTTTGATTGATTATTCAGAATATATTCTAAAATTTACAAGTATTTTTTAAAAAACAAATTTATGAAAATTTATAATTTTAATAATACAAATTTAAAAGCAATTATTTAAAATACTTAACATTTTAATATTATTTAATAATTTGCTCTAATTCATCGGTTCAGAACATGTATAACTTAAACTTTTAACGGCTGTTACAAAATTGAATATAGTATAATACAAGAATATTGAACTCCAACACAAAACAATAACAGAAAAAAATGCAAATTTCATTAAATTTTGATTTAAAATCAACTGATTATTCGTAAATAACGAGTTTTTTCTGGTGATAAATGTACTTTGTACGTTAAATAAAAGTTTACTTGAGTTTATGCATAACATGATAGTACGTTTTTTTTAATAGACCATTAAATACTTAAGGAAATTTCGAATTTTAGATTTATTTATTTATTCTCCAGGATATACAGCATTAGAACTATGGGGCGATATAAGATACATAAATTAGGTTTTTGGTATTATGATAACGCAAAAACTATGTCTACCATAGTCGTAATTGTTCTAGGACCATAATAGGGAACAGATCAGTCGATTTTTTACAACCAGTGACAAGACTAAAATAATCACACTATATTTATGACAAACGCAATAGGATAAATAAGATAATTCTTAGCTATATAAATTAAGATGAACTAATGATAAAATAAAATTTAGAAAATACTTATTTAAATAATAAATGATTTATTATACGACATACCCTAGTAGAAATTTTGGTAGGGCCATGGTCATGAAGTGATCATGTCATTATTTGAGATGATCGGTATTTGACGAGGCCCATAATGTCCTTGTAACGCAGTGTCCTGATCATATATTGACCTCAGGCCATGATCATGTACTGATCGGGCAATTCTCCATTTTAATATTTACCCGACAATTGCCTTGTCTGAGCCCGAGCATAATAGGGTTTCTCTCATAAATCTCGATCATTGCCTGATGCTAATTTCATTATCAGGAACAAATAATGTAGCTATGATCGGGAACATTGACTGTTTAGATAATGTAAACTCTGCTATGGTAAGCATGATAAGGGCATGCAAAGGCAATGATCATATTTTCTCTAATAGGGATTACCCAACGAAAACCCGTTCATTTCCCGATGGCGCATCGGGCAAATTTCTACTACGGTAACCAGATATAACCAATTTGAAAATCTTTTTTTTTATAATTTTAAATTGTTGTAATCAAAATTATTTTCCTTTAATATGAAAAATGTAGACTTAACAATTTAAAAAAGTTGTATGTTATAATTTTTTATGAAAGAACTTATTTTATTATAGAAAATTGAAATATATCCAATATAGAAAAACAGGTTTTTATATATTTAAAATCTAATTAAAATTATTTGAAAACAAATGTTTTTACTAGAAAAAAAAAACAGGAACTACAAAGACCTCAAAATTAATAAAAGAACAATTTAAAGTCAACTTTAAAATTAAAATCAGCTTTTTTGACAATTTTCAAATAGAATAAAATGTCAAAAAGATGATTTTAATGTTATTTCATATATACAAAAAATGGTTTAAATCAGGGACCGAAAAGAACAGAAATAGGAAACGCTATTTTATAAATTATAACCGATATTCCAAAGGGTTTTAGTCCCAGCCAGAGATCGCAAAGTACCGGAATCGGAACATTTCGATATTTGGAAACGAAACCGAAACCGTTCGTTAAAAAAAATGTGTCGAACCGAAATCAGAACACATATAATTATTTTGATTGGAACAGAAACCGCTATTTTAAAAATTTTCGAACTTCATATGGAACCGATATTCCAAATGGTTTTAGTCCCTGGTTAAAATGCAAAACAAAAAAAAAAATTCTTCAATTAATAAATTTTTCAGATTCCAATTTTTTTTACAATTTTCAAACAAAATAAAATTTCTTACGTTCGCAAAAGAATCGAAATATTTATTTATTTAAATAAATTAATAAAACTAATTTTTAAAAATGTAAAACTAATTTTTAAAAATGTTTTCCTTAAAAAAATTAGTTAACAAAAATATGTCATTTACGATATCAAAACGATATCGTTTACGGCCTCAAATTGTCGTTTTCGATAATCTATAATGATACGAAAACGAGAGGGTTTTCGATAAAAACGAACCTATCTAAAATGATATCGTTGTTTTTGTCGTTATAGATATCGAAATGATATCATAAATGGCTTTATTTTCGATAAACAAATTTTTTTTGTTCAGAAAATTTTATTTTTTAACAAAAAGTATAAAGAACACTCAATTAAATTTTCAAATACTTTGAGTTTGATATCTAAAATATATCATTATTATATCGAATTTAAAAATTATCGTCAAATGGTTTGTAGGGTATGAATAATATTGAACTTTTTTTATACAAAAAGTTCTCTTCATACACAAAGAAACAAGATTTATTATATTTTTTAATATACATTTTTTTTTTTATAAAATACATTAATTTTTATATGGTTTTCTAAATATTTTGCATTTTTTCATAAAACAAATTTAAAATTTTCTGTTCTCAATAAAATTTCGAATAGAACATTTTTTTTTTGTTTTACAATATCAACGAAATAATTTTCGCAACAGCATATGTTAGACTTACCCTTAGTTGAAATGTAGAAATGTCTCTCAAAATATCTTGATTTAAATTTATTTTTATATTTTTACACTGAACAACAAAACACTCAACACCAAACAAATGTAACTTGTTGCAGCAACTATTTTAATAGTTTTGAGGACTATGACGTATGCGAAATAAAAACTGTCAACGTTGGTCGGGAAGCACTTGAAAGAGTTTCCGGGGAAAAAAATTAAATCTATTTTCGTAAACAATAGATCAAAAATGCAAAAACCAAAGAAGAATATGCAAAGAAATCGAAAAGAAAACGACGCACAATGATGCAGGCGCCAAATTGAAATGTAATTGTTTTTATGTTTTTTTTTTCAATAAACGTCAATGCGCAACAGGACAAATATAATAATTTTTCAATTTATTAGCTGCTTTAACGAAGCATAATACTAATTTTAAATGTTTTTGTAAATTTGCGCGCACGCTCTGCTTCTGAAATAATTTTACAAAATTTTCAATAAAAAAAATCACTTTTTTGAAAATAAGTAAAATAAATTAAATTTTTGTTTAAAATTTATAGTTCTTGTAAATTTTATTATTTTGAAAACTTTTTTTTGCAAATTTTATTAGTTTTGCTTTAATTTGTTGCTAAAAATTCACTTTATTTGCAATATATAAATTGCGCGCTCAATATTGCTGCTTGTCTGGCCGAGCGTTAACATTCAACTGAAATTGTTGGGTGCGCTGCGCGGTCTTTTACTCTCGTGCGAGTCTGTCTCGATTTATTTTTGTTTTTGCTCTACGACAGGCAGGCAGGCAACAAAACAGCAGTAGCAACAACAACCACAGCAATAATAACACGCGCAACAACAACAATCACAAAAACAATAACACGTTGCATGAAACAAGAATACACTAAGCAGTTGTTGTTGCTGCCACTGCCGATGACGTTGTTGCCCGAATGTCCCTTCGTACGTGCGATCAACCCACCACCACCATCAACCAACCCATCAGGCGAATTGTCTAAAGTTGCCGATTGAACGAACGAACGACCGAACGCACAACAGCAACATTTTTTTGCATGTTGCCAACCGCGCGTGTATCCAATGCTCAAGCTGCTCTCTTTGTCTCGCACTCTGGCGTTTGTTTGTTACTCAGTGCAATGTGTGGGGGGAGGGGGGCGGCTGCTTTGTTGTTGGAATGCAATTTCTTACTCTGTGTTTATTTTAGTTTTTTTTCAATGCTACTTAATGTTGTTAGTGTTTGTAGATTTGTCGTTGACTTCGTCGTCATCATCATCATCATCGTCACCAGCAAAAACAACAACAAAATGCATATGCACTCTGGTGTGGAAAAATGTTGCAACAACATGTTGACTGGCTCGATCGAGTTCATTCCAGATCTATTGCGATGTGTGCGTAAATCTTTCAAATTACAAAAACTGACAAAAACAACGTAAAATCTTAATATGTAAATTTTTCATATTTAATAAATACAATCATCAATTAAAAGTAGCATAAATATTGTAGATATTTTATTTTATTTAACAATATACCTAATCAGACAACGAAAGTTTTGCGTCGTAATACCGGAAACGTAATATTTAAATTCAAAATATTTTAAATCCGTAACACTTTTTATTTAATACTTGCTGGATCTAGGCACGACTCGTGCAAAGATTTTTTGAATGTGCTTCCCCCGTAGAATTCGGTAGAAATCTTCTCCGTAAAATGCTTCCCCGCAGAACTCTTTCCCGTTGAATTCTTCCCCCTTGAATTTTTCCCCGTAGAGTTTTTCCCAGTAGAAGTTTTAGTGTGGTGAGTTTTATTGTGGTGAGTTTTAGTGAGGTGAGTTTTAGTGTGGTGAGTTTTAGTGTGGTGAGTTTAAAGAATTTGTGGTGCTTGATATCCTAGTGTTAAATATCTTGATATCACTACAATAACTGTTGACATAGACCATCTGTAAAATGTACCTTCTATGGGGGTGCCACTCCCAGTTGTCCAATCCCGCCCACATACGGCAAGACTGTTTAGAATGGATAAATATAATGCTGACTAAAATTTCATTAAATTTGCAATGCCAATTACTGATATAATGTGCTTTTAATTTTTGGGTTACATGGGAGGTGTCACGCCCAGTCCACCAATCTCACCGAGATATAGATATATAGTTTCCAAAATATTTATTTCCGAATCCGGTTCCAACCAATAAAAATTTATTTGTTAAAATTCTGGTTTTACACATTTTTAAATAACGAAAATTTCCAAAAATCGAAACGGTTCCGTTTCCGGTTCTTTGCAGTCCCTGAATGGGACTAAAACCCTTTGGAATATCCGTACCGGTTTTAAGATTTTTAAAATAGCGTTACCGATGCCGGTTCCACACAGAGAACTACAGTTATTTCTATGTGTTTCCTCGTTAAATAAAAAAGATATTAAAAATTTAAAAAAATTTAATCAATAAGTAGAGTTCAAAAATTTTCATTTCGGCCGGTAAAGTGAAATGCTCTTTTAGATTTTAGAGCTATATAAGGAATATTTTCAAAAGTTAGCGAATCGCAGGTCATAAAAAATTCAAAATAGTAAAAAAATCTATTACATTCTCGTCTTTTTATAATGAATACATGAAAACGAGAAACAAAGAAAACTTGAACCGATATGACAACGATATAGTAAATGGTTCTCGGAGTGATTTCGAAAACTTTTGCAGATGACAGTAACATTTGTCATTCATATCCGTTCAACAAGCGTCCATACTCCCCTAGTAGAAATTTGCCCGATGCGCCATCGGGAAATGATCGGGTTTTCGTTGGGTAATCCCTATTAGAGAAAATATGATCATTGCCTTTGCATGCGCATATCATGCTTACCATAGCAGGGTTTCCATTATCTAAACAGTCAATGTTCCCGATCATTGCTACATTATTTGTTCCTGATAATGAAATTAGCATCAGGCAATGATCGAGATTCATGAGAGAAACCCTATTATGCTCGGGCTCAGACAAGGCAATTGTTGGGTAAATAATAAAATGGGGGATTGCCCGATCAGTACATGATCATGGCCTGAGGTCAATTCATGATCAGGACACTGCGTTACAAGGACATTATGGGCCTCGTCATATCCCGATCATCTCAAATAATGACATGATCACTTCATGACCATGGCCCTACCTAAATTTCTACTAGGGTCTTTGGAGATTGAGAATAAAAGGCGCTCAATGAATGACACACTCAATAATGACTTGAAAACAATCTCCGAGTGGGGTCTTGCTAATAGAGTTGATTTTAAAGCAAGCAAGACCCAATGTTGTTATCTGTTATCTCACAAAAGAATGGGTTCACCTCTCCCTCCCCACAATATGGACTCTGTGGATATTGCGCAGTCAGCTACTCTTGACGTTCTGGACATATCAATTCAATGTGACCTCCGTTGGAATGCAATTCGCACATATGGGCAGGGGCTTCAAAATCTTCTTTGGAGTTCCGATCGAATCGAACAACGTGCAATATATTTAATAGGGGATGGAAATATTTCATCCTCTATTGGTTCTCTTGAGCACCCTATGGTAGGGTGTGTAAGCCTGTTTTATAGGTATTACAATGGTAAGTGTTCGAGGGAAATACATGGCCTGATTCCACCAGGTCATGTATTCTCTTGTCATACTCGGGCATCGAACCAAGCCCACCCCTTCGTAGTCCACTCGGTTCTCAACAGAACCACGCATTACAGAGATAACTCGTTCTTCAGTCGCACGATATGTTTGTGGAACAAGCTCCCTGCGTCTGTTTTTCCCGACATTTTTAATATTGGGAAATTTAAAGCAAATATCCACCTACACTACTCCATCTTTCATCCTCCCTTAAACCTATTATCGTTTCTTACGATCAACACTGTGCATTGCACATCCCTTGAGCGTTGGTTAATTTGTAAAAAAAAGAATCCCGTCCTCGTCCTTATAGGAATAATGTATACTACCGTCAAATTTAATATTGCTTATTTATTTTTATTTTTACCCAGTCTGCCATATCTCGGAGACCTCCAATGCCTCGAATTTTTATCAGATACTTCGCGAAAAAAGTTCGATCTCGTTGGTTTATCGATTATAATTTTTATAATTTCTCGTACATTCAAATTCATTGACAAGATACGATATATAAACATTAATCGCATCGATATCGTAATATTTTTCGAAGCAATATCGAACTTTGATCATTTTTTTCATCGATATCGTTCCGATTTCAAAAAACTTCTCGTACCGAGAAAACTCTGACAAAATGCATCGATATCTATGAAAAAGTGTTCGATATCGTGGGATTTCTTCTTTTTCTCGCATTGATCTCGTAACGATTTCGAAACGAAAGGCATACTGGGTAGTGTAAAAATAACGAGTTATATTTTTTTCAGGTTTTAAATACTGATATTTGCAACATAGCTAAACATTGATATAGTGGACCCATTTCATGATTTATGTTATGAAACCTGCATTATTTTACAGTACAATGTAACCAGAAAATAATTCTTTCTTTCTTAATAGAAATTGCCTCTATTAGGGAAAGCATGATCATTTAACTGGTCGGGTTATGGACCAGTTTTATGACAATGATCAGTTCCTGATAATGAACGTCGAACAATTTATATTAAAGTTATGTGAAATATTATAAACTAAATCGAAATTCATTTCCATTCCATACGCTGATATTATTTTCACATGTATTTGAAACTCTCCTGCTATGGTTACCATTTTATTACCATACTACAGAACACTTTATGATTATTTTGAATAGCCATAGAACCGAACCGATATCATTAGAAATATTTTTTATGCACCTTTTCTTACAAAGTCCAATTTTATTTTAAATTTTATAAAGAAGTGGCTTCGTCCATAATATATTTGATATGACAATTCATATAGTCAACTTCAATATTGTTAAATTTCATTTAGTCCAATTTAATATAATTAACTTTATACTACATTTCCTTATATTGTTTTTTTTTTTTTGACTTTTTTGTAATTTAATCTAAAAAATAATAATGTTATCAGTGTCTGTAGTTACATGTAGTTAATTAACTGTCCACATACATATTCCCGCTACTACCCTTGATTCCCATACGAATTGCAACAACCTTATCTTGCAATATAGCCAACCTACAGCTAATGGTCACGGCCTCCTCGACGTGGTTTTTATCAGGAAATGCCTGCATTTCTAGACACATTGTAAATTCTAAATTAAACAAATTCTTATAAATAAAAATGCCATAATAGGTTTTTTTTATACTTCAATCTAAACGTTATTTTTGTTTAGTCACAGCGATTACATAAAGTTGTAAAAATTCTGGAATTCTTTAAAGATTAAAGATTATTTCTTTAAATTTGTTAAATTTAAAATAAATGTTGTAATACAATTTTCGAATTGAAAATTCCATACCATCTCAAGCTCTCCATATACCATATTAACTTTGCAAATTTAAAATTTTTCAACTTATCTTTCAAATTTAAACATTTTCGTATAGTTGACAGTTAAGCGATTGTGTTTTTCAATAAAAAATTAAAATTTTAAAAATTCTCACATATTTTTTTTAATAAAAACAACCATGAATGGCTAATTAAAAATTCCTTTCATGTGGCATATTTCAATATCCCTTTGTAAACATACCTTATCGTTTTAAATGCCATTGAAAGATCGGACATGCAGTGTCAAAAATTGACAGATGTTTTTGTATTCGCACAACTGCATGCTTCAACATTTGCGTACTTTTCAAAATATACCTGATATGGTTTTTTTATTATATTCTGTATTCTCTTTGCTTAGTGCATTCGCCAGCATGAGTGACAAAAACGAAACACTACATGAATTAAAATTTTGAAATATTTGTATTATTCTCTTCCACTAATTACCCGTAGTTTTCAACGAACAGTTTTCCTTTTATTCAAATTTAGTATGAGTTTTTTTTTCCAAACAAACACACATCATTTATTTAGTTTGTATTCCAAGTTTGTATTCAAAGAATCTAAAATATTTGCATGTAGCGTCCGTAGGTCAGTGGTTAGTATGTTAGACTGGGAGCCGAAATGTTGCCGGTTCGAAAACGCACTATATCAACATCTACAATATAGATAGTTTTTCTATACTTCTTATACTTATACAAACTCCTGAGAGTAAAGCAAACATTGTCTTTAAGAGCCTCT
Source organism: Dryomyza anilis (assembly GCA_951804985.1). NCBI lineage: Eukaryota > Metazoa > Arthropoda > Insecta > Diptera > Dryomyzidae > Dryomyza > Dryomyza anilis. The sequence goes on from OX638131.1 coordinate 12,173,740, forward strand.
CCACCAAAATCTTTGAAGCAACTGAATACTATGATTCGATATAGAATCATATCAAATTTTTATTTCGAATCCACTTTGAGAATTATTCGAGGCATCAGAATGCTTCAAGTCATAGTAAATAAAATAATTTTATAGAGTTATTTTATATACGAAACTTTTATGCGAACCGAAACCTTTTAGATATTTTGAAGAACGAAATCCACTTTTTTTTCTAAAAGAACCGAAATACATTACGCATCACTCATTTTAAATATACTGGAATGTTGTTTTCGATTAATTTCACGTTCTTTTATGAAGTTTACGTGTCAAAAATATTATTTCTTGGGTTTTGATAAAGCCAAGACTTCCAAGACAATGAATGACACACTACCCGAGCGGATGGCCTGATCATGGCCCTTGAAAAGTACCCGATAAAGAGAACTGGGTTACACGGAGTTCGTGCACTGGAATTAGGTGGTGCGGGACCTCGCCACAGCTCGATTATTTGATATGATGACATAATCAAGTCATGAGCGTACAGAAATTTCTACAGGAGAAAGTTTTTAATATTTGTAGATATTTTTTATATCAAAAATAATTTAACTACACCCAGAAAAAAATTCCCTCAAATCCCATTAAAATTGGTCAATAGGACAACTATTGATTTAATAGTATACAAAAAATAAATCTGTTCATATAAACTCAATGGCAATGTCGTGGTATTTTCTAGTATTTAATGGTATTTTCCGATTAAAATAATAATTTATCCTATTGACTATTTTTAATAGTAAAAAACTATTATTTATACAGTATTTTTTCTGGATGTATATAAAAATAACTTTGAATGCAGTGACTTCACTCCGAATACCCAAAGTGGCCTCCTTGTTAACGATCGCTTCTATCAATTAATTCTATATTCGTTGATAGAACTATTTTTAAAACTTCTAAATGGAAAAAAAATATTGCAAATTAGTTATTCAAGACGTAGCTCTTTTACGAATAGCAATTACGAGAACTTGTGATATGAAAAAAAAGTATCTAAATTACAAAGCTACTAAAAAATACATTTTGTATTTCTTTTTTCATTCTTCAAAGACTGTTGGTATTCCAACATCTTTAGCTCTCAAGAAAATATAAAACTCCAACAACAACTACATTTCACTTTCATTAGAGCTGCACAAGATCGTTACAATGTGGCAACATTCTTGTGACTATTTTTTTGTTTTTTTTTTTTGTAAAGGCCATAACAAGGTACACGATGCGACCTGGAGGTATTCATTACAGATTATAGACTTAGACTTAAAATAGAAACACATTAATGGAACCTCCAGGCACAACTTGGTTGGAACCACTTTGTTGGTGTTGTACTTGAGGCCAAGCAGCGTCAGAGGCAACAGCAACCAAGATGAAACCAGTTGAAATTCGTGAGCAACCAACCGCACAAGACAAATGGACGGACTTACGCATGGTCGATGGGTACCCAGTTGGAAATGAAGTGAAGTACCTATTCTATACCTATAATCTATGTAATCCACAATACATTTAGGACAATATTGAATTAAGAATAAACATTTAAATGTGATTATCCGATACTAACTATTGTATTGCAAAATGTAATGTTGATTCGATCCACTTCCCATTACAATCTCATTTCGATTTAATATGGGTTCGAACCTCCCCTCATTACAGAAGACATACAATTATTTCTAAAGTTTCAGTAAATGCATCGTTATAATACAATGCAATTTCCATTTTGCAATCCGTTTCGATATTTCTACAAAAACACTCCGAGATGCTAAATAAATTTTCCGCGGTATAGAAAAATGTTTCTATGAAAAGATGTTGTAAGCAGGCTTGAACCTGGGACTTTTCGGATCACAGTCCAATGCATTAAACTTGAGCTACCGACGGTATAAATCAGAATTCTTTGTTATAATTTCAATATCAAGTTTCGTTCTCGTGAAAAACCTTCGAAATAAAGAAATACGAAAAATTCAACTTCAAGAATTGTTAGAGGCATCTGGTCTTAGGAAAGACTTATGGTTAAATGAATGAAGGAAAGATGGACGGTGAATTTATCTTGAATTTATCAATATCAGAAATGTCGGGATAAACAGACGCAAGGAGATTGCTCTATATACGTGTGACCGAGGAGCTAATTGTCTCTGTAATGCATGGTTCTATTGAGAGCCGAGTGAACTACGAAGGGGTGGACTTGGATGTACTAAGTTCGGATACCTCGGCCAACGACTATAGAGAAGAGATCGTCGATTACGAAAGAGTAAATTTCCTACTGGGTAGGTGGGTTGGTGGTCGCTCGGAGATCGGGCGGCATGACGCACATTTGAATCTCAACGTGAGACGATCGTTCTCGTCGGCGACGCACAATTGCAATGCTTTTAATTTGTGTTACGGCTTCTGCGTTCGTTGCGTTCGTTGATGGTGGCCGTTGTTGCAACAGACGGACAGACAGCTGCACTTATACAGCCGCAAAAGACAGGCCTCCAACTGGTCCAACGTCTCATAGATGTAAGCTAAAGCAACATAGTGCAAATCTCAAAAATAACTTGTATTTCTTTTTATTTTATTTCCGATTTCGCTAAATATAAGCATTGTGCGTTGAAGAACCCAGTGGAAAATGTTTAGTGAAAAATTAAATTTTAAGTAAAAATTAAATTTTAGAGAAAATTAGAATTTTTAGTGAAAATTTGAATTTTTAGTGAAAAATTGAATTTTTAGTGACAAATTAAACTTTTAGTGAAAATTTTAATTTTGAGTGAAAAATTGAATTTGTAGTGAAAATTTTAATTTTTAGTTAAAAAAAAATGAATTTAGATGACAAATTTAATTTTTACTGAAAATTTAATATTTACTGAAAAATTGAATTTTTAGCGAAAATTTGAATTTTTAGTGAAAATTTTCAATTTTTAGTGAAAAAATCAGTTTTAAGTGAAAATTTTGATTTTTTAGTGAAAATTTTAATTTTTACTGAAAAGTTAATATTTAGTGAAAAATTGAATTATTAGTGAAAATTTGAATTTTTAATGAAAAATTTGAATTTTTAATGAAAAATTTGAATTTTTAGTGAAAAATTTAATTTTTAGTGAAAAAATGAATTTTAGGTGAAAAATTTAATTTTTACTGAAAATTTAATATTTAGTGAAAAATTGAATTATTAGCGAAAATTTTAATTTTTAGTGAAAAATTTCAATATTTAGTGAAAATTTGATTTTTTAGTGAAAATCTATTTTTTAGTAAAAAAAAAATTAATTTTAAGTGAAAAATTTGATTTTTTAGTGAAAAATTTAATTTTTAGTGAAAATTTAATATATAGTGAAAAATTGAATTTGTAGTGAAAAATATAATTTTTAGTGAAAATTTTGATTTTTTTGTGAAAAATTTAATTTTTACTGAAAATTTAATATTTAGTGAAAAATTGAATTTTTAGTTAAAATTTAAATTTTTAGTGAATAAATGAATTTTTAGTGAAAAATTGAATTATTAGTGAAAAATTTCAATATTTAGTGAAAATTTAATATTTAGTGAAAAATTGAATTATTAGTTAAAATTTGAATTTTTAGTGAACAAATGAATTTTTAGTGAAAAAATTAATTTTTAGTGAAAAATTGAATTATTAGCGAAAATTTGAATTTTTAGTGAAAAATTTCAATATTTAGTGAAAAATTTATTTTTTAGTAAAAAAAAAATTAATTTTAAGTGAAAAATTTGATTTTTTAGTGAAAAATTTAATTTTTAATGAAAAATTTGAATTTTAAGTAAAAATTTGATTTTTTTAGTGAAAATTGAATTTTTAGTGAAAAATTTAATTTTTAGTGAAAATTTAATATTTAGTGAAAAATTGAATTTGTAGAGAAAAATATAATTTTTAGTTGAAAAATGTACTTATACTGAAAAATTGAATTTTTAGTGAAAAATTAAATTTTTAGTGATAATTTTAATTTTTATAAAAATTTTATTTTATTGAAAATTTGAATTGTTAGTGAAAATTTTAATTTTTAAAAAAATTTAAATTTTAGTGAAAATTTTAATTTTTTAGAAAAAAAATAATTTTTAATAAAAATTTAATTTTTGGTGAAAAATTTAAATTTGAATTTTTAGTTGAAAATTGAATTTGTAGTGAAAATTTGTATATTTAGTGAAAAATTTAATTTATTGTAATAAATTTAATTATTAGTGAAAAATTCCTTATATAGAGAAAATTTTAATTTTTAGTGAAAAATGTAATTTCTAGTGAAAAATTTAGTTTTTAGTGAAAATGAAATTTTTATTAACCTTTTAATTTCCATTGAAGTACCTAATTCCAACCAGGTTCTATTGGCACTATCTACACAAAACACATTGCTTGACTAAAAGTTCCTAAACAAAAAAAAAAATTATGAACTCCAATAAAAATAGCTCCAGCACCTGCTGCATGCGAAACCTGAGAAGGAGTAGAGGGGATCTTCGATATGATGATCGTGCGATGACATAGAGTCTTATAAGACTTAAGGCATTTATTAGCATTGAGTTTCAATTAATTTTTATGTTGTTGTAACATCAGGGACTCGCATTAAATTGATGTGAATACAGTATATATTTTTATTAACAACTAAATATAAATAAAAAAAAAATAAAAATGTATAAATTAAATGAAAAATAAAAACCATTTTTTTTTGTAGATATATGTGCAAAGAGACTGACCAAGACAAGCCTCCAACAAGTACAGCATTGTTGGCATTGAGTAGATTTGTTTGTGTAAAATTAAATCGAAAACAATTTATTTCCGATTTTGCTTTACATGGGTGGTGGTGATCTGCGTAGTTTAGACCCAGCAGAAAACGGTAACTAGTGAAGATGATTTAATTTATTACTAACAATTCGATTTTTCAGTATAATTCAATTTTTTACAAATTAAAAATAGAATTTTCATTACAAATTAAATTTTTCACTAAAAATTAAATGTTTATTAAAAATAAAAATTTTCACTATCAAAAAAAAAAAAAAAATTTTTCACTAAAAATTCAATTTCTCACTAAAAAAAAATATAATTTTCGCTAAAAAAAATCAATTTTTCACTAAAAAATACATTTTTCACTAAAAATACATTTTTCACTCAAAATAATTTTTTCACTAAAAATACATTTTTCACTCAAAATAAATTTTTCACTAAAAATTCATTTTTTAAGTTAAAATTAAATGTTTCACTAAAAATTCAACTTTTAACTAAAAATTTAATTTTTCACTAAAAATTCTTTTTTTCACTAAAAATTCATTTTTTCACTAAAAATTCAAATTTTCGCTCAAAATTCAATTTATCATTTAAAATTCAAATTTTCACTAAAAATTCAATTTTTCACTAAAAATTAAATTTTTCACTAAAAATTAAATTTTTCACTAAAAATTAAATTTTTCACTAAAAATTAAATTTTTCACTAAAAATTAATTTTTTCACTAAAAATTAAATTATTCACTAAAAATTTAATTTTTGAACTAAAATTTAATTTTTGAACTAAAAATTCAATTTTTTGCTTAAAATTCTATTTATCACTTAAAATTCAATTTTTCATTAAAAATTAAATTTTTACCTAAAATATACAATATTGTTATTTAAACTATAATAATAGAAAAACAATCCTTTTTTCAATAATTTTTTATGTTAAATCGAAAACCTACACATTTCACTTTGCATAAGCTTATTTTGTCTAGGAAAAGAAGCATTAAATTATTTTATCCACGAAAAGAAGCATTAAATTATTTTATCCACTAAATAATTCCTATTCTTATTTTCTCCACGAATAAAAGCATAACTTAATATTTACAACAAATATAAACATATTTATAATTTCTTTACGAACAAAAGCACATTTTTTAGTTTCGCCAAGAATAAAAGCATATATGTATATTTTATACAGATATCCCAACAGACAGTGTTGTGCGCAGGAAATCATAGTATTGTTACGAAAATACTGTCTACAGAAAACTGTTCTACAAGTTCGTATCTCTGGATTGTAATCAAATTGAAAAACACACTAATATTTGGTTTTAACTAGCATTATTTCCACTAGTATTAATTAACTTTATTTAAATAACAACTTAATAACAATCACTTATAATAACTGCTGTATTACTACAATATATCTTTACAATGTTCACTCACGAGACGCACTAGGTCACTATCAAATCACAACTGAAGTGCTCTGCCTCAGATGCGGCATCCTTATATACTGCATGCATCAGTTCGACACGGTTCGATTGCTGCGAGAACCTTCTTCAATTTTCGTGTATGCTACATGCTATTTGCATCTCATTCGCACTCATCTGTTTTAATGTGCTGATCTTCCATCTCTTTCTCGCACATTGTTTCAGTGCGCTGAATGATCTTCCGTCTCTTTCTAACACATTACTTAGTGCGCAGAATGGTCTTGCGTCTCATTTATTATTGTTGAATGCTTGCACTATAGAGCAAATAAATTTTTTTCGTAATAGTATATTGATGTTGGAGTGTATCAAGACCGAATATATAGATTTTTCATTGATGGCATGTCTAATAAGCATATATTCACGTACATGTTTTTAGGGAAAACTTTGTTCCTTTAATAAAGGGTTTTTCAATAAGAGCGCTAAAAAGTTTTTGTCAACAGGGACGCTACAAAAGTAGAGCGACAGGGACAGCAAACGACGCCATACTTCTTGCCGCTCTTTTGACATTTCTCTTCAGTAAGATTTGCCATTTCATGGTGGAAAGATATACGAGCCAACAACGAGACGAAATTATTAAAATTTACTACTGAAATTCGAATTCGTATATCTTTCCATCATGAAATGGCAAACCTTACTGAAGAGAAATGTCAAAAGAACCCAACCCGCGTCATTTGTTTTTTTTGTGGAAAAATTTGTTCCATTGGAATTTAGACAGAACCCACACACATCAGGACACAAGTGGCCAAATACCAAAGGAATCAAACTGTCTAATAACGCTATTGGATTTTCAAACAAATTTGACCAACAAAGTTGACCCTTGTGCACAAAATAGCCCATTAGACTATTTTGTGCAAAAGGGCAAACTTTAGCATTTTTAAAAAAATAAATTTGCTTTTTTCTTGGCAAAATGATAAATGTGTTTTTTATCATAGCTAAATAAAAACGTGTTTCTTTTCTTGGCGAAAATAAATGTATGCTTCGTTTCGTGGCAAAAACAATTATATTCTTATTTTCTTTGAATATAATTGTTTGAATTTGAACTAGAGCTTCTTTTCGTAGTTTTTCGTAAGCAAATTGAAACTTGTATATATACACCTGATCAATACCTTTTTGTCGTTAAAAAATGTGTATCTCTTCAGAGAATTTTAAACTCAGTGAATATAGAATTGAAAAATTATCGTAAAAACGGTTTTGTGCTTCTTTATTTAATAAGAATATATTAATTAATTTAATAATTTATCCATTTTCTTTATTTAATTTTACAGAACTAAAGCTTTGGTGTCTGCTGAAAGACCCCTAACATGAATGGCTTAAATATTATATATAGAGGTAAGTCATAAAAACATTAAAAATATATTTGAATTTGAGACTCTTTAATATAGGGCATCAATTAATTTTCAACGATTGGAATTTTAAAATTACTTTTTTTGAAAATGTCAGTTGTCCCAAACACGAAAAAAATAATTTGTACCATAACGAAACTAATGATAATATAATTATTGTCTCGTAATAACTACTTTAAACCCCAGAGACTATGTTTGCGAATTCCGAAAAAAAAATAAGATGTCGTTGTACAGATGACAACAGCAACGTACAACAATATTTTAATTGTTGGTTGCAAACATAACGCAATCGAGACACGAGGCGCCAGTGCAAATTGTGGCTGCAACACATAAGTACAGCAATTTGTATTTTGCATTAGGCACGGTTTTCATGCGACATGAAAAATAAAATAAAGTCAAATAAAAACGGCTAATAAAAAATAAAATATAGACAAATAAAAAGTCAAATTAAATGAAATAAAATAAACTAATAAAATGAAGGCAAATAAAATAAACAGTCAAATTAAATAAAATGAAGTCAAATTAAATGAAATAAAATATATGAAGTCAAATAAAATTAAATGATAAATCAAATAAAATAAAATAAAATAAAATACCTACCTAGGCACATGTGTTACTGAGGAATTGGAAATTTCCCAAAAAAAAAAATTAATCTCACTTGTGTGTAAAATAAAAAAATTCAATTGTGTGCCAAGAAAATATACTGTCTTTGTATTAACAATTTGGAAATATCCACTTGTTTTTAATTTCCACGTGTTTTCATATAATGTTCGCTGAAAAATATGATTTTTTATTTAAATATATCAGATTTTCTACCAAGTAACTGAAAACCATTTTAAATTTCTCGAAACTATAGACCAGACTCAAATTAATCTAAATGACAGCATCAATTTGTGGAAGCAGCCAATTTCATGCATTTAACTAAAAATTAATTAATGAATATTCAGTTTTTTTTTATATATATATATTTTTTATATATATTTTTTGTTGAAATCGGTCACATTGAGAGAGACGACGCAACAACAGCAAAAAAAAAAACAAAAATCAGTCACACATACAACTCGAAATGTAGCACATGATCATTACTTTTTTTGTTGTCTTACTTGAATTTTTATTTGTTGTTTTTGTTGCTGCTATTTTGGGGGCCAAACGCACGCAAACGAGCCCCCTTTTTACGTCATTGGAAGAGGCGTTCATAAATTTTAAACTTGGAGAGGTGCCGGGGTTTTAGTTTTTTTTTAACAAAATGAAAAATTGCAATTTTTACCAAAAATTAAATTGTTTACTGAAATTTCATGACAATGTTTCACCAATAATTCAAATTTTCACTAAAAATTCAATTTTTCACTAAAAATTCAACTTTTCACTAAAAAAATCAATTTTTCACTAAAAATTGAATTGTTAAATAAATTTTTCACTATTATATATTAAATTTTTCACTCAAAATTCAATTTTTCACTCAAAATTCAATTTTTCACTAAAAATTCAATTTTTCACTAAAAATTCAATTTTTCACTAAAAACTCAATTTTTCACTAAAAATTCAATTTTTCACAAAAATTCAAATTTTCACTAAAAATTCAATTTTTCAGTAAAAATTCAATTTTTCACTAAAATTTAATTTATTCATTAAAAATTCATTTTTCACTAAATATTCAATTTTTCACTAAAAATTCAATTTTTCGTTAAAAATTAAATTTTTTACTAAGACTCAATTTTTCACTACAAATTAAATTTTTTACTAAGACTCAATTTTTCACTAAAAATTAAAATTTTCACTAAAAATTAAAATTTTCACTAATAATTAAAATTTTCACTAAAAATTAAAATTTTCACTAAAAATTCAATTTTTCACTAAGAATTCAATTTTTCACTAAAAATTCAATTTTTCACTAACAATTCAGTTTTTCACTAAAAACTCAATTTTTCACTAAAAATTCAATTTTTCACAAAAATTCAAATTTTCACTAAAAATTCAAATTTTCACTAAAAATTCAAATTTTCTGTAAAAATTCAATTTTTCACTAAAATTTAATTTTTTCAATAAAAATTCATTTTTCACTAAAAATTCAATTTTTCACTAAAAATTCAATTTTTCACTAAAAATTCAATTTTTCGTTAAAAATTAAATTTTTTACTAAGACTCAATTTTTCACTACAAATTAAATTTTTTACTAAGAATCAATTTTTCACTAAAAATTAAAATTTTCACTAAAAATTAAAATTTTCACTAAAAATTAAAATTTTCACTAAAAATTAAAATTTTCACTAAAAATTAAAATTTTCACTAAAAATTAAAATATTCACCATAAATTAAAATTTTCACTAAAAATTAAAATTTTCACTAAAAATTCAATTTTTTACTAAAAATTCAATTTTTCACTAAAAGTTCAATTTTTCACTAAAAATTCAATTTTTCACTAAAAATTCAATTTTTCACTAAAAATTAAATTTTTCACTAAAAATTTAATTTTTCAATAAAAATTTAATTTTTCAATAACAATTTAATTTTTCACTAAAAATTTAATTTTTCACTAAAAATTTAATTTTTCACTTAAAATTAATTTTATCACTAGTTTTTTATTAAAATTTGTACTAAAAATTACATTTTTCATTAAAAATTCAAATTTTCACTAAAAACTTAATTTTCAATTTCATTCTCGATTCCAACACTTTCAATTTGGTTTTCGAGATATAGGGTTTTTCAATAAGAGCGCTACAAACGTTTTTTTCATTTATATATAATATTAGTTTATAGTAAAAATTTAAATTCTAAAACGAAATGGCAAACCTTACTGAAGAGAAATGTCAAAATAGCGGCAATAAATATGGCGTCGTTTGCAGTCCCTGTCGCTCTACTTTTGTAGCGTCCCTGTTAAAAAAACCCTTTAGATATCAGTCAATAGATTTTAAAATAAGTATTTCGTTTAAGAATTGAAATTTTTACTATAAACTAATATTATATATAAATGAAAAGGCTTTAAAGGTTATAAATATAATTTTATGAACGATTGACAATATTCTGCATATTAACACGCAACATTTTCAAATGCTAATCCATATTCTTATAGCACACATTCTTTATAAATGATTTTATGCAAATTCTATATATAATTAATAATTATAAAAAAAAAATCAAAGAGTCTGGCGTGAATTTGCAGCGTGCCATTTGATTATGTGAAAAGTACCTCCTGCCATGACTTTTTCATTGCCACATTAATGATTATAAAAAGATAAACAAAAAGTGCATCACATAGAGGTGCGCCTTAAAAACATCATAAACGACAAAATGCAAGACATTTAAAATGTGAAAATAAAATGCGCATCGCATACGCTATAAAAGCCCACCTACTAAAACTTAAAGAATTTCCGCAATTTTTATTTTTCATTCATAGTGTTAGTCAAATATTTTATGATTCTGTTAGTGCGCAATAGTTTTCGTAATGAAATTTATTGGAATGCTTGAAGCGTAAAGTTGTAGTAGATTTAATTACAAAACATAGAAAGTTGGGCTGAAATTGTTTTCAAGAAAACAAACCAAAACAAAAAACGATAGAATAATTACACGAGTTCAGTATCTAGCCCTACACGCTGAAAAATAAGGGCTCTCACAAACATAATTTTGCAGGCATTACATATATCTTTGGAGCTTTATGCAAACAAAAGTATTATTCATTGCCAAACATTATTATAATAACCGTCAAACATACTTTTATTTTTGTTCAAACATATTTATGTTCAGAAATAATTTCTACTATAGTAGACATTATTTCTATTATAGTAGACATGATCATGTTAGTCTTGTAATTGGTCTGATTATTACCAGAAATAATTTCAATGATCATTTTCCATCATTTTCCAAAATAAGATCTACAACTGTATAGAAATTATTCTAGCACCATGAACGGGAACAGATCAGTTACAACATCAACATGTTCATTTCAAAATCAGGTCTGTTCTAGCGTAAATTTGTACTACGTTTCTAATAAAATATATTTTTAAAGCAAACATGTAAAATTATCAAATGTTTTCAGGAGGTGTGTCAACTATGCAAAATATTTACATAGACAGTTTTTCTAACACGTCAGTCCTTATTTTTCATCAATCAATCACAAATTCATCTGAAATGATGACGCATTTCGCTGGTGCTATTATGCAAATAAAATAAATATATTGGATTTCTATAAAACTTATAAATTGACAACGTAATATAATCTAGGCAACAAATCAAAGCAATGGAAAATCTTCACTGCACTTGAGTGCATTCGATTGTATTGAGTTCTGAGTTTTAAGTTTTATATTTCAAGCAATTCATTTCATAAATCAATAAATTCTTATCAATCTGAAAACCTTTTCCTCTATAGAAAGCGCATTATTGTATCTGAATCGAAATACAAAGTTCAATATATTTTGCATAGTATTAATCGACTTGCACAATAATATGTGCCGTTGAAATTACAACGATTTGATAAGAATTTGATATTTGATTCTAAGGTGAACACAAGCGAAAAATTGAAAAATTCCATTAGTTATTATAAAATGAATAACAAAACAAATATGTTGTTTTAAATTTGCAACATTTTCATTTGTTTTAGCATTTAATGGAGGATGTCAAATTTTGACTTATATTTAAATTGATATTCAATAATTACAGACATTTACAAAATGTATTCTACAAAATCCTCAATCAAATTTATACTATAGAATAGCAGTATTAAACTAGTCTAAAAGATATTTGGATCAAGACTACTAGGAATTTTATGTGGGGTCATCATTGTAAACTGATCATTGTCTGGACATGATAATGCTTTCCATAATGGGACACATTTCTACTAAAGTTAATTCCGGAATATTATCCAATACCTATGTTGAAATTGACCCTCTTAAGAAAGACATCATCATGACTTGATCATATTACTCATGTAACTGATCGAGTACCCTAGTAGAAATTTGCCCGATGCGCCATCGGGAAATGATCGGCATTTCGTTGGGTAAGCCCTATTAGAGAAAATATGATCATTGCCTTTGCATGCCCTTACCATGCTTACCATACCAGGGTTTACATTATCTAAATAGTCAATGTTCCCGATCATAGCTACATTATTTGTTCTCCATAACGAAATTAGCATCAGACAATGATCGAAATTTAATGATCGAAACCCTATTATGCTCGGGCTTTGACAAGGGAATTGTCGGGTAAATAATAAAATGGGGAATTGCCCGATCAGTACATGATCATGGACTGAGGTCAGTACATGATCAGGACACTGCGTTACAAGGACATTATGGGCCTCGTCATACCCCGACCATCTCAAAAAAGACATGATCACTTCACCATGGCCTTACCAAAATTTCTACTAGGGTAAACAATTTCTACTATGGCACGTATAACAAATATTAGAATGTTTGTAATTTTGGTCGTTAGTTTGAATTTCAAAATAACGATAAAATGACACAATTTTTAGTATCTGTTCTACTATTTGAAAATTGACATATTTAATCTAATTATCTTAAAACTTAAAAATTAAGACTAAACTACTACAAAATATCGTCGTTGTAGAAAGAAAAGTAACCAAATACATTTTCAAAATGCCAAATATTCATTTACAAAAATCTTTATATGTCTGTCAATTTTTAATCGATGATCTCAATTTTTTTACCACATGATAAGAAAATGTACATCTATCAATTGATATTTTAATTTTTAAAAAGCAATAATTACTTTTTATAATATTAATCAACAAACTTGAAATTTAAGTTTTTTATAAAAATGTATTTGGTGACTTTTCGTTCTACAACGACGATATTTTATGTTGATATAAACACAAATTTTCAAAGTTTGAATGTCATTCTCTAGATTAACATATTCCCAAATCTTTTTTTTTCAGTCTTTTTCTAATTTAAATGGTCGGAAATATAACATTTTTGGATAAACCAATTATTGAATTTATCCGATAATTAAAATGTAGTTGTTGAGTTTTATTTGTATAACTTACTTTTTGCTTCCGTCGCTACAATATACTTGTGCCCGTTAATTTTTTTAATAAATTTTAATAAAAATTCAACGCAATTAGAATAATCTATCATATAGTATCTTCCACAATATGAATAAGCAATTGTTTTGTTTTTTTTTCTCTATCTTTCTTTATTTCTTTCTTTATAAATTAATTAAGCAATGAATCTTTGAATTAACATTCGGTTGTGCATTCATTAAAATTTTGCTATTGATTTATTAACCGTTTTTACTGCAACCAACAAATAGTAAATATCAAGATCAAATCAATTAATATAGATTACATATGTTTAAAGTGGTTTTTCATTTGCATTGAGCAGATGAATTACAATAGAACTTGGTTATAACGTCATTGGCTTATAACGACCAAATGTCTAGGTCCATGGAAGGTCGGTTTTTTTCTGAATATTATAGTATTTAGTTCTGTTGCAGCACAGAAAATGCATTCATAGTATAATTTGAGATTTTGCGATAATCAGAGTAGACTTTCAGTTCAGAATGATATCATTGCCTGAATAGGCCTTATCTGATTTTTCTTTAAAAGTTAACCAACGCTCAGGAGATGCAATCCAGAGTGTTGTTCTTAGAAAAGGATTATAGGTTAGATGGAATTGACGAAACATGGAGTTTTGTCGGTGGATGTTTGTTCTGAATTTGCCAATATCAAAGAGTCGGGAAAAACAGTTGCAGAGTGATTGTTCCACAAACGTATCGTGCGACTGAAGAACGAATTCTCTCTGTACTGCGTGGTTCTGTTGAGAGCCGAGTGGACTACACAAGGGTGGGCTTGGTTCGATGCCCGAGTAGAACAAGATATTATACGACCTGGTGGAATCAGGCCATTTATTTCTCTCGAACACGTACAATTGTAATACCTATAAAACAGGCTAGCACACTCTACGGTTCTTCGGTTCTCAATGGTCCCAATGAGAATGAATTTTTTTAAAAATATATCACGTTGTTGGATTCGGTCCTGGAACTCCAAATGGAATTTTGGAGTCCCTGACCAAATGTGCGATGTGTTTTCCATCTAAGTCCGAATATAGTTAGTATAGACAGTGCGTACATATGTCAAAAGGAGTGTGGTATGTCTTACACCGTTTTAGAAAACCTACACTGAAAGAAATATTTACCTAATTGAAGTAAAATGGCTCCATAGAAAATTATTCTTTTACATAAATACAAATTTCTTTTATTTGAAGGAAAAAAATCTTTGAGTTGATGAATTTTTTCTTTGATTACAAGAAAAATGGGTACACACAGAAAAAAAAGTGTGTAAATATAACTAAAATGTTAATCAATCCAATTAATTTTTAATTGAAACTCAGTCGATGTAACTTTTAGTAGCATTGAATTCCATATTCGTAATAATGAGAGTATGTTAATTGGAGAAACATTAATTAATTTTTTTGTTGTATTGATATTAAATTTGTCATATATATTATATTTTGTGTTAATAAAAAGTGACGTAAATAAAACGAACTTGTACGTTAATACGTCAAACAAATTAATCAAATGTCAACCGATGATCGCGTTCGTCAACATTACGAATTATGTTAATCAATCGAGATTTACTAACACATCAAAAGATTTTGTAGTACAGTGTACCTCAATATTACGAATGCGTTTATTTTGATGTACAACGTACGTAGTATTGACAACTTATTTAATA
Source organism: Dryomyza anilis (assembly GCA_951804985.1). Classification (NCBI taxonomy): domain Eukaryota; kingdom Metazoa; phylum Arthropoda; class Insecta; order Diptera; family Dryomyzidae; genus Dryomyza; species Dryomyza anilis. The sequence goes on from OX638131.1 coordinate 12,188,947, forward strand.
ATATTGATGAAAATCGTTAATTTTAGTTAAATAGTAATTAAATAAAACAAAATTATTCAAGGAAATTTATAGTCAAGTTGATCTATTTTATCAATTTGACTGCGAATTTGGGAATAAATATTTGGGAATGTTATTTCATTATCATGCTCATCAAAATATCGACTTGAAGCAGCCGGTTTTTGTTATGGTTTCCTGATAATATTTGCTGTATATATATGAGAGCTTGAGATTGAAGATCCCGATATGTAATATTGATAAACGACTACATCAAAACAAGTGTGCTTGTACGTTATATTGATTTACTTGTTCGTCAATATTACGAACACAGTTTGTTGTATGTTTTTTGTCAATACGACGAACGATACTTTTTTCTGTATAAATATTATTGTTTTGATTTTATTAAAAATTTAAAACAATACCTAAATTTTGAAAACAGTTTCCTAATTTTAAGAAAACATTACGTGAAATGTTAAAAATTACTTATAAGGCGACTTTTTCCATAATTAAAGGAACATTTTTTATTATAAGAAAAATATTTCCTTACAATAAGGAATATTTTCTCAACTTCAAATTCCTTATTGTAAAGAAACTGTTTTCTGAATTACTGCCTCTCTCTGTATTTCGAAACGAAAGATTATGAGACGAAAGTAACGCAATTTTAAGTAAATTTCAAGTTTTAAAAGTGAAATAACATGAAATCATATTTGTATGATGAGATTTTGACGTCAAATTTACGTTTCGTCGTTCGTTTCGAAATGCAGAAAGTGGGTATTAAATTTTCTTTGGAAAATAACGCGACACGAAGTCTTTATAAACTTCTCGAATAGCATACAATTGAAACGAAAGTATGAAAATATTAATTTTTGGTTGAATAAATAAAGACAAACTACCAATTATCGTTATATATCAGTTACATTTTTAATATATATATTCAAAATTTAAATCTTCAAAAATGCACATGTCAAAGATACGCACGTAATAAACAAATATTAATACAAACATTTTGTTTTTACTTTTTTTATAATTCTTATTATGGTGTGTAATAAAATAATACCGAAAAAATATATAAAGTAATTGTTTCTACAATAGGCATAACTTTAAAGATATCAAATAGCATAACGCAGTGTTATATGCTTTAACAACAAAAAAATATAATATATATATAGTTTTATATAAAGTTATTTTTATAAATGTTTAAATACAATTGGAACGTGTAGAGAATATATTTGGAAAGACGTTTTAAAAGCGATTTCTATATGATGTTGTGTGGTATATTGTTCATGTAATAGCAGCAGAAAATCAGCAGTAGCAGCAGCAGCGTTTACTTAAACTGTATCCCTCAGTTATGATGTCTTGTTGTTCTTTTTTTTGTTGTTATATTTTCATTAACGCATTGGTCCAGCTAACTTCAATAATAATAATAATAATTTGAATAATCAGCTTTAATGAAATTTTATAATTTTTAGAATTAGCTAGCAAATTGTTTTGTTTCTTTAGTGTTGTTTTAGAATTGAAAAAACTGCGAAATTAAAATGTCGGCCACGGTTTTAAATAATTTCTCGAGCGGAGGGCGCAAAAGCCTCCCAATAGGTGATGATCTGTGCAATAGAAAATAATTTCAAATATTTATTTATTGAAAAATAATGCCAAACCCACCTGTTGCTGATGCGCCATTTGAACTTCGATGTATTTGATAATATTCGTTTTGACTTCTTCGATTCGGTGCAATTCGAAGCGTTCCATTTCCTTTTTGATTTCGGTTGATATGTCATCAAATTGTTTTTGGCAACGTCGCACCTTTGTCTCCCACTGCAATTGCAAAAGGTTTTATTTAAAAATGAGGTCTAATATTTAATTAATAATAAAAACCTCATCAACTTCCTGTTGCGCTAGTTCGATTTTATCACTGCGATTGGCCAATTCCAGCTTGGCTTTGTTCTCGCGTCGTTTGGTCAGCTGCAGCTGCGCATACTGCCAATTTTGAAAAACCTATGAATAACAATTGACATTAATTTCAATTGTAAAGGATTTCTTCAATTTATTACAACCTTAACACGCTCATGAAAAACACATTTAATAGCGCCAAACAGTCCCAAGTAGTCTTTAACGAATTCGGCCAATATGAAAAAGTCCGAATTGGCCTGTTCGGAGCGCAGTATTTCGACCTTTTCCTCAACATCCGCCAGATTGGAGAGTGCGCGCGACAGTCCTGTATGTTCTTCGCAAGTGCTCAGCATTGCCGCTGATTTGGCAACCAGTCCCGTCAGCGCTGCGAGCTCTTTGCGTGTAGTCACGAGCGACTTGAGTGCCGCATGCAATTTTTGTAGATTTGCATCGAGATTTTCGACTTCGGTGATTTTCTCATCAAACCACTGTGAAGAGTAGTCAAATAAATAATATTTAAAAGTGGAAAATAAAAACATCAAACATGTTTTCTACTCACTGGATCATTTTCATCCATTTTATACGTTATTTTGTTAACAGTTTCGCCCACTTTGTTGAATAAACGCATTACGCCAGCGCCACTCAATGTTGCCGTATTGACAGAGCGCGGAAGATCCTGAAAATAATTTAATTTCATTAAATTGAAGCGTATTTTATTATAACTAATTATACAAATTTTATATTTTATATTTTGTATTTTGTATTTTGTATTTTGTATTTTGTATTTTGTATTTTGTATTTTGTATTTTGTATTTTGTATTTTGTATTTTGTATTTTGTATTTTGTATTTTGTATTTTGTATTTTGTATTTTATTTATTAATAACCTTTATTTATTAAACTGTAAAGCGAGTATAACGATATTATACGATATCGCTATCTACCTACAATTATAGTGTCATCTTTGCGACGTTATGTTATCTTTGCGACCATCGTTTTACAGGGAACGTAAAGGTTATTAATAAATTTAAGTATTAAGGGTGTGTGCGAATTCGACTAAATTGCGGATTATACTAAATTGAATGGATTTTCATTCAACATCAATACGGTAACTGGTAATTATTAAAGTTCATAATCAATCGATTATATTAGTGTTTGCTGTCATCTAATTTAGTTCAATTTATTTTGCTCGAAAATTTGCTAAATTAAAAATCGAACTTTTAATTAGTCAGCAATTCAATTCGACTAAATGTTTGACTTTTGCTAAATTGTTGGAAGATGTCGATACTGCAGTGTTTACCATCATCGTACAATGGTACTAGTGTGGTAAACGATCACTTCAAAAAAGTGATAACGCTACAGCAGGTAGGGAATCGCGTTACTGGTAATAGGATTTGAAACCAGACAAACGATTTCGATAGAAAACTTTATGATAACTTTTCAAGATTAACGATATACGAATGTCGTCAGAAAAGTAACCCAAAGGCCTTTTTGTTGATTTTTTTGGTCCCGAAATGTTATGTATTCATCCAATATTCCGAAAGTTGCCGTCTAGACAACCGATTATATAAAACAAGGTTCTTTGGTTTGTGACTTCACTCAAAAATAAACGGTTAACTCAAAAACGACAGCGTTCGAGCTGTTAAATTCCTAGATTTTAGAAAGATGGCTGATAGCATTGTGAGGTATTTGCACATAGTTCGTAGGCACTTAGTTTGTAGGCAATCAACTTAAGTAACGATCAAGTATTTTCCTAAACATTTAATTCTAGATCTACTACCATATGATTTTAACACAGTTTAATATTTTATTTATGACTATGTCCTTAATAATATGTGCTTTGACATAGTCATCAATGATGGATTTTCATATTGGTATCGACATCTACTAATGAATGATGGACTTCTACGATGATTCATTTTTAATGCTCTTATCGTCAAAATATTCAATTCCTACTGGGTTATACAAAGATTATTTTAATATAATTAAATTTTATGTTAGCAAAGATTAATCTTTAAATAGATTAATTAAAGATTATAGAGTCAATTATGTTATTCCTTTTTATTTATGTATGTGAATTGTTTATCAATTAATACTGAGAATAAATCAGTTTTCTGTGTGAAATACCAACAAGCAAAACAACTAAATATAATAAGTCGCTTATCTTAGTATTGTAACTTAAGATAGGGGGACAGTCTTATAATTAAAGTGGGCAATAGGAGAGTTTGTGAGCTCTTTAACGAGGTGCGCAAATTAAAATGTCTTATCAGTATATTATGGTATTTCGGGCGAAAACGGTTTCCCAGTCGTATATTATCTGCGAGTTTCTTTAATTGATATTACAGTTGCAAATTAAACGCGATGGCAGCCAAACGGAAACAAAATTTATTTGTCAAAATCTTGCTGTTGCAGATTATTTATTTTTTCAATGGATTTGTGGCAATAACCGCTGACCCTATGGCCTATCCAACAGGCCGAGTTGTTGGAGGCACTAATGCGGCAGTAAATAGTGCTCCATACATAGTTTCAATACAATATAATAATGTTCATTATTGCGTATTTTGTATTTTGTATTTTGTATTTTGTATTTTGTATTTTGTATTTTGTATTTTGTATTTTTTATTTTTTATTTTGTATTTTGTATTTTGTATTTTGTATATTGTATTTTGTATTTTGTATTTTGTATTTTATATTTTATATTTTATATTTTATATTTTATATTTTATATTTTATATTTTATATTTTATATTTTATATTTTATATTTTATATTTTATATTTTATATTTTATATTTTATATTTTATATTTTATATTTTATATTTTATATTTTATATTTTATATTTTATATTTTATATTTTATATTTTATATTTTATATTTTATATTTTATATTTTATATTTTTTATTTTATATTTTATATTTTATATTTTATATTTTCACACATTTTACCTGATCGCTTTCCAAAAAATTTATAAAATCCAAATCCACACGCAACACTGGATGCTTTGCTGTACGATTCACAAACCTTTGCAGCGCAGCACGACGCGTTTCCACCCATTCCAAAGTCATGGCAGAACCCGGCTCCGATTGTTGAGGGCTGATTTTGACCTTGGTGCTGCCTGAAAATTATTTGAAAAAGCATTAAAACGAATACATTTAAATAAATATGCTTTATATACAAATTTCATAAGAAATTTGTAAACAAATGTTTTTAAATTGTATGTCTTAGTACAAATTATTCATTTCTAAACGAATTCAAATCGTTCAAGTCAAAGCAAACGGATTGAATGCATCTGAAAAACAATAATTTATATTGAGACATAGAATTCAAAAACGTTTATTACAAATTTTTATATGGAAATCAATCGAAAGCTAAAAAATATACTGGAATAATTAATTTAAATTTATATTACCAATAATATTTTTCGATGGTGCCGGCGGTATTATTTTGCCCAGCCTTGTGTATTTTGCAGCTAATAAGGCATGAATGCCAAGAAAATCACTGAAACGTCGCAAAGTGCTAAACTCGACGCTTTTATATCTTGGAATGTTTGTCTTGGTTGTCACTCTAGTTGAAATTTTCATTATTATTTCCAAGTTATTTAATTTTTTTTTAGTTTAATACTCACTTATATGCGAGGTAGGAGCTTATGCCATCGCCTACCTTTTGAGGTTCAGATACAGTTATTTCTATATAATAATCCCCGCCATAGTTGAGCACATCTTCCAGGTTGCTGGATGAAATGCGGCGCTAGAGAAATTAATGTTTAATATATTTAAGATTAGAATGCGGAATTTGGTATATTAAGGGGGCAACAAAAAAAATTAATCGGTTTTAAACCGGTATAAAACCGAAATCGTTTATTTTCCATAGGAATATGAGACTATCCGCAAAAATAACAGGTGGCAACTTTGCCACACATATTCGTCAGTCATCTGCGATAACAATAGCATTTTATTGTTTATAAGTCGCCAACAACTGATAAAGACAACAGACACAAATCGCATTGTATATTTTTGTTGAATTTTTATAGTATAAAAATGTAAAAATACCAAAAAAAGCGATAACTGCTCATAGTAGAGGAGGCGAATGTCCGCGCAAAGTACGAATACGAACAGCATGTAAAAGAGAGCTGTGATTAAGCGATAATTAGTTGCAGTCAGAGTCGGCTCATTTCGGACACCGCCCCATTATTGCGAGTTTTTGATTTTTAAATTAATAATTTATAAATAATTCAGTTAATTTTCCTTCTGCACATTTTCCTGTCTTTTGCTGCTTCTGCAACACTTACGTGCGTTTCACTGGTTGGTGTTGCAAATATATCATTTTCCAGCGGCGGAGGTACTTCCTCCTCCTCGTCCTCTTCGTCTTCTTCACCAGAGACACCGTTATTGATGTCCACATCAGCAAAAGCCTGCTGGTTGGCTTCCATTTGTTCGTCGGACATATTTATATGCTTTGCTATTTGGCGTTTCGTTAGATATTGTTTTATTAATATTATCTGTTAGTTATTATTTTAACTGTGATTTTAATTCGCTGCGTTTTCTATAGTCAGTCGTTGTTGCACACAAAAAAAAACACCTAGAGTAATTTTTCATTTGTCACTTTCTGATTAGAATTTTTACGATATTTCAAAATGTCAAATTTGTCAGTGCAACAGTTAATGGACGGTTTGCATTGTAGTGAACTGCAGTGTCGACTTGAATGTAAGGATCGTTTACACGGTATTATTTTATTTATTAAACTGTAAAGCGAGTATAACGATATTATACGATATCGCTATCTACCTACAATTATAGTGTCATCTTGGCGACGTTATGTTATCTTTACGACCATCGTTTTACAGGGAACGTAAAGGTTATTAATAAATTTAAGTATTAAGGGTGTGTGCGAATTCGACTAAATTGCGGATTATACTAAATTGAATGGATTTTCATTCAACATCAATTCGGTAACTGGTAATTATTAAAGTTCATAATTAATCGATTATATTAGTGTTTGCTGTCATCTAATTTAGTTCAATTTCTTTTGTTCGAAAATTTGCTAAATTAAAAATCGAACTTTTAATTAGTCAGCAATTCAATTCGACTAAATGTTTGACTTTTGCTAAATTGTTGGAAGATGTCGATACTGCAGTGTTTACCATCATCGTACAATGGTACTATTATGGTAAACGACCACTTCAAAAAAATGAATAATGAACCTCAGGGAATAGCGCTACAGCTGTTAGGGAATCGCGTTACTGGTAATCGGATTCGAAACCAGACAAACTATTTCGATAGAAAATTTTATGATAACTTTTCAAGATTAAGGATATACAAATGTCATCAGAAAAGTTATCCAAAAGGCCTTTTTGTTGATTTTTTGGACCCGAAAAGTTATGTTTAAATCACCAACATTCCGAAAGTTGCCCTCTAGACAACCGATTATATAACACAAGTTTCTTTGGTTTGTGACTTCACTCAAAAATAAACGGTTAACTCAAAAACGACAGCGTGCGAGCGGTTAAATTCCTAGATTTCAGAAAGATTGCGAGGTATTTGCACATAGTTTGTAGGCACTTAGTTTGTAGGGAATCAACTTATGTAACGATCAAGTTTTTTCCTAAACATTTAATTCTACCATATGATTTTAACACAGTTTAATATTTTATTTATGACTATGTCCTTAATAATATGTGCTTTGACATAGTCATCAATGATGGATTTTCATATTGGTATCGACATCTACTAATGAATGATGGACTTCTACGATGATTCATTTTTAATGCTCATATCGTCAAAATATTCAATTCCTACTGGGTTATACAAAGATTATTTTAATATAATTAAATTTTATGTTAGCAAAGATTAATCTTTAAATAGATTAATTATAGATTATAGAGTCAATTATGTTATTCCTTTTTATTTATGTATGTGAATTGTTTATCAATTAATACTGAGAATAAATCAGTTTTCTGTGTGAAATACCAACAAGCAAAACAACTAAATATAATAAGACGCTTATCTTAGTATTGTAACTTAAGATAGGGGGACAGTCTTATAATTAAAGTGGGCAATAGGAGAGTTTGTGAGCTCTTTAACGAGGTGCGCAAATTAAAATGTCTTATCAGTATATTATGGTATTTCGGGCGAAAACGGTTTCCCAGTCGTATATTATCTGCGAGTTTCTTTAATTGATATTACAGTTGCAAATTAAACGCGATGGCAGCCAAACGGAAACAAAATTTATTTGTCAAAATCTTGCTGTTGCAGATTATTTATTTTTTCAATGGATTTGTGGCAATAACCGCTGACCCTATGGCCTATCCAACAGGCCGAGTTGTTGGAGGCACTAATGCGGCAGTAAATAGTGCTCCATACATAGTTTCAATACAATATAATAATGTTCATTATTGCGGTGGAAGCATTATTTCTACGAATTGGATACTTACGGCAGCTCATTGTTTGACCAATAGCCAACAAATTATGGGTAGTACGCTATTAGCTGGAAGCATAAATGTGGATGGGTCAGCATCGACTGCACAGAGACGCAACGTCGGCAAATTTGTCTACCATGATTTGTATACTGGAGGGGCTGTGCCCTATGATATTGGTCTAGTCTATACCTCACAGGCATTCACTTGGTCCGCTGCAGTAAAAGCCGTTAGTTTGCCTGCAGGTGGCGTCATCCCCACAGGAAATGCAGATCTCTATGGATGGGGCAGCATATCCACTACGAATTCTCCATCTTATCCAAGTATTCTTCAGGTGGCGAAGAATATACCAATTATTACATTAACAACATGCGAAACCGCTCTCGGATCGAAAGGCAGTGATGTTCATACGACCAATTTATGTACTGGACCACTTACGGGTGGCATTGGAATATGCTCTTCGGATTCTGGCGGACCTTTGGTGCAAACAAGCAGTGGAAAAACAACTCAAATCGGCATTGTTTCATGGGGGAAGATACCATGCGGGCAGGCGAATTCGCCATCGGTATATGTGCAAGTCTCGTCCTTTATTACTTGGATAGCTCAAAATCAAGTGGTCTAAAAAAATTGTTAACGTGTTGAAATTATGCAATATTAAAAATCTAAAAAATATAAATCAAAATGTTGTTTGCCTGTTTCGCAATTTTATAGAATATTACGAATCAAATATTTCACTTTAGTTATAATAGTCTTCCTTTTGCATAAAAAAATGTCCAACAATATTAAAAATATAACGGAGTTGGAAAAACTAAATAAAAAAAAAATAAGGAATCAAATATTTCACTTTCGTTATAACAGACTTTCTTATATTAAAAATATACCGTAGTATCGATCGCAATTTGTATACTAAATTTGTATACTAAATTTTAATATTTTCAAAATTCATGATTTTTGAATTTAAATATTTTATGAATGAATTTACGAATTTCTTGTTGAATATCAGAACTTTGATTGAAAGTTGGCAACTCTAACCAGATGTGAATATTTTTGCAATTCTGTCTGAAAGATAAGATTTTGTGCTTATCTTTTTATTTTCTTCTATGTGGCATTATTAACTAATTGGTAACTATTTTTTAATTGCAAATATTAGTTTATCAAAATTTTATATTATGACAAAAATTGCATTAATAGGAAAAAAAACAAATTTTGATGTAAATTTAGAAACAGTAGACGCCAATCTCATATGCAAAATCCATACAGTATTTTCCATAGAATATTTTTACAAAATATATCTTAGCCATTAAAAAACCACAAAGAGATTGTAGCGGTTTATTATTTTACAAAACGATGATCAGGCAGATATGTTGTCATCTCTATTTCGAGTGATAGCAAAAGTTCAAATGTTTCAACTTTCTCTATCTTTTGCTATCCACCCATGTTATAAGACGGCGAAATAGTGATGACGAGTGATAGCGAAAGGTAGTATGGAAACCATGTCTAAGAGTGTGTGTGAGTTTGACTAAATTGAAGACTAAACTAAATTTTGTCGGTAATGCAGCGTTTACTTTTCAATTTAGCAAATTTTCGAGCAAACTAAATTGAACTTAATCCGAAGGCAGCAAACAAACATATGATAATTGATTTATTATGGACTTTAACAAGTACCAGTTACTGAATAGCGACCGAATGAAACCCCGTCCAATTTAGTTTAGTCAGCAATTTAGTTGAACATGCGTAAACCCTAAAATACTTAATAGTGGCCATTTTGATAAGCTAAACTCTACAAAAACCACATTATTGATTACGAAAAATGGTCAAAAGAAATGGATGACAATTGTGTCGGTTTTTTTGACGAAAAAATAGAGGACTAAAGGGAATTGATGACAATTGTGTCGGTTTTTTGACGAAAAAATTGTGGTCAAAAGGAAATTGATGAATTCACAAAGTGGTGACTCAGTGAAAAGACAAAATTGCAGAGCTGGCCAAAATTAATTGAAATTTTAGCCAAATTAAAGAAAATTTAAGAGTCTTTTTTTTGCAATTTAAGAAATTTTAAAAGAGATTTTAAGACACACCCGCTTAGAAAGAAAAAAAAATACAGTGAAATTACCAAGTAGAAAAAAAGTAGGAAGTCAGTGAAAAAACCCAACCCATTTCAAGTGGTTTCAATTTTTATTTTTGTGATTTTTTAAAACTGTCCACGGCCGCGAACATGTCCTCCGGAGATTTTGGCAATCCGCTGCGCAAATTCAAGCTCGTCTTCCTGGGCGAACAGAGCGTCGGCAAAACGTCGCTCATCACCCGTTTCATGTACGACAGCTTCGACAACACATATCAGGCGACCATCGGTATTGATTTTCTCTCCAAGACCATGTACTTGGAGGACCGCACCGTGCGCCTGCAGCTCTGGGATACAGCAGGACAGGAGCGTTTTCGCTCGCTAATCCCATCCTATATACGCGACTCCACAGTGGCTGTGGTGGTCTATGACATTACGAACACCAACTCATTTCATCAGACCTCCAAGTGGATTGACGATGTGCGCACCGAACGCGGCAGTGACGTCATCATTATGTTGGTCGGCAACAAGACGGATCTGTCGGACAAGCGTCAGGTCTCGACGGAGGAGGGCGAACGCAAGGCCAAGGAGCTGAATGTAATGTTCATCGAGACGAGCGCCAAGGCCGGCTACAATGTGAAGCAGCTGTTTAGACGTGTGGCCGCCGCACTGCCCGGCATGGATTCGACGGAAAACAAACCGTCCGAGGATATGCAGGAGGTGGTGCTGAAGGACTCACCCAACGAGACCAAGGACCCCGAGGGTGGTTGCGCCTGCTGAAGTGGTGCGCAGCAAAAGCAAATTGTATTTAAGTTTAAGATTATTTATAACAAAATATAATAAATGAAAACCTTTTGCAAAAATGTTTGCGAAAAATTAAACAAACAACAATTATAATAAATATAATTAACACACGACTTGAAAAAGAAATGCAGTTGGCTGATGAATAATAATAATAATTATATTAATAGTAGCAAATAACTATGGACAAATTAAAAGAATAAAAAACCAAAAAAAAACAAAAAAAAACTCGAACACACGCATGCACCTGCACTAGGCTTTGTACGTTCTATGTTGGTAGATACATACTACATATAAACAAAAAAATGTAAAATCTTGGCCGCTGGAACAAGTTACAATTGTTGCTAATTTGTGCTGCAGTCAACAACAACAAAAATGCATAATTCCTAATTTAAGCAATTGTCTGCGGACTACTAACACCTACTAGAAAAGCACTAAAAAAAATGTGTCGCTTATTTGCAAATTACTTAAGTTCTAAAAAAACATAATTTTTGTCAAGTCACAATTAATTACTTGCTGCATAATTAAATATTTATGTATAATAATAGCTAAATGTGTAACGAACAGCAATTCCTAAGTAATTTTTAAATAAAATTTAGTTTTTAACTACAAAAAACGTATGAAAAATTAAATAAAATGTATTTTCTATTTAATGCACTTGAGCAGCAGTTATGAATCGTGGCAAATTTGGAATAATGTCGTTGTAACAATAAAATTCGGCAATTACTTTTTTGAATTTCAAAACTTTATTACAAAGTATTTAATATTTTAACAGCTTTTAATCGATGATGTCAGCAGTTTGTAAATCAATCGAATGGTATATCAAATTTTAAATTTCTCAAATTTATTTTATTTAAATTTTTAAAGTAAAGTTTTTAAAAATGTATTGTGTTTGTTTTCTGCATTTTTGAAAGTAATTTTTCATAATTAAAATTCTAATATTCACAAAATATATTTTTTAAGTATGGTATATCGTTTATATGTCCAATAAGTACTGCGATTTAATGTTATGATTGTTAAAAGTTATAATTGAGAAAGTTTTCTGCATGATAAAAACAAAAAACTTATAACCTGGAATCTTTGTTAACGTCTTCAACAACAACATTCTTCAACATATTTTGGCCCTCGAAGATTAGAAAAATCTGATTATGTGAGTTTTTTTTTTTTTTTTAGCTGAAAATTAAATTTAAAATTTCTACAAATTTTGCTGCTTAGTGATTTTTTGTTCAAAATTTATATTGCCGTTGTAGAACGAAAAGTCACCAAATACATTTTTGTGAAAAACTTAAATTTCGAGTTTGTTGATTAATATTATAAAAAGTAATAGATGCATTTTTAAAGTTGAAATATCAATTGATAGATTTATATTTACTTATCATGTGGCAGAAAAAATTGAGATCATCGATTAAAAATTGACAGATATATAGGGGCCTATTATGACTGGCGAAGCGAATGAACTTGGCGAAGCGAACGAACGAATAAAGCTTCACAGCATCCATTCGCCAGACGAATGAAGTTCAGGCGAATGATTTCTACGTTCTCCTGATTTTTACGTTCGCTTTAGTTTCCTTTTTTCTGGCGAATGAAGTCTGGCGAATGGATGCTGTGATAGCTATTTTACGTTCGCTTCGCCAACTACATTCGCTTCGCCAGTCATAATAGGGCCCATAAAGATTTGGCATTTTGAAAATGTATTTGGTGACTTTTCGTTCTACAACGACGATATGATGACTTTCATCACTTTCGTTTTACTTTAAAACTAGTTTTCTAATGAAAAAGGTTAAAAATGTAATATAATCGATTTAAAAAAAATGTATTTGGTGACATTTAGTTCTACAACGACGATGTAAAGCAAGCAGCCTTATCACGAATTATTTTTGTCACGTAAAAAAATATTTTTTTTTTAATTTTATTTCAGTACACATTTTTTGCGACGGAAAATTCTACATGATGGAACTGATAAGAATGTCGTTGTTGTGGTAAAACTAAATTTTTAAATAACGATAACCTTACTCCATCACAAAAAATTATCTGAACATTGTTCTAACTAAGAATCACTTATTTACACTTTTAATTGAAATATTCTGAAAACAATTTGGAATATTGACAGTTCTTCATATATTAAAATATATTAAATATATTAGCAGTCAAATTGTATTTTTAGTTTTTTGAAAAACAACTTCAGAAAATTGATATAATTTTTTGATTCTAAAAAGGCGATGTCCAAACAAAGATTCGCATTTTTTACATATTAGATTCAAATATCCTGTAAACTATTTGTAATATTGACAGTTTAATATATATTAAAATATGTCTTTAATATAAGCAGTAAATTTGTGTTTTTAGGTTTTTGAAAAAATACTTTTGAAAATTGCTGTAATTTTCTGATTCGAAAAAGTGGCACTCCAAACTAAAAATCACATTTTTACACTTTAAATTCAAATATTCTGAAAACTATTTGGAATATTGACAGTTCTTCATATATTAAAATATATTATATATATAAGCAGTCAAATTGTGTTTTTAGTATTTTGAAAAACAACTTCAGAAAATTGCTATAATTTTTTGATTCTAAAAAGTGGTTGTCGAAACTAAGAATCACATTTTTTACACTTTAGATTCAAATATCCTGTAAAATAATTGGCATATTGACAGTTCTATATATATTAAAATATATCATGATTATAAGCAGTAAAATTGTGTTTTTAGTATTTTGAAAAACAACTTCAGAAAATTGCTATAATTTTTTGATTCTAAAAAGTGGTTGACAAAACTAAGAATCACACTTTAGATTCAAATATCCTGTAAACTAATTGGAATATTGAAAGTTCTATATATATTAAAATATGTCTTGAATATACGAAGTAACATTGTGTTTTTAGTTTTTTGAAAAAATCCTTTTGAAAATTGCTATAATTTTGTGATTATAAAAATTGACTGTTCAAACTAAGAATCCTATTTTTTACCTTTTAGATTAAAATACACTGAAAACCAATTGTTCTTTATATATTGAAATATATTTTGAATATAAGCAATAAATTTTTTGTGTTACTTTTTTTGAAAAACTACTTTTGAAAAGTGCTACAATTTTTTGATTCTTAAAAGTGCCGGCATAACTAAAAATCACATTTCTACATTTTATATTCAAATATTCTGAAAACTCTTTGAAATATTGACAGTTTTTTATATATTAAAATATATTTTGAATATAAGTAGTAAAACTGTGTTTTAAGTTTTTTGAAAAACTATTTTTTAAAAGTGATATAATTTGTTAAGAAAAAAACAGTATGTAGTCAAAATCAGTACCCTCAAATTATATAGATATGATGTATGGGATGGCCATAGAAAAAAATATATTCAAAAATTGTGTATCGTGCAATGATGAAGCGAGGCTAATATTGCTTACAAATGACAGAAGCAACTTTTTAAATTTAAAACATTGTTTTATAACAATTATATATGCGTAATTTTATCTTTACAACGATGTTATTATTCACTGAGCAAATACTGAGTCCAAACTTGAAAAATTCCACTATGTTCTACATTATAAAATTTAAATCAATGCAAAGTATTACTTAAAATTGTCTTTAGAAATTTATAGGTTTATTTTAAATATTTAAATCTGAATTAATATTAACAAATAATTACTATTTCTATAACTTTTCAAATTTCGTTAATAATATTTGACTGCATTCTATATTATATATATCGTCGTTGTAGAACGAAAAGTCACCAAATATATTTTTATGAAAAACTTAAATTTCGAGTTTCTTGATTAATATTATAAAAAGTAATTGATGCATTTTTAAAGTTGAAACGTCAATTGATAGATTTACATTTTCTTTGTCATGTGTCAAAATTAGCAGATATATAAAGATTTTTGTAAATGAATATTTGGCATTTTGAAAATGTAGTTGGTGACTTTTCGTTTTACAACGACGATATATTCTATATTTCTAACAATTTCTCAACGATGCGCTTAATATTTATATCATATATTGAAAACATATTAAGCTATCGAATGTCATCTCAATTTAAAAAATTAATTACCTTTTATAATATAAATTAATAACTTAAAAATAAATTTCTTATATCTATATAATATAAGTTTTTAGTATTTAAAATCAAAAATTGAAACTTGTTCCAAAAAAAAAAAACATTCCGCAGAAAATACTCTTTGTACTATCAACGGCATCTTACCAACGTGTGTTCAAAAATATATAACAACCAAAAAAGAAAAAATAATAAAATCAAAACAATTTAACAATTTATATAACAAATGAAAAACTAAAGCATTTTCGAAACATTTTACCCACACATTTTAAGCAACTTATATAACCTATGAGAAGTGTTAAATGTCTTTTACAAATGATTTGCTTAAAGTTTAAAAATTAAATAACAAATTTATATAGCAGCTTACTACAAAAACAAAATCAAATAAAAAAATGAATACAATACAACAAAAAAACAATATAAAAGCATTTAGATATGTATTAATATTAATAATAGTAATTTTTTTAAACTGCACTTGCTAATTTTCTAAAACAAAGTGAAAAACATTGCAATAAAGTTTTTTTGAAAAATACAAAAAAAATAAAAAAAAACCCACAACATTTTTGAACTTATTGTAATTAATCAAAACTTATGCTTTATGTAAGCAACAACAAAAAAAAATCGTAAAAATAACAATTTTCCCTTTCAACGCATGAGGTTGTAGAAATTGACAAAAAATAATTGTAAAACGCAGGCTTTATCTAATCACAGATGTCGTTAAATGTAGCACAATTTGATAAAACAAAAAAAGAAATAATGCATCGCAACGATAAGATTAGTTTTTGTGCTAAATTACTGGCACAACACTTACTGCAGTACTTACCTTGCAATGCCTAGCGTATATATGTAGTACGCCTACGTTCTGCTCTCGATACAACGAACATTTTTTAAAATTAGCTTAACTTCTTTTATTATTATTGTTTTGCATTTGATTGTTGCTTTAATTATGTTAATTTATTTTTTTTTGTTAATTAAATTACAAATTGATGTCACACAATATTTTATACAAAGAAAAAAATACCTATTTAATTTTTTTTATTGCTAAAATATATAAATATTAAATAATTTTAAAATTTATTACAAAAACTTATGAAATTGTTTGCATTTTTGTGTAATAAACAATATTCCATTCTTCAAGCACCTTTAATTATTTGAATCTTTTCATTGTTCATGCATTTTTTGGTCGCTGGATTTGATTTTTTGAATAAGATGAATCTGTTCAATTTTTAGCAATAACAAAATCCGAATTCGAATGAAAATATAATATACAACTGGCTTTAGAATAGGGAGGAATAACTTTAATTTTTATCATTTTATGACCTTTTTTTGAAACTTTTTAAAATAAAAAAATAATAGCTGTAAATTTTAAAAAATCTATAATTAAAAGTGTATGTGTTAATTGTCAACGAAAATTTAAGTATTAAAAGATACCAATTAGTTTTCAAGATGTTTGCATCAAAACTTAACATTTTTTTGTTTGTATATTGTTTTTTTTTTTAAATTATTTTTAGTTTGTCTAAATGTATAGACTAAACTAAAATTTGTCGATAATACACAGTGGGCTGAGAATTAAAAAGTATGGCCTTAATTCATGATATTTGGTACTTTAATGTTTTTGAAGTCTCTGAAAACGAATCTGATATCAAACGAGTTGGGAAAGTTAGGTCACATGGGTAAGTTCGGTCACATGGGGCGGATTTTTATAGTCGGTCGGGCCCGACTATGGAATACCCTACACCTTTGGTGGAGATATTAATGAGGAATATTTAATTGTATACCTTAATTTTAAATTTTTAATTATGCTGAACCTCAAAATATTATTCATATATCAGAAATTTACGTCTTATATCCCCATAAATTAAAAAAATTATATAAAGTATAAAAAACTAAAAAAAAAAATTGAAAAATATAATTGTGCGGACCACGCCTATATTTAAAATTTTGAAAGGCTAATATTTCATAGATTTGATTTTAATAATTTACGGATCAAATTTTTACTATGAAAACCCGGGATACAATGAAAAAAAAAAGTGGGCGGATCACGCCCATTTTTGGACCACATATTTTAAGGTGAAGTCTAACAATACATTTTAAATTTTATAACTATACCTTGAATACTTTTCGAAATATTAGTTTCGAAAGAGTTATATAAAAGTGACTTGTATGGGAGGTGGGCGTGTCCGTTGACCGATTTTGCTCATTTTCAAACTCAGTTCCTACTTTTGGCTAAAATATATTGAGACGAAATTTCATCGCATTCTGATCAGTATTTCTCAAGTTATTCTGTATTCGGACAGCAAGACAGCAAGACGGACAGACGGACATGGCTAAACGGACTCGGGTAGTGATGCTGATCAAGAATATATATACTTTTCCATACCGGACACGCCTCCTAAGGGGCGTTACAATATATGCACAAAGTTAATATACCCTGTACCTCATAGGTGTAGGGTATAAAAATTAAAATTCAAAATGGCGAATTCAATACGGCGGATGAAAATTTTAAATATTACTGGATTTCAAAGAAAATTACTACACATACGTTTTCGGGGTCTCTGATTACGAATCTGACGTTAGAAATATTGAATTAAAATTGCGGATCCAATATGGCGGATGAAATTCCTTAATATGACTGTATTTCAAAGAAAATTAGAACACATATGGTTTCGATGTCTCTGATCATGAATTTGATAATAAAAATGTAAAAAAATATAAAAATCGCTCCAATATGAAAGCTTAACTTTCTTTATTTTTTTAAATTCTTGATTATTGTTACTACATATGTTATGTGGATTTGCTATATTCCAAAAATTACGTCATTATCTGCAATAAACAGGATAAACAATATGATTTTTCCAAAACTTTGAACTGAATTATTTAGTTTTTTTGTTTCGTTTTTGTTATTAAATTTTTTCAATAAACCCTTTATTTCTATTAATTTTAAATAAATTTGAAAACAAATCATAAAAATATGGAAACATATTATGGGAAAGTAAAACAGTCATTATTCGGAAATATGTAACACAAAGAATCATGATATGATAATATCTTAACTTTCTATGAAGAAACTGTATCAATGAAATTATCAGTTAAACACACTTTACCTGTTACCAGATAAATCAATACCAGTTAAATCAATATATATTTTTTCAAACGTATAAATAAGTGATTATTCGATGACTACTAGTTCATATTGTGCTTGTGAAAAGCTGAACTAGTTTTTAAAAAGGCATATCTTTGCAAAATCTCAAAATGTGCACCCTTCCTACATGCACCTAAGACCGTAAAACAAAACTCCGTACCAATTTTTCCAATATCGCGTGAAGCCCTGTGAAGCCCGGCACATATGTAAAAAAAGCACCTGTATCTAAATTTCTCTTCTGAATATTTTACTAAATCAAAAATAAATATATACGTTGATGTCTGTTTGATACAATTTATTTTCTTAATATATCTTTTAAACTTTAATTCTGAAATTGAAAGTTATGAAAACCGTGTTTTTTACTTTTTCAAATTTTAGAGCCGCCTTTTGAAATTTAAAAATTTTAAGATCAGATTCGACGTTTCTGGCACATTTATTATATGTAAACCGATTTTCATGATCACACCATCAAATTTAAAATTTTTGTATGCCATATTGAATCCGTCATATTCTAAATCGGCGTTATCGAAATTATGTGAATACAATTTTTTATACAAATTAGAGTTATAGTTGAAGAGATAATTAATTTTGGTCAACATATGTAGTCCCCAGCCCACTGTGTAAT
The DNA here is from genome assembly GCA_951804985.1 of Dryomyza anilis. Lineage (NCBI taxonomy): Eukaryota > Metazoa > Arthropoda > Insecta > Diptera > Dryomyzidae > Dryomyza > Dryomyza anilis. The sequence goes on from OX638131.1 coordinate 12,207,922, forward strand.
GTAGTTGTCACTGTGCATATTTTCGATCAATTTAAATTTGATGTATAATCTATTGAATAATAAATTCTGGTTATCGAATGATGGAAAACCCAACAATTTAGTTTAATCTTCAAATTTAAACAAACTCGCACACATTCTTAGTATTTAGCGAATTTGTCTTAATGTGTAGAAGGACCTAAGGACCTGTGCGAATAAAGGATAATTTTTAGTCGTTTTGCTAATATCGATAAAACAGTGTGCATTAAACATACAACAATCCCACTGCTTTATCAACACCGCCCCACAATTTCTTCACATATGCAATAAACTAAATTTGTCGATAATGCAGTGATCTAAATTGAATTACACCAAACAATATGATGATTATGTGATGATTATGTGATTGATTATGGAGTTTACAGATTACCAATTTCTGACTAATGAACGGTTGAAAAATTCAAATTTATTTAATTAGTATACTTAATTTATAAAGATTACGTCGTTTGAAGTATAAATCAGAAACTTCATTACCTATTGTATCCGAAGGTTTCTTTAACGATGAGACACAAATTGGCAGACATTAATGTGAACATGTTAATCTTTCGAATGGTATTCAACATTACAAAATTTATTAACAAGTTTTCAGAAACTTTAATCAACAAACTTAAAAAAATACGAATCTGTGTAAAGTTTAGTTAAGATCCAAATAACTTATAAACTAATTGAAATTCCTTTTTATGTTAAAATTTTTCTTGACAAATATAAGATAAATTGCGACATAAGATGTTCTGTTTTAAAATTTATTTGTTTAATATTTTCATAAAAAAAAACCTGCATCTGCGAATATACAGAAATGTGAAATAGAGTGGGTAGTGATTTATAGTTGATTTTATTATTTAGGGTGTTGCCGACTAAACTAAATTTTGTCGTAATGCAGCGTTTACTTTTCAATTTAGCAAATTTTCGAGCAAACTAAAGTGATCTATATTGGAAAACAACAAACAGACATATGAGAATTGATTTATTAGAGACTTTAACAATTACCGGTTACCGAATGACGGTCAAATAAAAACTTGTACAATTTAGTTTAGTCAGTAATTTAGTCGAACTCGCACACACCCTTACTTAGCTTTTTCAGATTTTCGAAACGGAATTTTAAAAAACCCAAAGACTCTGTGTCGAAAATATTTGTTCCACGCCAAAAGACAAAATTGAAACCCCTTGACTTTAAAACCTAGGAATTATGAGTCAAATGAAGCAGATATATTGGGATGAATTGGTAGTACAAAACTTTCGTTTAAAGTTGAAAATTGATAAATTAATCTACTTGGTCTATGGTCAGACTGGACCTCAAAATGTTTAACTGTTAAAATACAAACTGAAAGTATCTTTTCGTTAGTATATTTTGATTCCTTGAAGTAATGCACAAACATTACAAAGGATCAAGTAATATGTCGAAAACAAAAAAAAAAACCAAACATTTTTCTGATCCAAAAAATAATTTATGATTGATTTTTTTATTTGTTGTGCCCTTTTGTAAGTATATCGACACTCAAAACAAACTCTCTACAGCTTCGGTAACCGGTCGATTGCTCGAAAATTTGCTAAATTGTATAGTTAAAAGTACATTACCGACAAATTTAGTTTAATAAAATTTAGACAAACTCGCACACACCCAAGTGCATTTTGTTTAGCATGGACACAGGTGAAAAATGTTATTTAAAACCAGATAGTCCCCTCAAAACACCCTCCCATAGGTAAGAAAAACCAATATATGTATGTAATTATCAGAATTTTTATTTAAACATTCCATTTATTCCATTAAGAGCTGGGTCTAATAAATTATTAAAAAAAAAATCGAAGCTTGAGTAAAATGCTTATTCTGCAAAATTAAGTAAATAACATAGTACTAATTAGATTAGCCGTTGCATTTAATTTATATTTAATTCAAGTATTTATTTCGGAAACACACACAAACATCTCGACATTTCTTAGAAATTATCCTCGTTTGTAATGTACTCATCGCGTATTTTGCTCAGCTTCTGTAACAACTCAGCAATGGAAACCTCGCCATGCACCTTGTTATCGCGGGTGCGCACATTGACAGTGCTCGAGCTGCGTTCCTTCTCACCGACCACCAGAATAAAATTAAATTGTGCCAACTGTGCGTTGCGTATCTTCTTGTTCATGGTGTCGCCAGCATCACAATCGGCCTCAACCATAAAACCTGAAGCATGCAACTGATCGCGCACCTTTTGCGCATATTCATCATAGGCCGGACCAACGGGCACAACCATTACTTGACGTGGAGAAATCCAGAATGGCCATTTGCCAGCATAATTCTCGGTAAGAATTGCAATCATTCGCTCGACTGAACCGAGAATGGCGCGATGTATAATGACGGGGCGTCTCTTTTCGCCATCGTCAGCAATATAGTTGAGATTAAAACGTAGCGGCAGCTGGAAATCCAATTGTATAGTGGCACATTGATGGGCACGCTTCAATGCATCCATAATGGTAATGTCGATTTTGGGTCCATAGAAAGCACCATCACCGGGATTCTCTTTCCATGGCATGCCAAATTCGTTGAGTGATTCGGCGAGCGCTTTCTCTGCGGCATCCCAGTGCTCAAGTTCGCCCAGATATTTCTCGGGACGTGTGGAGAGCACCAGATTAAAGGAGAAACCGAAAATCGTATAGACGTGACGCAGAAAATCGAGACAACCCTTCATTTCGTCCTTGATTTGTTCGGGTGCGCAAAAGATGTGAGCATCGTCCTGTTGGAAACGACGTACGCGTGTGAGACCAGTGAGCGCACCGGACAACTCATTGCGATGCAAGACGCCAAAGTCGGCCATGCGGAGGGGCAGCTCGCGCCACGAACGGTTGCGGGTGTCGAAGATGAGGCTGTGTGAGAGAAAGTGGGAAATGAATGTCAATTCTGTATTCCAAATGTAAAGTTTTGAATGTCAATTGATATTTTGTGAATTCCAAATGAAATGTTCTGCATATCAATTAATATTTTCTGAATACCAAATGAAAAGCTATGAATATCAATTGATTTTTTGAATTTCTAAATTATAATTCATAAATTACGTTTTTTGAATTTCAAATGGAATTTCTGAATTAAAATGTACGTCTTTCTGCATCCGCAAACTTACCAATGACCCGGACAGTTCATGGGCTTCAGCGCAAACGTCTCCTTCTCCACATCAAACTGGAACATATTCTCCGCGTAATGCTGCCAATGTCCCGAGGTCTGCCACAACTTAGCATTGTAAATGTTCGGCGAGATGACCTCCTGGAAACCACGCTTCCTATACTCGCCCTTGATAAAGTTCATCAGCGTATTATAGATGTGCGCACCGCGTGGCTGAAAGAAGCACGAACCCGGCGACAGCTCATGGAAGAAGAACAACTCCTGTTCGCGACCAATCTTGCGATGATCACGCTTGGCTGCCTCCTCTTGAATTTTCTCCCATTCCTTGAGCTGTTTGCTGTCGGGAAATGAAATGCCATAGACACGTTGCAATGTTTCGGCATCGGCCTTGCCCTCCCAGTAGGTGGACGAATTCTTGGTGATTTTCATGGCCTTTACCTTGCCGGTATGACGCACATGCGGTCCACGACACAAATCGATTAGTGAGCCGCATTTATATACTGTTGTGGTATCGGTAGTCACTTTCTCATTGAGTATGCGACACTTGAACTCATTGTATTTGAACATCTCAAGCAGATCGGCCTTCTTCATCTCGAGCCGTTCAAAGGGTTGCTTCTCCTTGACAATGTTCTTGACCAAACCCTCCATTACGGGGTAGTCATTGGTAGAGATCTGTTTTTGATTTAAGGAGTAATTTAAGGGAATGTTCAAATTTAAATTTTACTTACACCATCGCCCTCCAAATGCATATCGTAGTAGAAACCATTTTCAATTGGTGGACCATAGCACAAATGACCACCGTAGATGCGTTCCATAGCCTCGCCCATTATGTGCGCCGAACTGTGCCAGAAGACGGCCTGCGCCTCTGGATCATCGAACTTCAACAGATGCAATGTGCAGTCACCCTCAAGCACACGATCCAAATCCCATACTTCACCATTGACTTTCGAGATGACAGTGTTGTCGGCAAGACCCTGACTGATGCCCTTGGCTACATCGTATGGTGTTGTCTCCCATGAGGTGGCCTCGACGAGTTTGCCATCGGGCAGCGTAACTTTAATGGCGCGGCGTGGTTTGGCCGCGAGCTCCTCCTGGTATTTTACCTTGCACTTCTCCCAGAGCACGTTGCGCTCTTCGATGTATGCTGGCAGAGGATTCAGCTCTTTGACTATAAATATAGGTTTTAAAATTATGAATTAAAAAAAATCAAGTAATGAAATGTCTTTATAAAAACCATTTAAATTCTCAATAACACTATTTCAAATTTTCAGTATATATCAATCTTCATTAAAAACTGAAATAGGTTTAAAAAAAATAAATTTTGACCAAAAAACAAAAAAAAGTAATATCTTCATTAAAAATTTGAATCTCTCTAAAAATTTAAACTCTATCAAAAATTTAAATCATCACTGAAAATTAAAAGAAAATTCAAAACCCTAAAGAAAATTCTAAATTTTCCAAAAAATTTGAAACTTTTTGTTTTCTTTTGTAGTGCCGTTAATCTTTCTGCAAATGCCTCATAAGGTACGATATTACGACTGTTGGTTATAAACTAATCAATACTTTATTTGTTTAATTTAAAATGTCTCGGTATAAAATTTTTGAAATTTTACATTTTATTAATTACTGCAACTTTTAACACTGACCAAAATCGTTCTATCTTAAATAATAAAAATATAACAATAATTATGATTTACATGATTTAATAAGCTTTTCTTTATTTTTTTTTAATATTCTTGTAATTTATAATTTATATGTTTTTGCATATATTGCAAAGTGTGTACAGTATTTTTCTATATTTTAGCATATTTGAGTTGGTTTCGTGAAATTTACCTTTTTTGCCAGCGTCAGCAGCCGGAACGTTCTTTTGCTTCTCTTTCTTCATTTTAGTCGCCTAAAATAAAAATAAATTTCAATCAGTTTTTTTGCTTTACAAAACTATAACAATAGTGCAAAAGTATGCATTTAATGGGGGCAGCCACAAACAACAACAACAAAAAACCCCATTCAATGAGTGAAAAAATTAACCTAAAAGCAAATGTTAAATTTCAAAGAACTCTTTTTTTTCAATCAATCAACTAATGAAATTTCGTGATTGTCGCAAAGACCACGGCGACGTTGGTTATTTACACAATTGTTAAGAAAATATGGAAACAGCAGAAGTTCAAAAAATGTTAGTACATAACTTTTTTTTTATCTACAACTTATACACACAACGAAAGAAGCCTGATGCAATAACACTTGTAAATTGGATAATTTTTGTCTGTTCTAAATTATACAGGGGATTGTGTTGGAGCAGTTGGATTGTCAGAAAAGTAGGTGACGCACTTGATGACACATGGACACAGCGACGAGAACATGGCATAAAGTACAAAGATAAATGGTCATGTAAAACACGAAATATTTTTGCAATAAAACACCGACCAATGTTGAGTAGCTGCGGTATCGGTGGCCCCCCGCGACACTATAGGGCTTTAAATATCCAAATACTTCTTTTTCGACCGGATTCAGTTGCTGAACAACGACGCAGCAAAATTGTCTGCGTTGTCGTGTTACGTTTATTGAATTTATTCTAAACACTTGCACTAATTTTAACATTACTTAGTTTTTATTAAGGAAAAATAAAACTTTTTCTTTAATCTTATATATTAAAATGTTTTAACATTCCTTTTCCTTGTTCAAATCCAAATTATTTAACTCCGACACCACGTTGTCACCCATTTTTGCAGACTTCGAAACGTCAATTGAATGAAAACCGCAACAACAACAAATAATTGTTGTTTGTCATAAAGCTGCCATATGTGTTTTTGCAGTCGATAATGTAGTTCAATGTTATAAAATCTGCTGTCGCTAGAGAAAAATAAATGTTATGGGTGTGTGCGCATTCGACTAATTTTATGACTAAACTGTACGGGTTTTCATTTGATCTCCATTCCGTAACCGATAATTGTTAAAGTCCGTAATCAATCCATTATCATATGTAGGTTTGGCTCGTTTGTTCAATTGAATAGTAGTCAACAATTGAATGTTGTCGATAATGCAGCGGTTACCATAATTCTACAATTAACACAGCACATAGTTCAAGTGTACTGAAAATTTTTAAAAAATCAATAAAGTTTATCAATTTATTTTAAATCATTTTATTTAAAATGTTTATTTAATTTTTTTTTTTTTTGGAATCTGTTGCAAATAATCATCTTCAACTGCGTTAGATGTATCGATTTCCATGTTTAAGCGATACAGTTCACTATTTTTCAACTCGACAATGCTGTCGGATGAACTGTCTTCATTATAATGGATATCTGTTAGATCCAAAAGTGCTGTTGCCAAAGATTCTACAACAGCAATATTTTTGTTGCAACTTGTGTAGATTTTGATGTTGAAACACAAATACATGTTTCTTTTATTTTTCCACATTTGTTTTTTTTTTCTTTTTTTTTAATTTATTAAAAAGTAAACAACAACTTACCACGACTTCCTAAATAATCCTGAAATGTCTTCAGGTTGTGGAGTCTTGGGAAGCTTTCTACGTCCACTCATTTTTACCTTAAACAACGAACACTTTATATTATTTTAAAATAGGAACGGACTTATTTTTGAATTAACGCCTTTACTGATTCTATTTTCACTTAGCAAATCGGTGCGTTCGAAATGTTGATAGCATTAAATTTACATTTAGTGTGATCTTAAATTGAGTTACATAAAAAAAAACTGTGGGAAAAAATCCCACAGCCAATAAAAATTCCCATGGGAATTACCTTTCCCACAGCGACTAAAATTCCCAGAAATGGGAAGACTTCGCCCGCCGTCGTTTTCGGGCGTCCACTGATTTGTAGCATACCGTTATTTCGTTGAAGAAGTAAATTGTGGAAATTTGTGATTAATATTTTATTGTGCATCAGAAAACCAATTATAAGTGGAAGAAATAAATAAGTACTATAATTTATTTAATTAATAAAGAAATGAATAAAAAAAGTGCGAAAAGCAAAGCTCGAAATTGAATCACATCTAGAATTCGATTCGAGATATTTGCTTGCGGCGCTTTTCATCCTCTCGATCAACTCTTCCAATCATACTATTATATGAAGACTCATGTGGAAAAAACGGGTAAGTACAAAACATAAATTTCGAGAAAAGTTTTTTCATTCGACCCATTCTTCGATTTATAGATGACTATTTCTTGCACAAATCTGTTAATTGCATAACTTATTTCTTTAGTCATAGTTATTTTTTGTTGGTAAATAACTTTTTAATATTTAATTTATGAATATAACTCGATTTTTCAAAAAATTTATTTACCCACTCCTTCCACTGAAGGGTTCATATATTAAAAAAATCAAGATTTGATTGATTTGAAACAAATATATAGCACAAAAAATAAAATAGAAATAACAAAAATTTGGTGCCATTTATTTTCAGTGTACCCGACATTTTCAGGTCATAAAAATGTCTATGGCTATGTATAGAATTTTGTTTTTTTTTTCAATTCGCCTTTCCCATTTTCCAGGAAATTGAGTTAAAAAACAGATTTTGATTATTTAGGCCTACTATGTAACCTTAAGGTCACTTTTTCTTTATTTAATTTTAAGACCTAGTCATCGCATAGTGTAACATTTTTGTCCGCCCATTTCGTCATAATTAAAAAAACCACTTATGACCTCGGTTGGTATTCGATTAATGGGCGGAGTGCGGCATTTTTTTATATTTTTCAACACTATCCGCCACTTTTATGGGGCGTGTCTTTTTTTTTGAGACCGGCCCTATAATCTAATGTTCGTTCAAACGATATCGATAGATGTTATGCTGGATATCTGTATAAACTAAACATACTTAAAAATAAATAACATATTGATATTTTTAATAGGTCCACCGTATTTATGGCATATATAAAAATAAAAAATGTGTTTCAAATAAAAGTGCAGAGGGGTCAAATAAAACCAGATTATTTGCGATTTGTTGACTTGTTTTTCGTACTGTATTCGAACTAATTATTGATTTTTTAAAGTTTGACATAATCATTGTAACGTAGTTGTGCAGCAGAGCCAGCAGTTTTTATTTCAGAAAATTAATAAAATAAGGTTTAAATACATTTAAATATTAATTATTTGCATATAAAGAACTGCACTACGCAACCCATTTGCAAGATAAACACTTTTGTGAGCCGTTTGTCCAGAAAACAGGCCACAAAATTTCCAACCTACTCGAGAATCCACTGCACTCCACAACGTTCCAAACGTTGAACACGGTGGAGCGCAGCAACGACTTCTATAACGTTTTGGCCAACGAGAACAGCATCAGGACGCAGAACAGCAAGGTCCATCCAAGTCCAGGGGCAGCGCGCAGTGTTTGGGCGTTGCCCCTGACGGCATCATGCAATATGGTCGCCGAAGAGGACAGCGCTGCGCACACAGACCAGGAGGGTGACCAACAACGACGACGTCCCAATCATTCGCCACACGCGCCGCATCAGGATCATGAACGTGAGCATGATCACGACAGTGCTTTGCTTATTGAGGGATCCGATGGTGCTACTGCCAATTTAGACGATATATTCGAGGTCATTAAACAGGGCGAGGTCGGCGATATCGAGAATCTGGTGGAAAAATTCGGCATGGAATGTTTGTCGGCGCGCGATCGTCATGGTTATACGCCAGCCCACTGGGTGGCACTCAACGGAAATGTGCAGATGATGCGTTATCTGAATGAACGTGCTGCACCCATTGATTTGCCCTGTTTGGGAACGCAAGGACCTCGCCCCATACACTGGGCCTGTCGCAAAGGACATGCTGCAGTGGTGCAGGTGCTGCTGCAAGCAGGTGTTGCTGTCAATACGGCTGATTTCAAGGGTTTGACACCGCTTATGACGGCCTGCATGTATGGACGCACAGCAACCGCTGCTTATCTTTTGGGCATGGGCGCCTTGAATCACTTGACGGACATTAATGGGGATACGGCGCTGCATTGGGCCGCCTATAAGGGGCATCCAGATTTAATGCGTCTGCTGATGTACTCAGGTGTTGAGCTACAAAAGACGGACAACTTTGGTTCGACTCCTTTGCATTTGGCCTGTTTGTCAGGCAACATGACATGCGTCCGATTACTGTGCGAAAAGTCCACCTTGGATCTGGAGCCACGCGATAAGAATGGCAAGACACCGATTATGTTGGCACAGGCGCATCGTCATCAGGATGTTGTGCAGCTACTCTACACGGAGGTCAAGAAAAAATCGCGTTGGATACCGTCGGTTGCGGAGATTTGGGGTTGGCTTTTTGGCGGTGCTGGCGATTCGAAGGGACCGCTGTTATTGTTTCTCTTCTCGGTGCTGCTGTGGGGTTATCCGATGTACATGATTAGGGTAATATTTAAAATTTTCTAAAAATATTAATTTACTCAAATTTGAATTCTCACAAATGTTCAGAACAAAAAAAATCATATTCTGGAATGAGAATATGATTTTTTTTAAAAATATTTTTTTTAAAATTGATAATTCAATTTAATAATATTTAGTATATAATTATTATAAATGATAGAATATATTAATTTAATAATAACAAATAAAATATTTTGAAATTCAAATTTAAAAAATTACCGATGTCCAAAAAAAAAAAATTGAAAAAAATAAGTTTTTCAGGCCATTCCCATCACCTGGAACATTCTGCGTCGCTCGCACTACTGCTTCATCTATTGGAATGCCGTCATGTGGATCAGCTGGATCATCGCTAATCGACGCGACCCAGGCTACATACCTCTCAGTTCCGATGCCTACTATCGCGCCATCAAACAGATTCCGTATTTCGATAAACTAAAGAAGCGCAATGGGATTCTGACGCGACTTTGTCACAGCTGCCGTTGCCTGCGACCATTGCGAGCCAAGCACTGTCGGGTGTGCAATCGTTGCGTCTCGTACTTTGATCATCATTGTCCGTTCATACACAATTGCGTGGGGTTGCGCAATCGCATGTGGTTCTTTCTGTTCGTGCTGTCGGTGGCCGTCAACTGTTCGTTTACCATATATTTTGCCTGTTACTGCGTCATGATTGAAGGCTTTACGCTGCTGTACGTCTTGGGTCTGATCGAGGCGGTGGTGTTTTGTGGACTGGGCTGGATTCTCACATGCACTTCGGTATGGTTTTTTCTTGCTGTTATTTGTTATATTTTAAATACAACACAATTTTTTCTAGATACTACACGCTTGCATGAATCTAACCACCAACGAGATGTTCAACTACAAGCGTTATCCTTATTTGCGCGACAAACGCGGCCGATATCAGAATCCTTTCTCTCGCGGACCCATACTAAATCTACTCGAATTCTTTGTTTGTCTGCCCGATCGTGGCGATGATAACGATCTACTGCTGGACGACAATATTTGATTACGACAACGAAAACCGATTTAAAAACCACAAAAATCGGATATGCGCTAGCTCTAAGTTAAAGCAAGAACGCCTAGTGCAGTTCTAAATTTTTGATTTTTGAAAAATAATATTTTTAATATCTTGAGAACTAAAAGCATTTAGCTTGATGTTAATTCACGCGTAATCAATTTAATGCACATTCCAAAATAAGTTAGTAAATTATACAAATTTGTATGGAATATTCAATCAACAAACAAAAAAAAAACAAAGGGCCACTAGATTATAACAAAATGTAATAAGCTGAATATATTTGAAACGATTTAATAGTACCTACTTAAAAAAATACATAGAATACAATTTAAATCCCAAACGAGGTACGTACTACTTCGTTCTTATCAATTATCATAATCAAGCGCAAATTCACAAAGCAAGTTGCAGCATTTTTAAAACCAAATCCTATTGATAATTGCCTGTCGTTTGTCTCTCTATTGAAATGTAACACATTTCAGTTAAACAGATGTACTAAAAACATATAAAAATCTTAAATATAAATATAGTAAGTTGAAAACACAAACATATGAAAGGAAATATAACACTAAATAGTACAGATCACAGGAAAAGGCTATACGTTAAAAGTGAAAAAAATAGTAAGTAAATTGAAATATAAAAATGTTAATACCCCAAAATCGTAAACGTATTTTTCTAAAATACCTAAAATTTTGTATGTGCAATTATATGATACAGTTTAGAAAATCTATAATACTAATATGAATAATAGTTTCTACCAACTAATTTTGATTTATATAAATACTAACTTTTAAACTAATGCAAATATCAAATAATATTCTGAATTCAAAATGAAATGTTATCCATATCAATTGATATTTTCTGAATTTCAAATGAAATAATTGAGTTGTTTTGCATTTCAAATGGTATTTCTGAATTTCAATTGATATTTTTTTAAATTTCAAAGGGTATTTCTGATTTACAATTAATGTTTTTTTAATTTTAAATAGAATTTCTTAATTACAATTGATGTTTTTTGAATTTCCAATTAAATTTCTGAATTACAAATAACATTTTTTGACTTTAAAATGCAATTTTCGAATTTTTTAATTGACATGATTTGTATTTCAAATGGAATTTCTGAATAACAATTGATGTGTTCTGAATTTCAAATGAAATTTCTGAATTACAATTGACATGTTTTGAGTTTTAAATGGAATTTATGACTTAAAACTGATTTCTTTTGGAATTTCCCAATTACAATTGACGTTTTTTTTAATGTCAAATGAAATTTCGTAATTTTTTGACTTTCAAATGGAATTTCTGAATTACAATTGACCTTTTTTGAATTTCAAATGGAACTTCCCAAATACAATTGACATGTTTTGAGTTTTAAATGGAATTTATAAATTACAATTGATGTCTTTTGGAATTCTAATGAAATTTCCCAATTACAATTGACATTTTTTGAATTTCAAATGAAATTTCGGAATTCCATTTGCCATTTTTTGACTTTCAAATGGAATTTTCGAATTACAATTGACATGTTTTAAGTTTTAAATGGAATTTATGAATTACAACTGATGTCTTTTGAAATTTTCCAATTAAAATTGAAATTTTTTGAATTTCAAATGATATTTGGTCATTTTTTGACATTCAAATGGAATTTCTGTATTACAATCGGAATTTTTTGAATTTCAAATGGAATTTCTGAATTACAATTGACATGTTTTGAATTTCAAATGTAATATTTGATATACAATTGACATGTTTTGAGTTTTAAATAGAATTTATGAATTACAATCGATGTCTTTTGGAATTTCCGAATTAAAATTGTCATTTTTTGAATTTCAAATGATATTTCGTCATTTTTTGGAATTTCCGAATTATAATTGACCTTTTTTGAATTTCAAATAGAACTTCCCAAATACAATTGACAAGTTTTGAATTTCTAATTGTATTTCTGAATTACAAATGACATTTTTTGAATTTCTAATGAAATTTCGGAATTACAATTGTTTTTTTTTTGAATTTCAAGTGGAATTTCTGAATTTCAATTGATCATTTTTGAATTAAATTGTAAATGATGTGTGGTGTTTTCTCAATAAATCAAACAAACATTGCTTCTATATACTCTTTTTATTAATGAATAAAATATTGTTATTAAAAATTTATATAAAGTACATATTTTAAATGCAAAAAATCTCATAATCCAAACGTTGTACTACTAAACATTAAACAAATTTTGCCTTAAATAAAATGCATGTGTGCGTATTTTATTTTATAAAATATATTACGTTACAAATATATTAAAAGAAAATACTGTACTTATTAAAATTACTTTGGCATAATATAAATTCACATATATAATTAAATTGCAAATCAAATGCGTATGTTTTGCACAACACAACACATTTCTTCAAACCGTTTAGCTCTCAAAGCAAAAGTCGTAATTCTCTGGATCATCTGGTATGGCTGGTGGATCCTTGCTAATGTCAACGCCCTCTGTGTCCAACAGTCGCAATTTAATCTCCATCGACAACAATGTATCAAAGTCTTCCTTTCGCTGCTTGCTAATCATTTCCTGGCACAGCAACGCATTAATGCCATCGGTCCAATAGTTGAATATCGTCTCATCCGGTGCAACAAAGTCGAGCGTCGCATGATCCATGCTGTCGAAGGTGATGGAGAAGGCGAGATTGACGGGTGACTTGCGCGTGCGCATTTCCTTCATGTGTGGACATTCTTTGCCCTCCAACAGTTGTTTGATATCGATGACGAGCACTTTGTTCGTCAGCTCCTCCAGTGTTGGTATGGTTTTCTCATCGCAGTCGCCGTAGTGTATGACCTTGTGGTTGGGCGAGAGTCGTGCGTACCAGAACTTGTCCTTGGAGCGAGTGCCGCGCGAGTATTTGGTAAAGCGGGTGCCTTCAAAAAAAGATGATGAATTTTTTAAAAAATAAATAAAAAAAATGAATAATTAAATAAATCCTAAATTTGTGAATGAAAAATAAACACCACCTACCCTCCACTAAAAATGACAAACGCTGCTGCTTAATGAGATCCAGTATGTGCGGCGATATCTTCTCCTTGAGCTTGATAATAGCCGATGCCGTCGAATCGCACTCCTCCTTCGAGGTGCGCTCCTGCTGCCTCAGATTGGTTATTGTCTGATACGTGAGTAATGCAATTTTAGCCCGAAAATCTTCCAAATTCTCTGGACGCACTTTCAACGTGCGTCGAATTTGTTCACGCACCACACTGAAAACCTTCTGAAAGTCCTCGGACGTCGCACGCATATCCTTCCAAGTGCGATTAAGCGTTATAATGCAAATGCAAAAGAACTCCTCAAACGGATTATCGTGCGTAAAGAACATTGGCTGAAAATCAACAGACTGCTCGGAGGGTGCTTCACCAATGCGCAATATATCGCACAAAACTTTGACCAACTCAATGGAAGTGCGTCCAAAGGGACACTCGTGTTCATCGGCACGGCATGAATTTTCATGCACAATTTTTGTATAATGCTGCATATAATTATTGGCAAAATACACCATGCAGTCCAATGCCAAAACTCCTAAAATGAATAATTGCATTATATGTTTCCAATTCACAGTTGATTGTACAAACCTGGTGGCGTCTCTATAAAATCTTGCGCTGGATTTATGTCGCATTTAAAGCCCAACTTTTTGTAGAACTGCGAATAGTTGATGTTGCCGCCACCCGAGCCAGTGCCGCCGCGTCGCAGTTGCTCCTCGCCAATGCCCAAAGCACCAGAGTATTCATCGAACGCAATGCGACGCAATTCCTTGATTTTGTCGTGTGCATCTTGATCCTGCGCGATCATTTTCATGCGCATGCGTTGCTCCAGCAATCCCAACGTCAACGTCTGCAACACATACAACTGATGTGTCATCTCGGTGCCGGTTACATTGCCAATGAGTGCCAGCCGATACTGTTTGGCACTAATCGTCAGTGCAATCTGACGTTTGCGCGCCTCGTCCGCCTTCATGAAGAGTGCATTTATCAGCGCAATTGCATTTTGCTGTATCACCGTCGAGTTGGCATCCTGCAGCAGACGCAACAAATCCTGCAGCGTTACGTCCTTCTCGACCAGCACATATTTGCTGCTGTTCTGCACAATATTCTCCAGATTTGAGAGTGCACTTTCTGTGCATTCTTTGGGAAACTTTTGAAAATTACACACCATATAGATATTGCATTGCACGAAGGAGTTTTGCAAAATTTCCCACGAGACGGTGCCATGTTCCATGAGTTCGACAAAACTGCTCAAACTATACTTGAGAATATCATCCTCTTTCTGCGCGGTATCCTCAATCATATCGATTATAATACCGAGTCCCTTCTCCTTGATAAACTCCAACGCAAAAGTCAGATCCATGCAGAGCGATGTCAGCTCCTTGAGACATTTGATTTTCTCAAACGTGGAGCCGGAACTCAAAGTTTCCAGCGTATCGTGTGCCGTCTTCGAGGCTGAATACTGCAGTCGCAGTACAGAGCCATTCTTTATCTCGTTGCGATTCTTTTCGGTGACATATTTGTGATTGTTTTGTTCGCAAAACTGCAGTGCATAGTTCTCGGCCTCGACGATGGCCCAGGTGCTGCAGATTTCCTGTATAATGCCTGTAAAATATAAAATTAAATAAATTTAATTGCATACAGCAGCATATTGAGTGCAACTGAAGGGCGTTGGCCCACTATCAACTATGACAGTAATTTAAAATGCAAATGACCAGCTATTTAATTAAACTTAATAAAAAAAAACCGCTTGGATAATATGCACTGACCTATTAAGGGTGTTCGCTGATCGAAATTAATCAATTGTGCGATAAAATTTTCACGCTCCACTGCAATTTTCACGATGTGCAAGTCTTTGACCAGTGTCTTCTTGGGAATCATTTTGGGCCGGCGATTCGTCTGAGTCACTGTGTGCGTTAATAAGGTGAGTTCGAATTATGATTTGTTTAATTCTATGTGATTTTACTCGATTTATTACTAATTTACGCTTAAACTTATAAAAACATTTAAATTCAATAACATTTAAATTCTGTAAAAATTGAAATTTTTTTTCATTTGACAATTGTTTTGCACACAAAATTCTAAAAGGAAAAAAGGGCTGCTGAATTCTGCAAACTGGTAACGTTGCCAGAATAAAATTATTTTATTGGTCTGAACCAGTGATGCCAACGCTACAATAGTTATTGTATTTATACAATAATTTTGGTGGCGATACAACAATCCTGACATGGATTTATATAATCTTTTTCATATCGTCATATTTTTAATCATGTTTTTTTTTTACTTTACCGGCCGAGGTTAAATTAAAAAAAAATTGTCACGCGCATTATATTCGCAAAAAAAAAATACCAAAATTAAAAAAAAAAGTGCCGCTCGGACCCGTGGTGACCTTGAAAAATCAAAAACTGGTGCACCCACTTACAAGTACATATGGGTAGTCAAATGAAAGGTAATTTCCTCACGATTTCAAATCTGTAAAAAAAAAAAAAAAAAATAAATTAATTTTTTCAGCAGCACATATTTATACTATAGAAATATAAAAATCTTAATGTTATACATTCTTATATACTTCAATTATTACATTCAAGTGACTCATAAAACATACATATTATTGAAATAACATAAGTTGGTGTAGGGGCCGCTAGGATTGAAGGATCTTAATTACAGATTTGGAATCGTGAGGAATTTACCTTTCATTTGAGTACCCATATGTACTTGTAAGTTTTTGATTTTTTCGCTTCGGCCGGTAGAGTGAACTTCTCCCGATTTTTTAAACGAGTTTTGTGATAACTTTACTTTATAGGGCCGGTCTAAAAAAAAATAAAAAATTTCCACGTCCCCTAAAAGGGGCGGAGGGTGTCGAAAATCAATATTTTTTTGCCGCCCGACCCTGTTGAACCGCCCATAAATCGAAAACCGACTGAGGTCATAAGTGGTTTTTGAATTATTGCGAAGTGGGCGGGACAAAAAAAATAAAAAAAATTGTCACACGATGAGTAAACCAGGGCTGAAAATTTTAAAAATAACCTCAAGGTCACGTGGAATTTTTCAAATTCAAATTCCAGGAAAAGGGGAGTGTCAAAATACAAAAAATAAAAAAATCAAAGTTCTTTAAATATACAGTAGCATAGCCATGGACATTTTTATGACCTGAAAATTTCGGGTGCAATGAGAAAAAAAGAAGTTTTCAGGTATCGTAAAATGTTATCAAATCGCGCGATTTTTTCTTCAAAAAAATATAAAAGTCTAATATATGTAGTAACTGTACTTGATGAATAACGCCGCAGGCAATTTTTTTTTTTCAAAATAATCGCGAGATTTTTTCGAAAAAAAAAATATTTTATGAAGGATGCGTTACATTTAAGAAGCGCCCACTTTGTAATAATTCAAAAACCACTTATGACCTCGGTCGGTTTTCGATTTTTGGTCTGTTCCAGGGGGTCGAATGGCAAATATAATTTTTTTTCGTCACTCTCCCCCCATAAAGAATCTGTGATGATAGATTTGAAAATGAAAAACATAATTTTTTTTAATCATTTTTTTAGGAAATTCATTTTGAAAAATCAAAAAAAAATAGATTTTGTTGAAATTCACAGGGCAGATAGTTCTTTTTAAAGCTAGTAAAGCCATTTACTCCGTTTTTGTATAGTATGATTTTTAAGGAATTATTAAAATAAAAAAAAAGGATTTGAAATTCGATTTTTTCATGTAGCCATTTTGTTTCTCATTTCATAGATTGAGTGTAGAAAAGTAAAATTCCGATTTATGGTGATTTGTATTGAAATTTACTAGCTATCTGTGATAGATTTGAAAATGTAGAACAACATTTTTTTAGGAAAGGGGGTACATTTATTTTTGAAAAAAAAAAAAAATAGATTTTGTTGAAATTCACAAAGCAGATAGTTCTTTTTAAAGCTAGTAAAACCGTTTACTCAGTTTTTGTATATTATGATTTTTTAAGGAATTTTTGGTATAAAAAAATGATTTGAAATTTGATTTTTTCATATAGCCATTTTGTTTCTCATGCATATTTTGAGTGTAGAAAAATAAAGTTCTGATTTATACTGATTTGTATTGAAATTTACTATCTATCTGTGATAGATATGAAAATGTATAACATAATTTTTTTGTATTCATTTTTTTAGGGGGGAAAAATAGATTTTGTTGAAATTCAAAGTAATCAGCTCAGCGATTTTCATGAAATTTGAAGGAGAGACTGCTTAAGACATTCTGATTTCATCAATTTGATAATTTTCTTAACTCGGCCTAGTTAAATCAATGGAACTATATCATTTAAATCTATAATTAATGCAACGATACAAGATAATAGTCTTAATAATTTAATATTTTGCAATGCATGCCGTTTATTTTGAATTTATATTGAGATTAATAATAATATTAGTAGAACACTCAACGCATATGCATGTTAATTGTTTAATAATTCATAAATATTCATATTTAATTCGTATAGTATTCCATTGAAAGGGTGCGTATATTTATTTCATATATGTGATAACGTGATAATTTTATTAAGCTGTAGTCGATGAGGGTAGTGTTGATAAAATCTCATCAATATATGTATCGGGCGACTCTACCAGATGAAGTAAACCTATTCAAATGAAAAAATTGAAAATGTTAACAAATTCACTATGAGCTATTCTTGCAGTTAACTTACCAGCTACATCGAAGAACTCTGCTACTGAAGCACATGGCAGATATTCATCGGTGAACGTTTGCAAAATGACATCCGTCGACTTAAGCATCGCCTCATCATTCTTGCGAATATAATCGAACAACGAAATGGACCAATCGTCGTCCTTGGGCGTCGATACCGACTTGAATAGCGTGCCATAGATCAAGTCCACCATGGCCCACATCAACAGGAACGGACGATAGACGCTAAAGTCCTTCGCTTGATTCTCGCCCGGCGCCATCAACGCCTTGCATTGTCCCGCGGGTGAAACGGCACGTGCTTGTGCAATTGCAATCAAACGACGTATGTGCGCCAATTTATGCTGATTCCAAAGTTCATGACTATGCAGTGATAACGACAACGTCAACATGTACAGCGGACCCTCTACATCGTAGGCGCATTCCAGCCACTTCTCGGTGGGTGGTGCCGTTAGATAAGCGACAAGTGTCTTGCTATCGCGCGCCGCCGAACGTGAGGACAACAGCAAATATTCGGCATAGAACAGCAAATATGGAACAAAGTGCATATTCGATTGCGGACCGCCACCGCCTGCATCATCGTGGAAACTCTTCTCCCAGGCGAAACGTATCAGCAGCAACTTCAGATCGTGCACGCTGCTCGTATAAGAAATGTCGCAACGTTGAGTACTCTCCTGCATGTAGCTACTGTGACGTGTCATGCATGCGGAGAAGGCCGCTTCCGAGACCTCGGGTCCCCACAGCGGCAACAGCCCATTGCAACGTGTGTTGGCATTTTGCAGGCTGGCGCGCTCCCATTCATCGCGTCCTCTGGCAAGACGTATGGCCGATGTGTGACAGTCAACGTGCACCACATTAAAATGTGTCACCGTTGTGTAGCCAATCGTTTTGCGTGTCTTCAGCTCATACTCCTCGACATTTGTGCGTTTGGTAAATGTATAGATGCCCAATACTTTGGCCGGCTGACAGGCATAACCCTCGCGACAGATGAAACATGTTAGGCCAGTTTCGTCGCGTAACTTCTCAATCTTCTGCAATATGGAACCTTTTGCTGTAACCTGACCCTTTTCATTGGTGCGCATGCCCAGTGCATCCAGCTGTTTTTCGCGTGTTGCCATTGCGAGACGTTTCTTTTCGGCTCTGGTGAAATCACGCACCTCTTGGACACGCGTTGCTGTTGACGAATCGGTGCAAAGCGCCTCCAGCAGGTTTTCAGCCAAACTGCCAACGTGTTCATCGCTTGAAACCTGCTCAAGTCGATGAATAATCGGTATTATGTCATTACTGATGGCAACTTGTGTCGCCTCGTGTTTGGTTGCGAGTCCTGTCAAGAAACGCAGCACATATTTTAGACTTGGTCGCGAAATAAACTCCTTCAATTCGTCGGAATCGGTGCGCAAGAGGGTGGGCTTCACACAAGGTGCGTATTTTGTTATATAGACAATGGCCTGCTCAACAATGCCCAGGCCGACGATGTAGTCCTTAAGGGTGCCGCCAATGCAATTGTGTTCAATTTGATTGGTTAGCACACAAAATAGCTCCATTTTGAATTCATCCTCTGGCGTGCGTTCGGCATCGAATTTATTGAAGTCAAGAGTATCCTAAGAATAATAAATTGGAGGTCAGGATTTTGTAAGGCATTCGGAAGCGATTTAAGAGGAGAGTTTATTAAAAAGTACTCCGGTCATATGTCGTTTTTATTTGCAAAGGTAACTGTTCTTTAAAAGGTGACAGCAAGACAAGAAATGTAAAGGAGTTTCGAGAAAAGGTTTACAATTTAAATCATATCTAGTTCTGTCCCCTTTATATGTAACTAACCGGCATCTTTAACATAGGAAGGTGTCATAGGACGGGGTGAATGGACACGTCATAGATACCTTAAGAGCTATCACTGAACTGGTCTTTAATAGGAGCATTTTCAACGGAACCAGATTCTCCAATTGAATATCAGTTCTGTAGCAGGTGTCAAATCAATTCACCTCTTCCTTATGACAACGCATGTTAATGTTGTCGGTTGGTTTCATGTAAAGAGGACGGAACTAGGACCGATTTATATTTTACCGTAGCGGTAAGAAAAAAAACTTCAAGATTTCGTGCAACTCTTCTCGAAACTCTCTTTTGTTTAACTACAGCGCTTTTCAAAAGAAAATGTTTGTCCTTCTTACAGTATTTTTAAAATTTAGTTTCTTAAACAATTCAGTGCACGTTTAATATTTGTAAAAACTCACCTTAAAGTGTTCACAAAGCAACGCCATCTTCACTTCGTTGCCGTACACAAGCGCCGCCAGTACTCGTATCAAATGCCGCAACACCGAAGGATTATTACGCACATTCGCGCAGTTGGTGCACGATATCAATGCCGACACGTATTCCGGCCCGCCGAACGTCAAAGAGAATTGCAGAAAAGAGTCCAATGTATCGCTGGCCGCCTTTGAGAGTATAGTCTCCATTATCTCGAGCAATTGTTCGGTGACAGACGATTGTATGGGCAGATCATTTTCCGACTGCAAACACATTTGCAAAACCTTAAGCAGTGTATTGATGGCGCCCAATTCGGGCAGACATAAAACCTCCTGACAACGACGCACTTTGACGCAGATAAGGAATAACTTGAGCAGCACCTGCAATAGCTCGCGTGCACGCGATATATTCACAAAACTTCCAATACGATCAAGCATCACTTTGAGACCATTACAATCGGCCAAAACATTAGCCATACGATACAGTTGTTCGGTATCGATTTCTTCTTGACTCTTATTGTTCAGAGTTTCGACAAATTCTTCGGTGGCATCACCCAGCAGACCACGCATGCGATAAACAACGCGCATAGCATCGCGTTCACCACCCTCCGCGAGCCAAATCTTCTTGTAGACATCCTTTACGGGCAAATCCAAGCTAATAATTTTATTATTTACCAATAATTCCATGCCGTTGTCATCCTCCAGCAGTGCAATCAGCTCACAGTCTGTGCAAATTTTGTTTTTAACATCGCGCATAAGCGGTCCCAAACCAACCTCCGTCGAGGGGTACGGATTGCCCAGCATGCGACCCTGCAAGAAGTCCTCCTGTTGCGGATCTTTCTCGAGCGTCATAAAGAACTCGCTTTCGTCATTCTCCTCGGGATGTATAATCGAATAGAGTCGCTCAAAGATGAATACGGGCGTTTTGATGTCATTTAGACGCGTCTTCACAACAGTATCGATTAATATCTCCATAAAGGCACGCGTTTCTTCCTCCGTGCCGCTAGTCATCTCTTCAAGCATTTCAAGTAGCTTTTCTTGTGCATCGTCTATGAGACGTGCACGCTGCACAACCAGCTTGCGCAGCGACAGATAACTCTCCAATACTGGTCCGAGCAAACGTGTCTTATAGGCTTGACGTATGGTCGATGTCTCGAGGAACAGCGACAGTAATTCGACAAATTGTCGTAAGGCATAACCTTGTGACAGATCCGATGACAATGTTGTCTCCTCCAGATGATGAATCTTGACAATTTCTTCGGCTAACAACTCGGATATTTCGTTCAAGACACCCTTGAGCGCCAGATATTGACGCCAAGGTGTATCTGCGGCTAGCGCACGATAAAGTGCCAAAAATTCGGCACTTGCTTCACCCGCCTCGCCGACATATTTCAGAAATCCTGTAAGCAAATTCAGTATCTCACGTTTACGTTCATGGGTGCGACTTAACGATGTTATTAATGAGCAGGCGAATTGACGTCCGAAACGTGAATTAGAATTGAAGAGTATGGGCTGCAGCCAATTAGCGCTTAGCACCAATGGCGAACTCAACTGATCGTTGTGCAGCACACGATTACGCCAGCGATAGGCGTATTTTTCCATTAAGTACGCTTCACGTATGAGCGCACGTTTCTTTTGCTGCAGTACGCGTTCGCGTGATTCACCTGAACCATTTTGTTCTACTACCGATTGAAGTACTGCAAAAATAACGCGATCTTCTTGTCCGGCAAAAAGTTTTCGGGGTCTGTTGCCACCGCCGCCGGTACCACCGCTACTAGTGGTATTGCTAGGCATGCGTGCCTTCCAGGCATCATAACTGTGCTGCTCAACGCCGTCTAACCATTTGCTAAAGTCAATGGTGATGCCATCAACAGTGGTAATCGTTGAAAGCTCAGATGGACTGAGATCTTTATTTAGTTTGCTCATGGGTTGTTGTGGACAAATGAGAGACTGCATTATGCGCAGACATGGTTGGATGACAGAGATTGCGGGTCCACGTGGAGTGCTGTAAGACATGATTGTATAAAATAAACAACTTGATGGAAAAACATTTTAAACGTTAAATCCGGCGTATTTTTAACATATTTCTTATTATTAAATTTGTTTGTACCCCTCTAACTTATGAACTAATATATTTTTCATATTGGTTGATTGCAGAGGTTGCCCAATTTTCGTGCATGGACACAATTAGCTGTGGAAAACTTAATGGAAGAGCCAACTCATTTAACCATGTTTTTGGCGGTTATTAAGGGGACGTGGAGAAAAGAATCAGAATTTTAGATCTATTTGGCAGAATTTAGGAAGATAGCTACTTTTCCTATATTTATTCCTGAGATGTCCGACAGTTCGTGTCGAAAGTATGTTGTTCCACTGCCCAGTGTCCTATAATAATTACAACCATCCTCGTAATGTCTACAACACCTATCCTGGAAATTAAATCACTTGATGTGTATGTGTCTTATGTGGGCCAGAACTTTCTGGAGATTGTAAAAGAAGAGAGCCTTGACCTCCTTGAGTTAGCTATGGAGTGGTAGTGAGAAAATAGGTATTCTTTCACAATTCCCAAGAAAATAAATATTTCATTGGGAGTGCGGAGTGACGACGGTGTCAATTGGTCTAAAACTACCTATCACTTGACTGACTAAGGACAGGGTCTTGAAGACAACTTTTGTGATAGGATGAGGAGATGGATCGTGTCAATGCTATATATGTCGCTAGTGGAGCGAAAAGGCACTAGGTGGCGCCATTGTCACGAGATTTATTTATATAATTCGTAGACTATTTTTCGTTACTGCATTGATTTAAATTCAGCATGTCTTCCAAGTAATTGTAATGAACTCATGCAAAGTGGAATAATTAATGAAATGTGAATGCTTGAAGAAGAAGGTAAAATAAAATATAATGTAAAATGAAATAAAATAAGTAAAATTTTAAATATAAAAAAAAGGAACCCAATAAACATTTCATATTTTTTGAATTTCCTAGTTTTCAATAATATTTTTTGACTATTCCCCAAGCTTTAATAAAGGATTTTTCATTAAGAGCGCTACAAAAGTTTTTTTCAGGGACGCTACAAAAGTAGATCGACAGGGACAGCAAACGACGCCATCTTCTTTTGATTAAGCCGAATCATCGGCTAAAAACATTTTGATTGCCTTGGCGCTTTTTAGTGCCGGCATCCCAATCCTTAGGCCAGTGGCGTTTATAAGCGCCGGAAATTAAATCAGGCAGGACCTAAACACGTAAATTATTTATTTAACGTCCGCTCCAAAGATCCATCATTACAGTACAAAAACACTGATATACAACTTCGATTAATACCTCTTTAGCACAAGATTATTTTTTTATGTTAGACTATTTTACACTCACCGACATGTAATCAAAAACAGTTCGAAAACCACCTTCAATTTCTCCTCCCAACAGAAATCGTCCTGCGTTATAAGCACCTCCAACAAAATCATTTCATGATGCACCGCCGTATCCAAATTAGCCAATGGTATGGCACCAATTAATGCTGTCTTCACGCGTTCACTTATCAGTTCCAATAGGTTGAGACAACCGTCCTTGTTGTTTTTAGTCAAGAGCACCAATAAATTACGCACTTCATCCTGTATCTGTGGCGTGCCACGACGTAGATTATGCTGTGCCAACTCCTCGACAAGACCCTGCGAATAAAGACTCAGACGACATTCGTAATTGGAGGCCATAGCGCGCAATAATGTCAAACACTGCTCGGTAGAGGCCAAAGCACAGCCGTAACAACGATTAATTGCAAAATTATCACGCGACTCCAAAGTCTGCAAATTATTCAGTTGATCCATTTGACTGCGATCGTAGGCAACAAGTTCGCTACAATTTATATATCGAAAAATATTAAAATTTAAAATATTTAATAGGCTTTTTTTTATTTAGAAACCTACCTGCGACATGCCTTCACCTTCTGCACTATTTTGCTCAATTCTTCGAATGAAGTGCGCGATTCCACGCAGTATTTTTGCGCCAGCAGCTGTATAATTTTATTCACCTGCGATGTGCTGTGTATAGTGCCGAGATTATCGTCGACCAGTCGATCGGAGCAACGATGCTCAGCCACCTTTTGCATGAGCAGCTCCAGCATTTGCTTGTTCGTCTGCAGCTGACGATATATGCGATCGGCACGATCCAGCGACGAATTAATAATGATAACTGTTTTGGCGCGATCTTCCGCAGATTCAATGGGATCGACGGCACAGCAAACGCGACCATAAATACTAAAATCGAATTTAGCATATTTACAGAAACCGCAAGAGTGACAGAGGAACGGATCTTTTTCGTCATAGTTGATGGCACGACACTTGTGACATTGGAAAACATTTTCACCACAATTGCCGCAAACGCCCGGATAGGCGGGCACAGCGGCGCTGCAACGTGGACACTGTAAATTCTCGCTTGAACCCGTTACCGTCTCATAAAAGTCCGCGTATTCAATCATTAGATTACACGCGGTAATAGGCAACGGAAAATCGATCTTAACTTCTGTCTGTCCGGACTGCAGTGTTACCGAACGCGCCTTGTGCCACATGGCAGGACGATTTTTCAATTCGACCACCGCCTGCACAGTGCGATTGTTATAGAAGATATTTATGGTGCGCACCATTTTAGTGCGTTTCAAGTCGGCAACGCGCACAATCAATTTGGAGATGGTGTGACTTTGTACCAACTTCACAATCATGGTAGTTGTTGTAAACTTGGAGTCGGACTTAATTGAGGGCAACTTAATGTTGGTCATGGGCACCTCTGGATTATTGCAAACCAGACACGGCTCTGACTCCAGATAGTAGCCATTCACCTGCAGTATTTGCTCGAGTGTTGTGTATATGGGCGCATTTGGATGCTTGGAGAGTAACTCATTTTGCTGACGCAGTACCTCAACTGCTTTTTCTGTATATTCGGGTAGTTTTTCAACAATAGATTTAGTGCTTAGCGTAAGATAACCCAAAATATCGACAAACTGGGCGGTGCGACGTCCAAATGCTGGTACATATTGCCACATATTCCACAGAATATTTATGAGTTTTTCCTTCTGACGTTCGTTGCAGTTTTCGTAAATGGCAAAGAGCAATGAATGCGCTTGCCAACGTATTGAGGTGATGTTGGTCTCCAGCAAAAAGACTTTGACAAATTTATTAATCAACATATCGGGCACAAAACGGAATATTTGATGCACAAAAGTGCTACAATGTGCAACATCAAATTTAGAATCGCCAGTAATTTCATTCTCTTCGGATTTGTCGCGATCGGTGCGTGTTTTAGCAGAGGTGCTGGGCAACTGTTGCTGCTGTTGTTGTTGTTGTTGCTGCTGTTTAACAGCTTGATTGTTGTTGCAGAGCGCCGCCTGCAGCAATTGCAAAAGTATTGGCGAAACACCATCGTCTAATTGATAGCAGGCAATTTGTATGAGCGCCGGAATGACATCCTCGTGTACAACACAGAATTTCTGCCAGTTGCCGGTGCGAATTTGGCTGATCTCCTGGCAGGCGCGCAGATGTTCTGTCAGCTCTACGAGGGAATCGTAGGAGAGAATGGGTATTGTTTGCATGGCGCTGCCCATGAGCTAGTAAAAGTTATTAAAAAAAAAATAAGAAATTCAAGAAATTAAAATATCATTGGTAAGAAAAAAGATTCTTGAACAGTGTCAAATGTTCAAAAGTCTCAATTAAGAAAAACAATTATACACACCTTTGCATTTTGCAGATTGCAAATAGTTTTGATTGCATTAATGTGCACATCCAAGGAGTGACCATCGCGGAACATGCGGAACTTCTCCTTGTTGCCGCAGATGTACATCAGCAGTTTGCGCACCTGACGACGCAGCAATGCATTCAAATTCAACATCATGTATTCGCAAAGTGTGAACGTCATATTCTCACAGAACTTGTGATACCAGTCATAGGTAGCCGGATGACTGGCTGATAGTTTCAGGATTTGATATGGCAAACGTACAGCCACCTCAGTGAGCAGTGCATCATAAGCCTCAAATATGTCCGGATAGTTTTTAAGATAATTATGTGGTATAAGTGTTGACATGTCCGGTTTGGGACCATAACGTATGGGTTTAAGTAAATTATTTTGTGTTGGTGATACCGCATGTACCACACTAGGTGGCGTGCCCACTGAACCAACATTTGCTGCATTATTTGCACCAGCTGCAATTTGTTCACTAGACACTTTCTTCCAATAGGGCAATAATGATTCCATAATGAACAAACAATATGGTATAGCACCATTTTTAATTAAGATATTAGCTGTTGTGGCGGCAACAAATGACGCATTGTCCTTGAATTGATGTGGCGGCGATGTGGTGCCCGCTTGTTTTGATGATGACGATTTTGTTTTGCCCATGAGTACGCCAAATAGACAGAGTAATATTAATTTAACTTCGTTTTCGGAATTCTTTTCGGTTAGCTGTATTTAAGAAATGAAAAAAGGAAATGTTACGAAACCAACAAAATAAAATGAACAGTGTTACAAAATACTAAAGAATCCTATTTATAGGAATATAAAAAGCAGAACTATACAAACCTTAAACGCATTGGTTGTAGGACTCATGCCTAAATGTTCGACAATAGCAGTTAGTAAATTGTTGAGTATCTGCTGATCCGTTTCATTGTTGCCATTTAGATCGGTGGTTAACATGAGTATAACTTGTATTAGTGGTATCGATTGGCCACCATTGCATGCATTCAAAGCACTCAGATGCTCCACAAATTTGGTAAGGAAAGTGCATCTGAAATTTATATTTTTTTAATTTAATAATTTGGATAATGTGCCAAACAGCACCTATATATGTATGTTTCAAACATAGTATCAAAATTATAATGTATAATATATTTTATGATATTTAAAAAAAATTAAAACCCATTTGTCTTATGTTTAAAATGAACTGTATATCCTTCGAACCCTCGATCATCGGTGTTGGCAAGCGTCTATGCCTCAGCGCCATAGAGGAGGACTGGTATGATGAGTGACGAGAGGGCTCTACTTTTCAATTGCCTACTGAGCCCAAAGGATTATTTTTCGGCTAATCTGAAGGCTGACATTGTTTTTCTTATTGATGCTGTTACCTAAGTAGACGAAGTCCTTCACGACTTCGAAATTGTGGGTGTCTATAGTGACGTCCTAGTCGCCGGGCCTCTTTGTTTGTTGAAAACAGGTACTTCGTTTTGACCTCTTTCACCGTAAGACCCATTCGACGCGATTCCTTTTCTAAACTAAAGAATGCTGCACTTAATCCTCGTGTGCTCCGCCCAATGATGTCAATATCATCAGCATATCCGAACAGCATGACACTCTTATTGAAGATAGTGCCATTGTGATGGAGATCGGTAGCTCTTACAATATTCTCCATTATCAGGTTGAAGAAGTCACACGCTCGATAGAACCTTATACGCGATATTGAGGAAACTTATCCCACGGTAGTTGGCACATGTTGTGGGATCCCAATTTTTAATGATTGGACAGATGATAGTCAATGCATTCTTTTGACCATTTTTTCTGAAGAGCTTGTGCATGTTCGTTGTGAACTCATCGCCACCGGTCATAAACAACTCAGCAGGCAGGTCATTCGAGCCTGTCTTCTCTTTTTTTTTAAATTAACCAACGCTCAGGGATGCCCCCTATACATGCAAAGCACAGTGTTGATCGTAAGAAGGGACGATAGGTTAAAAGGGGGGGAAAGATAGAGTAGTGTCGGTGAATGTTTGTTTTGAACTTGCCAATATCAAAAATGTCGGGAAAAACGGACGCAGTGAGATTGTTCCACAAACGAATCGTGCGACTGAAGAACGAATTCTCTCTATAATGCGTGGTTCTGTTGAGAACCGAGTGGACTACGATGGGGTGGGCTTGGTTTGACGCCCGAGTAGCACGAGAGAACACACGACCTGGTGGAATCAGGACATGTATTTCCCTCGAGCACCTACCATTGTAATACCTATAAAACAGGCTTACATACCCAACGGTCCTTCGGTGCTCAAGAGAACCAATAGACGATGAAATATTTTCATCCTCTATTAAATATATCGCACGTTGTTGGATTCGGTCCAGGAACTCCAAGGAGGATTTTGAGGCCCCGCCCAAATGTGCGAATTGAATTACATTTTAGGCCATATATAGGTCTGTCTACACTAGACAGTGCGTAAGTCAGCATGAGTGAAGTATGTTTTACACCGTTTTAAAAAACCGAGGCACTTGGCCGCTTCTTTAGACACATTAAATATGTGGTCATTCCAACGGAGATCACATTGAATTGATATGCCCAAAACGTCAAGAGCAGCTGACTGCGCAATATCCACTGCACCCATATTGAGGGGAGGGAGGGGTGAATCCATTCTTTTGTGAGATAACAGACAACATTGGGTATTGCTTGCATTAAAATCTACTATATTTGCAACACCCCACTCGGAGATTGATTTAAGGTCATTATTGAGTGTGTCATTCATAGTGCGTCTTTTACTCTCGGAAATATTGTCGTCATCGCCGGCTAGTAGTTGAGAGAATTGTTCCTCCATAATCTCAATGTACCCTAGACATCTGTTACTAGATTCCCGTCCTCATCCTAACAAGACGAGGCTCCGTTTTTTAAACGTCCCGTCAGGCGACTTATCTGTAGTCATGCATCTTAATATATTCACAATCTTTCTAATTCTCTTTTCTCTATCTCTCTGTATCGCTCCTTAGCGGCTCGCGGTCCTAACTATACAGACCTGATCGCATTGTTGTTGACAGTAGGGAATATAATGCATCGTCTGACATTGTTGGAACTCTTTATGATGTACGGTTAATTTTCAATCCCTTCAAACACAAAGCATTTAAGAAATGGCGTTAATCCAGGTTTTCTCCAGTTTGTGGAGTGTTATCCTTCTCGACCTAAATAATTTTATCACTGTTAATTTATGTATGTTTTGGTGGATTTTTCGTTCCGCAGCGATGTCAGTTGATGAAATGTGCGGATGTTTCTTAATTTTTCAAAGGTTTGTTTTAACGACTGGTCGACCAGAGTGCAGTGCGTCTTTTATATTGAACTTTTCAGAACGGAAACGAGCAGAACATTTGCGTGCTGCTGATAAGTACCTTTACTACAAACGCTACCAAATTTTTCAGAAATCTGCGAAGTACGGCTTCATATGAATTAATATTACCAAATGTATGCGTCTCTAAACACATCTGTTGTAAAAATGCCTCGAACTTTTTACTGGACCCAATATATAAAACTATTCCTTTGTAACATTAACCGTATCAATTAAATTGCAAAAATACCTTTATAAAACTAAAATAAAACAGTGCTGTAACATTAAAAACTCACCTTAATTCATGTAGTTTATTGAAGTTTTCGTCTTCGGTAAAACCTTCCTCATTTTCGGTGGAACCTACTCGCGAATTGGCAACTTTGCTGGTGCTAGCTTGTTCAGTATTGACGTCAGCACCACTTGTGGTAGCACCTTTCTCTGTGGATTTAGTAGTCAATACCAAGTCGGGTTGTGTATTAGCAGATCTTGGT
The DNA here is from genome assembly GCA_951804985.1 of Dryomyza anilis. Classification (NCBI taxonomy): domain Eukaryota; kingdom Metazoa; phylum Arthropoda; class Insecta; order Diptera; family Dryomyzidae; genus Dryomyza; species Dryomyza anilis. The sequence continues at coordinate 12,237,910 of OX638131.1, forward strand.
GGTGATGTATTCATTGCCTGATCACCGTATGTGCTACTGCGACCCGATGTACCACCGATACTTTCAACACCACTTCCACCACTCTCAGAACCACCACTGCCAGCTGGTTCAGCTGGTGATGTACGCAATGTTGAACCATCTGTTGCCGCATTTGAACCCTCGTCATCGTCAGAGCCACCAGCCGATACGCTAGCAGCATTTCCCGCTGCCATTCCCATGTGAATACCTTCAAGCGCCTGCAGATTACCCGCATTGTTGCGCATTCCCTGTAAATGACTGGGCAACAATTGTTGCAGACTGAGCGCAATAGCAATGTCCATGATTGCCTCATCATCGGCATCTTGTGGCAAGCCTAATAGCTGTGGAAAACCGCCACCCATGATGGCATCAATATTAAGCATTTGACCGGCGGCACCATCCTGTGGTGCCAATGGATCCATGACGTGTTGATCTGCAAATTCAGCGCTGTTGCTGCGCGCTACAACGGCGTTGGCCGCATTGCGCTCGGCGGCGCCACCACCAGCAGCATCATGCAACTCTTCGCCAGCAACATTGGCAGGCGGTGGTGGCGGTAGTGTTGTCAAATTTGCGCTATTTGCAGGCGTTGGCGTCAAACATACGGGCGGACTAAAGAGTACCACCTTGCGTCGTTTTACGCGTGGACTCAGCAACAAAATTATGGCATCCTTGGCGCTGTGGCTGATGACATTCGAATCGTCGAGCAGCAAATCAATCAGATACTTGGACATTTGTTCGACTTGTGTAACGTCGGCAAGCGCAAAAGCATAGATGATCTCGACCAGACAGTGTACAATGGCCTCCGTGTGACAGAGACCGCGTTTTACAATCGAAGTGGGCTCGTCAATCTGCGGCGTTATGTGATAGAGACTCTTCGAGAACTGCAACAGATTGCCAATAATCTCATAATTATGCTCCAGGCATATTTTGCTCAAAGCCTGAGGACGTGTAGTGGCAATGCTGCGAATTAACAACACCAGCCGATAGAAGACCTCGGGATCAATATCTCCAATGACCTCGGGTCGCGTAATTTTCGTTTTAATCGTTTGTAATTCGGTGTTGACATAGCTGAGTACCTCCTGATCTTTGTAGCTGTGGTAAGCGCTACGATTGCCGAATAACGTTGCCATAACACACTTGGCCTGCACCTGCACAGGATTTGGTGTAGGCATAAGCAAGAGCGTGGTCGCTGTCTTAATGGCGCGCTGTTTAATGTTCGCAACAACTGCATTGCCGCCCAAGAGTCCCAGTGCGCTGTCCAACACTTCCAGCAGCATTGTTACCATGCGATCGAGATTAGTAATAGCATTAAAACCGTCTGCTATGCCGTTTGTCGCAGTGCCATTTGTGGCGGTGACGGCAGTAGAAGCTTGAGCGCCGCCCAATGCATTTGCATTAAGCGCACCAGCCTCATCGTTTTCATCTGGCCAGCCAATTAAATCCTTCGATTTGCCATAAACCTCAATGCTGTCCAGCATATTCACATTTTCAGGATCTTGTGATTTGCCAAATATAACATTCAAGCGCTTATCGGACTGCAGTATCTCTTCGCGTGTAAGCGGTATATCAAACCAACGTGCACGACGCACTGGTGTCGAAATAGTGCGACCGAGCACGGTAACGCTTTGTGGTGCGCGCAATGCATCCTGTGTGCCGATCAGCACACGTATACCCACGATGCTCGTATTCGGATCGGCATTGTATATTTCCAATGTAAAACCAGTTGGTTTGGTAGATGCCACAAACATGCCGGTGGAGAAGAGTCGTGTCTTCAGTTTTTGCTTATTGTAGATTTGTAGTAGATCGTTGCCGCCAAACTCCACGTCAGGCAACATGGTGCAGTGCTCGAAAAAGTCGATGGCAAATATGGGACTGCCATTGGCGGTGTTATTCTTTGTCGCCGCATTGTTGCTGCCACCACCACCACTTTTGCTGCCTGCGCCGCGTTTCGATTTGCGATTATTAGCGCCAGCTCCACCAGCGCCAGAGCGACTAAATAACGTTGCGGCGTACATTTGATTGCCAATTGGCTGCACTTGTGGCGATAGCCAAAAGCTTGTATTTTCGGGTTGAGCGGTAAAAATGCGCAAGCTTCCATCCTCGCAGAGCAAGATAAGTGTGGTTTTCTCGGCGCCCGAAACGGTATGACGTATGGCAACCATATCCATTATCTTAGACTTGGACGATTGCGCTTTGATCTCCTGCAAGAGTATGCGCTCCGGAGTCAACATAAAGATAACCGGATTATTTGATGTATGCATCATGGCGCAAATCAGACCTGGATGACCGGCTATTTCGGTCCATTGGCACAGTGGTTGTGGCGGACCCTTTGACGAATTCTTTGAGGAATTGGATGCGCCCGTTTGCAGCTGCATTACGTTGCGTACACCAGCCGAGACTTCGGTGAGTGGTGCCATAAAGCTGCGTCCAAGCGAATAGCTGAAGAACAGCATCTGCAAGGTGTGCGAATAATAAATAGAAACACCGCCGCCGCCTACTTGTCCATTGATGTCCTTGATGTGTGGATGCTGCAAATCTAATGTGTTGGTCACATAAAAGTCACCGTGCATTGCAAGGCTTTCTGAGTCGAGCATCTGGTAGTAGATATAACCGGAAGAGGCAATCAAAAACATATAGTAGACGCCTGCTTGATAGATAAATGTACAGTCACGTATTTTACCCACGGCGACCAAGAAATAGTACTTGGGCGAATATACCTCTTCGGCGAGCTCGTAAATTTTTACATAGTCAGCCGTTACCAGGGCTAACATTGTCTGTGAGCCTGGCAGCCAGATGGCTTTCTTGATAAAGTTGCCATTTTCCAGTTGTGGTGTCAGCACAATATGTTCGTTGGTAATGCCGCTATTTGACAGCGTCAGTATGTGACATTCCTTGAGACCGCACACTGCCAGACAATCCTCGTTTGCGGGATTTGCGGTGAGCGAGAGCACAGTGCATGGAATGGGCGCCGAAGAAAGTTGTGTCAGAGTAAGTTTGCGCTTGGCGGCATCGGCCTGCTTCAGCAACGCAGAAAGCTGTAAGATCGTTACTTTGCCTTTTTCGTGTGAAACGGCCAAATGTTGACGTTTACCATGAGGCGAAGAGAGACAACAGAGTGCTACACGTCGCACGAGTCCTGATGAGAGTAACTGCTTAATCGTCTGTCCCTGGTCACCGGAATAGCTCATGCGCACGTTTTCAAAAGCGCCCTCTTGTGAGCCAAGTGTTGGCACCATTAGTTGATCGCAAATCTGGAAGGATTGTTCCGGTGTATGTAGGCGCTCCAGCGCTGTGCGTGCACGTCGATGACATCCAACAATGGAGAAGAGCGCGCAATTGTCACGTATCGAAGGCATGAGCACATCGAAGAAATCGAGAATACAACGCACTACGCAACTCCATTGCTCATTGTTGAGCAGCAGCTCATGCTGTGACTCGATTAGCTTGGAGAGGAATAGTATGCGTTCAGTGGCATTGTTTACATCAAGTCCGGCACGATTAGCGTTCGCATTAGTGGCAGCCGAATTTGAAGGTGGTGTCTGCGCGCGCTTTTTAATTGCGGCAGCCGAAGATGGAGTAGTGGCAGCGGCGTTTGCGGCCGCAGCATAAGCAGCTGTATTATATGCTTTAATGGCATCTTGTCGACTGCTGTCTACATTGCTACTAGCAACACGTCTGCTCAAGGCCAAACAGGAACCATCTTCCTTGGCACCACAATCACAAAAGAAGTTGCCATACTTGGCATAGCTGACGTCGTGATTCTTGTGACAGACGCGCGCACAAACCGAACAGACGCCAACCGTATTGACCATGTTACAGGTGTGACAATGATACCAGTGCTGATTCATAAACTCTTTCTGTGTCTGCGAGAAAGTGCACAGCTTATTGCTCAGACTGTCCTCGTCCGAGTCCTCAACTATCGAGTCATCATCTCCGTCGGCGCCACCCATCTCATCCAAGTATTCCTCCAAATCATTTTGCATGTCTTCCTCCCAGGGCGGTGTCATATTGCGGCTGCCCTTGTAACCGAGACTCTGCAGCAATTCGCTGAGATACCTCAGCAAAGCTGTTACATTCTCCAGTGCTATTTGAGGCTTTAGCAGCCACTGACTCTTAGAGGCTGCAAGTGTGCGATCGAGCACGTGAGCTTTGGTGATTTCCAACCAAGCAATGGAGGCATTAAATAGCGTTGAATGACCGCGTGCCTGAGCTGCATCGGCCAGCGTTATCATAATCTGTAGGATATCGGTAAAATCGAGCGTTTCTTGTGGTGGCGCTAACAGCGATTGTCCCAGTTGCAGCAGTGATTGGAAGAACACCATGGAAACGGCCTGTGGCATCTGCTTATCATCCACAATATGCTTAATAACGCTAAGCAGCAGAGCTCCATTGCGCTCGGCAACTGCGCCAGCATCGTGCGATGATGCTTCCGATTGATTGGTTAAATAGCAGCTGTTGCCGCCTGCAGCCGTTTGCCAGAGACTGAGCGACTGTGCCTGTGCACCGCTGCTACTCGCGCCTGCATTGCCGGCGGCACATACTACAACACCACTGCATTCGTCGTCGATTTCCATTGCTTCGGCGGAGTCGAGAGCCGCGCACGATTGTGCCAGTTGATCCGTTATGCTTGGTATAGCCGAAACGGTTGCCATATTTGTAGGTGTCTGTGCATTGCTGGACGAAGCACTAGTTGTTGTTGGTTGGGCTGTATTAAGAGTAGTCGTTGTTGCAGTGGTGATCGCCTTGTCCACAGTATCGACATTGGCGCCGTGCGTGTTGCCGGGACCATAAATAACATGACTTAGCCATGTCTTTAAACGCGTTACATCTACATTTTCCAACTCATAGAAACACTGCACCAATTCGGCCTTAGGAAATGGTGAATCATCTTTGTCGCATTGTTGAAACAACTGTTCTATGAATTGCAGCAATTTGGTGGCATAAACTTGCGACATTGTGGTGCCAGCAAATGAAAGCAGCAACTCGACGAGGCTACCCTGTTTTTGCAGCTTAAAGAAATTATGCATTGCCTTGAGACCCATGGGTTTCTCAAGCATTTGCGACATTGTCTGCAGTATGGACAACATCAAGGACTCGCCGAGCATCATATTGTGTATATGCGGCTGCCCTGGACGCATTTGCGCTGCGTATGCCAGCAACAGTTTATAGCAGTAGCCCAACAGATAGTTGTAGCTTTGGTAGTGATACGAATCGGAGAAAGAGCCATCATCGATGATAAACTCAAAGCATTTAGCGCTTATCTCATGGACGAAATCCATGCGCACATCACAAATGGCTGCCAAAATCAAAGGTTTTAGCTTTTGTTCAACTTGTTGACTGAGCTCGACATCGGTGATGGGTGCATGTGGCAACAAAAAGTATATAAGATTCAACAGCGACTTCACTATATGTTTCAGTGAATTAAGTAGCGTATAATTGGCATTTTTTGTTAGCTCTACCAGATGTGCCTCGATTACGGTCAACGTGTACTCTTCGCACGGATAGTTATCTGTATCGAAAACATCTTCCGAAACCTCTAAACACTTAAGCCAGCCTAGACTTACGATTTCCTTATCGGCACTAGGTAGTAATTTTAAAAAGGGCTCAGTCAGTACAGTGAGTGGATTTTTAAAACTAGCTATGGGTATAATAAGGTGTAGTATTTCTTGTGGTGTTATATCAGATAGTTGTTGTATCATGCGCTCATTTACGGTATCGCTAATAATTTTTAATGTATCGAATAGCAAAATCAATAATTCTTTATTGAGCTGTTCACGTTTTTGCAGGGGACTCATGTGAGACGTATTGCTGTCGTCATTAATGGCATCAGTTGATTCTGCGCAAGAGTCGAGTTGTTGGTCGACATTCTGATTTGTGGAACTTTGTGAATTCGAGCTGCTACTGTTGCTGCTGTTTGTTGCCTTTGGATTTTGTATGCCCTCGCGTGTAGCCCAAGTTAAAGCATACATGTTCGATATTATGCCGTCCAATAGAATAATTTGCGAAAGGCGTGCATTATCTTTGAGAGAAATATAAGACATTTTTATAGGTAGATCATATTAACAGATATTTTAACTAAAAAGGACATTGGAAACATTTAAAAATGATATTTGGAACATTATAAAGGTTTTTTTCAAGGGTTTTTCAACAGGGACGCTACAAAAGTAGAGCGACAGGGACAGCAAACGACGCCATATTTCTTACCGCTCTTTTGACATTTCTCTTCATGATGGAAAGATATACGAGCCAGTCGAAATTATTAAAATTTACTACCGAAATTCGAATTCGTATATCTTTCCATCATGAAATGGCAAACCTTACTGAAGAGAAATGCCAAAAGAGCGGCAAGAAATATGGCGTCGTTTGCTGTCCCTGTCGCTCTACTTTTGTAGCGTCCCTTTTAAAAAACAATTTACATTTAAACATAGTAAATTGACCTGTAGTATAAATATCACAGAACAATTTTCAATAAAAACTAATTATCCGCGATCTTACTATGATAATCCGATGAATTCAAGATATTGTTTTTGGATATTGCAAAAAGTTTTTGTGTTTTTAAGAAAAGGAAATTCTAGTATTTTTCTATATATTTTGGACTTTTGATTCAGTACCGATTTGAGTTTTCTGGCTGATTTCTTTTTTTATTCTATTAATAAAAAACTTCAGCATAAATTTTGAAATAAAACCAATGAAATTCGGGTGATATGATTAGTTAAACCCAAAAAATATTAATTATAAGTTGTATTCATTATTTATTTCATAACGTATACGGTTTTCATAATATAATAAAAGTATTTATTATTTTTCAACCTAGATTTTTAATTCTGTCACTCTTAAAGTTCTGAGATCTTGTTTATAATCTTGAATATTGGTTTATCGTAAAATATTTTAAAATATTCATATGATAGAAAAAAACTCTACATTTAGTGCGTAGTGTTAGTTAGAGCAATCCATTACATTATTCAGTCCTTTAAATTATGATGTTCATATATTTATAAATAAATCACTTACCAGCATTAAAATTACGATTGAATGTATCGACGCCCGCCACAGTTTGCCTCCAACTAAAACGTACAGCACCTACATGATCGCTGACATTTATCCACAACGTCTCGGCAAATTGTGTGTACATGCCCTGTTTAATTAGACTGTTCACAATTAAATCATGTGAACTGGGACAACGTATGGACCAGAGCAGTGAATGCAAATTGGGTACTTTGTCCTCGAGCAGCGATTCAACGTGTGTTGTTGATGGCGGCAAACCCAAAAGTAGTTTCCAACATATGCTAAAGCAATATTGCATGGCACACAAAGTGTGTGAATTGATTTTGGTCAATGAAATGTCCGTGACAGATAGAATATCAATGAGCGCATCGACCAATAGTGGATATTTTAGTTTATCCGGCGTGCACAGTATGAAATTCCAGGCAAGTCCATCCAATTTAAATTCTTGTTGCATTTTTGTGTCCACAGGTGTGAGGGAATAAAATATGGGTCGAATAGCTGGAAAAAATTTAATTTTAAAATATAAATGTTTTAATTTGTGGGAGTTTTGAACATTTATTTTAAAACTATTGAAAACTCGAATTATCGAATATCTATATATATAAAACTGTTGGTCTGTCTGGCTGTTTGCTCCAGAATCACGTCTAAACCGATTTGAGTGAAATTTTGCACCAGGATACTATGGAGTCCGGAAGGTGACATATGCTGTATGTGGTCGAGATTGAACAAAGGGGTGGTGCACCTCCTATATAACTTAAACATTCAACACGACTTAACTCGGCACTTACACCAGCTATGAAGATGAAACAATAAACTCGAATACAAAAAAATACAAAAGCAAGAACACAAAAGCAAAAGCAATAAACAAACACAAAATCAAAAGCACAAAATAAAAGTAAAACACTAAAACAACAACAAAATCAAAAACAAAAAGCTAATACTCAAGAACAAAAGTAAAAGCAAAAACACAAAAGCAAAAAAACAAAAAAAAAACAAAAAAAAAACAAACACAAAAGCAAAAAAAAACACAAAAATAAATCAAAAAAAAAAAAAACAAAAGCATAATCAAAATCAAAACAAAAAAAAAATACAAAAGCAAAATCTAAACAAAAAAAAAATATTTTAAAAGCAAAAACATAAACGCAAAATCACAAAAAAAAAAGCAAAAACACAAAACAAATGCAAAAACATAAGCATAACAAAAACCCAAAAGCAAAAACACAAAAGCAAAAAAGAAATCAAACACAAAACCGAAACACACAAAACAAAATTGAAAACACAAAAAAAAACAAATTAAAAGAAAAAACACAAAACAAATGCAAAAAAAAACAAAAACAAAAACACAAAACAAATGCAAAAAAAAAACAAAAGCAAAAACATAAGCAAAAACACAAGAACAAAAGCAACACACACAAAAACAAAAGAGAAAAGACAATTAGTGAAAGCTAAACGAGATCAAATTTTAACTATAGAAAATGCTGAGACACAATAATAAGATCTTTGAACAAAAAATGTCGAAACCTAAAATAATGTCGAAATTCAATATGACAAAATCATGGTAGCCGAAAAAAAGATAGACAATGTCGAAAAAACTGCAAAGTAAAAACTTTTTTTTCTAAAGAAAATCCAAATATAAAGATTATTTTATTAAATTCATACTCACAATTTAAACATTCGTTTGTAGTTTTACGAAACTTATCCTCGATATCTTTGCGACAGAAACTCATCAGCTTGGTTTTGTTATTCAGCAAATCACAGACCTTCTGTTGTTCGTGCATCGTGCTGACGCTAAACAGATTCCAGCGCACCTGTTCGAGCAACGCCGTGGGCGCACTGTACAAATGCTTCATGAGGTACTCGAGGAAGAGCAGCAGACGCGACAGTAACATAATTTGACTGTTGTGCAATGGACGTTCGTGCGTTATGCTGCGACAGACCTCAGCACAACGTATAACACCGCCTGCAGTAAGCAATAGAATTGATTTCTTTTGCATTAGATTCAGTGAATGAAACAAAAAGAGCAACAGTTGTGCATGTTCCACATTTAAGTCCTCATAATCAGCATCTGAGGAGGTGTTGGCACCAGCAGCAGCACCGCTAGCATTGCCACAAACGCCTTCAACCAAAGTATTAATCATGCGATGCCAAACCGAGAGACAGGCAGCCTCCTTTTCCTGCGTCGGCTTCAGTAAAATTATCTGCACTAGCACCGACAATGTGCTTGGATAGACTTGTAGTGGCCACAAGTGGCACTCTGTAGACCAGGGCGAAACAGACAAATGCAGCAATAAATTCGATTGCAATCTTTCGTCGAGTAACGAAGCCGATATCAAGTTGTGTAAATAACGTCCGACGGCTCCCGAAAAACGTATCATTGCCGACTGCCATTTGCTGCAGGCAGCTGTCTCTGTTTCACCGCGCGCTGCATCACGATCCAAATCTTTGAGTATATTCGCCAAGAGCAACATCTGCTGATCACTTAGACCTGCATTAACATAGCACCAAAGATATGTATGTTGACTGCCAAATGATTGATCGAGAAAACTAAAAATTTGCGCAGACAACTCTAGATATTCGTGTGGCTCATCGACAGCCGGCACAAGTTGTGACTTGCCGCCAGCATTGGCGCCATCCTGCGAACGTTGCTGCTGTGAGCCACCGTTGCCAGTACCATCGTCATCATCGGCGCCACCATTATTTTCAGGCGACAGTGTTTCCTTGAACCACAGACCCAAATAACTTTCGCTATCATCTTCCTCTGAGTTGTCGGAGCAGGATAAAGAATCATTGAAATATGTTGTAGAGTCTGAGTAACTAATGGGATCACATTCTTTGGTGTTGGAACGTTTTAAAGCGCACGCTTTGCGATACGAAACAGTAGCTAAAAACGTATAAAGTTGATTTAGAGTTGCTGTATTCAGCACGCGTATAACGCGCTGCAGCGAAGAATAATTTTCCAGTATACAAAAATCAGCAGGCGCAGGCAGTGTCAACGATGACAGCTGCACATTGCAGGTTGACTCTATTTTGAGATCGTCAATGAGTTCGGTCAACAATTTGAGACTATGCTTGGCAATGGCGGCATTCAAGACGCCAAAACCTTGTTGCACTTTAAAGAGATTAACGCGCGCCGATGCCGACGTTGTGGCGGTTGTACTTGGCGTACTGCTGATGGCAGGTGTAGCTGTAGTTTTGGCAGATTTTGTGGGCTCTGCAGCAGCCGCAGCTGCGGAACTGCCTGAGGCGCCTAAAGCACCTTGTATGCCGCTGACCAGCAGCCAGGCGCCAAATGACAAATGATTCTGATAAATGTGTGAACGCGCGAAGCTCTTAAACATTTCACCAACAGTTGTGTAAATTTCCAGTGCCTTGTCGACTATAAAACGCGCATGTTCCTCAGCCTCTGTTTCCGATTCTTTTTGTGTTGAGCCGGTAGATGTGGCGGATGGTGCATTGGTCGCCGATTGTTGTGACTTTTGCTGAGCAGCTGCCGTCCCTGATGTAGCTGACGACGCAGAGGCGGACGAAGATGAGCACATGTTCAGTACACTGCTCGCAATGGAAGTAAGCACGGCGCAATACAGCGCAGATATTGCGCATTGCGACAATTGCGTTATGCGTTTAGGTGTCAGTGGACGCAGTATGGGCAACGATATGGCCTGACAGAGTATGGAAATGTCAGCGACCATTTGCACGAGCGTTGATTTGATTTGTGTAGCCTCTGGCTGTGTCAGTGGCAGATAGAGCGGTTTACCATGCAACACTGTGTCCTCGTACTTGAGGCGATAACGTGCTAGAATGGGCAGCGAGGTGCAGACATCGAGTATGGTGTCGGCGGCATTGAGCGACTGCAAATAGGCAATATTTGAAGCAGAGAAAATGTCCTAAAAAAAAGAAAAAATGTATAAAAAAAAAAATAATTTAAAAAAGTTTAATCGAACATACCGCACAATCTGTGAGCTCTTCGCTTAGCGGCGCCCATGTATTGTTGCCCACCTCCAGTGGCTGTGTCAACTGTTGCAGTATAATCGAGGAGAGATCTGAACGCGAACGTTTTATTTCTGTTTTGGGACTTTCTTTGTCGCTGCTAACAATACTTTTGCTAGCTTCAGGATATTTTGTGCTTTTCAAGATGCTGGCCACCATAATGTGATCGAATTTGAGCACATTGGCCAGTGATGATGTTGCGGATACTGCTGCTGCCGCTGCTGCTGCTGATGATGATGAGGCAGTTGCGCCGCCGTTAGAGGCGCCACCATCGGTACTAGCACCTGCTGTGTTGACCTGCGGTGCTTTGCCCTCGCAGAGACTGCGCAGTGGTGGTAAAAGCCATTTGATTTCAAAGACACTGGCCTTGGCCAATTCATTCAGTATGAAGCGTATTAGCACAGCGCTGGCTTCCAATATTTGCGGAACTTGCGTTTGACAAACTTTGTTATAAATATAAAACGAGAAAGGTTGGCAACGTCAGAACATGTTTTTGAAAGGTATTTAATATTATGATGTGTTGGTTAAGGTGTTTTAAACACTTTTTATTATTTTCAAAAGATTTTTAAATGATTTTGTAAAATTAATAGAAAAAAACTTTAATGAATTGAAAATCAGAAAAATCAAAATAAAATTTTGTTTGATATTCGATATATTCATAAAAAAAATATTTTTAGATTAAATTGCCTAGAATCCGGAATATATTTTGTTTAGTAGCAAAAACTAATTTCAAAAATAAAATAAGAAATACAAAAAAATTAAAAAGGAATAGGGTGAGCACGAGTTTGTCAAAATTAAAAAAAAAAAAAACAAATAAATTATTGGGTTTTCATTTGATGGCTATCTGATGATCGGAATTTTGTTCTATCGGTAATTAATACATAATCATCTGTTCAATTTATGTGAATTTAGATTGTTCGAGAATTTGAAAAATTGAATAGTACACAATGCATTACTGAAAATATTTATTTTATTTGAAATTGAGGCTCCCGCACAAAATTCAGAAAAATCAAATTAAAATTATATAAAAAATATGATTTCCTTTTATAATTTCAGAATAATTATGCCCAGAATCCGTAATATGCTTTATTTAGTAAAAAATATATAATTTAAAAAAGTCTTTTTTTTATTATAAAAGACTATATTTTATAAAATATGTATATCGTATTTTAAATTTAGAATTTTTTGTTGCAATAACCAAATTTGTAATTTGATTTTATTACACTACCCACCCAACACGATTTTCTCATGAGCATCCCATACAATAATTATATATTATTCGCTGGTGCTAATTTTACTGCATACTGCAAAATTATGAATTTTAAAATTTGATAAAGAGTATTTTGTACTAGAAAATCACAAATAACGAAATTAAATATATAACAAAAATAAAAATATCTACACGATTTTCCTACGGGACAATTATTTTATATAATTGACGAGTGCTGATTTAAACTGTATACTCAGTTTTTTGCTGATTACGTAAAAAAAAATTAAAATGTTATGCCCTTTCAAACATTTCTTTAATAAAGTTTTCCAAAAAAATAATTATTACGACTAATTTTAATATATCAATAAATGCTAATATTACGATATATTTTCATCAATTAATAACAATATTAAAATAATTTGAAAACTTTAAATTCAAAATTTGTAATTTAGTTGGTGGATTTTATCACGACAATATATTTGAGATATACTTGCGATACAAACATGTATATTATAGCATATTGGACAGTATAATTTCGCTGCCAAGATATATACAAAAATATTATTATATCTAATTTTAAAATTTGGTGAAATGCAAAATGGTGCATGCCCTCTTCCCCGAGAAACCATACTTATCTATACTAACGTTCCGTTAACCCGTGTGACGTTATTGAGAAATCGATTTTATATATGGGAGGGACGTAGGCAACTCACCCATGTTATGTTGGCTGATTGTGTCGGCTGCAAGCGCCGCAAATGCTGTATAGAAATGTTTATAATGTCCATCTGAATCAAAAATATCATTTTCACTGCAATTAAATAACAAATAAATAAATGCATTAAAATAAAATTAAAATTTGTAATTTCACAATTGCATTGCAGCATAGTTGCCAACTTTGTGTGAAAAAAAATTAAGGGATTTTGAGATTTTTGTGATACATACAAAATTACCTCTAAATTAAAAAATTATGTATATATTTTTTAATTTAAGCAGATTTGAACAATTATGTTCCATAACATGTATATGCGACATAGGAAAAAAATATTATGTTGTTCTCTTTTTTTAAGTCAGTTAATTTATTTTAAAATTATTTTTGAAGAATTTTATAATTTTTGAAAAACAAAATTTTAAGTCATTTTTTAAATAGAGTGGATTTTCATAAAGCGTTTTCTTTGAATTATTATCATTATTGTTGTAGTTTATCATGGTTGAAGTATATACAGGTTAAGTAATCTTTCAAAATTCAGTCGCCATTTACCTTTTTTTGAAAACTGTTTGAAAGACTCAACATTTGTTTACGAAAAATTATAAACAAAACATCAATGCTTTGTTTACAAATTCATAAAAAAAAATTAAAACTCAAAAATTTTAAACAAATAAATAACAACACTTTGATAATTTTCAAGGTGTCTATGGGCTCCAGAAGAACACCGCAGTGTATAACAAAAGTGAATTCGTGGTGTGAAATTTGAATAAATTAGCCAATTTAAAGTGCAAAAAAACATAACCTTGAAATAAAGTTTAAAATGACAATTAATTGTTGTATTTTTTAAATTTTCTTATTGACATTCATTCTTATTGACAGTACACCATCTAACTGTCTGTCTGTATCAACCAGTCTATTTTTGGAAACAGCAGCTATTTCAAAGCATGTCATCCCAGGCATGAACCATACATTTCTCTAATTTCCAAACTGTATTTTGTCAAAAAATTCAAATTTGTTCGATGAAAAACAATAATTGGATATTTATCTAGACTAAACATTTTAAACAACCGTGCAGTTCGAAATTTTTAGCTCGATCAAAAATTCAATTTTTAGTTGGTTAATAACGTAGAAATATAAGGTTAGTTGGTTAATAACGTAGAAATATAAGGAGCAGACGCTGTTTTCAAAATAGCCTGGTTGATAAACTACAGCATATATATTGGAAAACATTATTTTAACGTTATTTTTTAAGTCTGGAAATTACTTCATTTTAATAAATTTCTTAGACACAAAATAGTATTTTATTTAAAAAAAAAAATATTTAAAAAATTTCAAATATTTTTCGCGGAAATATTAACCACCACAGAATGAATTTTAAAATCATTAAAAAATAATTCATATACATATCTTTCATATAAATTGTTATTTGGGAAAAATAAAATTCCTGTTAGAAATGCGCTTGGCAACTCTGCGTGAAAATTAACTTGTACCGTCGCCATCTTTGTTTTTTCGATGACCAACATTTTTCAATGACGAATTTCTAGTATATTCCTGCAAAATTCTATGTAATTTTTATATTACTCACCATCTTGTAATCGCCTTTATGAGATTGGCGATTTCTGTTTTATTTAAATGTCCATAATTATTGGATATAAGTGGTTTAACCACGGTCACCCAATCAATTCCACCGCTATGGGCTGCCATTTTTTCACTTTGACGTTTCGTTTTGAACTGAATTATTTTATGATGGAGAACGGGAAAATTTCTTTTGCTCTTTTGCGAAATGTCAGCAGTGCAATTTTTGTCGTTTTATTTTGTGCTGCTTGTTTAGCCTCGTTTCTGTTGTTTTCCGGTGTTTATTGTAGCATTTGTTGTGCTACTGATATTTGTTTAGCAATGAATTCTTCGCAGTTTCTTTATGTATTTTCTTTCGTAAATGTGGTTTTTGTAATGTTTAGCTTTTCACAAATGTATATGTCGACGAAAAATTACCCAGAAAAAGTTGAAAAGGCAACGTCAGAAGAAAAATTGTACAGCTGTTTCTGAAGGAGCACATTTTTGTAAAACATAATACGATTGTAAATTAATTAGAAAATCATTGAATTAA
Source organism: Dryomyza anilis (assembly GCA_951804985.1). NCBI lineage: Eukaryota > Metazoa > Arthropoda > Insecta > Diptera > Dryomyzidae > Dryomyza > Dryomyza anilis. Next base: position 12,252,943 of record OX638131.1, read on the forward strand.
AGTTAAAACATATATTAGAAGCGACAATGGAACAAAATTCGCCGCTCAAAAATCTACTAAACAGCACAGCATCAAAAGCAGGCCACAGCAATATCAACATCCACACAGCAAATAAGGTAAATAAATGCAACAATTGCATCATAAAATGAAACGGATTGGGAAAGCTAATGAAGGATTTTATTAATTATCGTACAGCTTAATCCGCATACTAGCATTCAGCCGCAAGCACCATTGGTGGCGCCAGTTGAACCTAAAGATGCGCTACATGAAGTGAAACTGCAGTAAGTTTATAAAGGATTTGAAGTGATGTTGACGGCTGGTAGTTATTTGTTTATTCTCTATGCTTCTCTATTAGAAATGTAGTCGCCACTGTGTCCGTTGCCTGTGAGCTCAATCTGCAGGACATAAACTTTCGCACCCGCAACTCGGAATATACGCCGTCGCGCTTCCATGGCGTTGTGATGCGCATGCGTGAGCCACGTTGCACGGCGCTGATCTTTCGCACAGGTAAAATCATCTGCACCGGCGCACGCAACGAAGCGGAGGCCAGTCTGGGCACCCGCAAATTTGCACGTATTCTACAAAAACTTGGCTATCCAGTGAAATTTACCGACTACAAATTACAAAACATTGTGGCGACCGTGGATTTGCGATTTCCCATACGTTTGGAATATCTAAATGAACGTCACGGTCAGTTTAGCTCTTACGAGCCTGAGTTATTTCCAGGTTTAATCTATCGCATGGTTAAGCCACGCATGGTGCTGCTGATATTTGTTAATGGAAAAATTGTATTTACGGGTGCCAAGGCGCGCAAGGACATCATGGAGTGTCTGGAATTAATTTATCCAATTTTACAGAGTTTTAGAAAAAATTAAATTATGTTATATTATAAAATAATATTTGAATGGCATTTTTTTAGTTCTAAGTTTGAGATTAACGCTGCTAATAGTTTTAAGTTTGTGTAGTTTTTGATGATTTAGCTAATAATATTTTTGTTTAAATATTTAGAAATACAAATATATATTTATACAATACGATTATATTAATATAACGCATATATTAAGCTGAAACATTTGAATAAATATCTTACATTTTTATAATTGATTGGGTCTGATTTTTTACAAATTGAATTGAGTTTTCAATTTGTGTAATACGGAATCGTAAATTGCGTAATTCGTGGTCTGAAACTCATGTTCTGAAATGTATATTCGATCAAAATGCTTAAATAAAAAATCGTATTGAATTCCTTTACATTCTATTCCAAGGTACTTTGACAATCCCGGGACTTTTGTGATTAATCTCTAATTATTGCAATATGTATTACAATTAATAAAAAAGAAAATATTACACATTGAGTTGTGTGTTAAATAATTGCAACCGTCTTCTAATGAAATAATACGAACAATTTGGAATTTAGTAGTTTTCATTTTATCTGCACGTTATTTCTATTAAGAATTCGGGAATTTAAATTATTCGATACTGATTTTTCCGAGATCCCGGAATTTCGAGATCACTGAATTGGAAGCCCAAACATGAATTGAAGACATTTGTATTGATAAATTGAGTTCTGAAACAGCAAAAAAAAAAAACAAATTCTATCGAATTAAAATATAGATGAAATCCCTAAACAGAAAATCCTCAAATATGAAAAAATAAAACACAAAATGTTCTCAATCAAATAATCCCCAAATATAAAATAACACGCAAAAGAACCCCCAGAATAAATAAATAACCTCATACTAAAAGGAAATGTGTGGGAAATTATTAAAATATTAAATAAAAATGTTCCGACTTTCGATCGAATTCCAATCGAATTTCATATAAAATATGTAAACAAACGGTTTTGAATTCGATGAATCAGAACAAAAATTAGTTTTTTCAACGAATTCAATCCGTTTGCTTTGACTTCAACGATTTGAATTCGTTTGAAAAACCCATTTTTTGCATTGTGACATCGAATTCAAAACCGTTTGTTTACAAATTTTATATGAAATTCGATCGGAATTCGATCGAAAGCCGGAACATAGCCGATATATTTTACAGAAAATAAAAAATAAAATTATTTTATATTCTGCTTTTTATTTTCATATTATTATTTAAAATTGTTCTGAGCATTTCATTTATAAAAGGGACATATATTACATAAAAATATGCATAATATTAAATCGCAAATACCTTTTTCGAATATTTAATGTGTTCAATTACACTATACAAAAAATTGAGAAATTTTTTTATTTATTTACGATCTTTGTGTGATTTTCCGATGGGCTTAAAGATTTCAAACACGACCTCATATTCAGTTTTTTTTAGATTGCATAAAGTTTTTGAGTTATTACGAAATACAAATATATGGCAATTCTCGTGTGTTTCTCATAAATAAGATATAACTATTAACCATTATTTCCATTTGGTCTTTCACTGAGAGATATTATTTTTCAAAAAATATAAATATCTTTCGTCAGAAATTTATACTAGAAGAAATATGTCTCTGGTTAAGAGATATTTTTAATTTTAGAAAATAAACGTCTTTGGTTGAGGGATATAAAGTTCATTTTAAATGTCCGTGTTTAAAGGTTTTTAGTAGACAGAAAATTCATCTGGTCGCATTTTTAGAAAATTTTTGTTGCTGTTGTAATAATTGAAAAATGTATGTTGGAAAATGTGGTTTACAAACATTCCCAAGAAACATTTCTACGGTGCTCCGGTACAAACGGAATCAGAATTCCGTCATTGCCGGCACGTTAACGAAACATTGAGCAATTATACGTCCAAGCAGGACTAAAACGGAACGATAACGTGCCGATAAATCGCGCGACTCCGTTTGTATGCCGGCATTTTCCGTATTTTGAAAATAATACGTTTGAACTCGGTTTTGATGGTGCCGGTGGAGACGGATTACACCGTTTTCTTCCCGTCCATACTCCGTCTCGCCGGTACCGATTTTCTTCCGTTGTAGCTTGAGTGTTTGAAACAAGAAATCAAAAATCATTTAATATTGCGAAGCAGGGCGCAGAGATCCGACATTGAAGATAAATAGCTTCATATAGTTAACATTTTCTTAATATATATTGTCTTCTTCGACATTGCAGACTAGCAAAGGACACTTTGGATTATTAATGGTGGAACAAAGCCATGGATCATGGAAGCAGAATTCAATGTCTTCAATACAAACGAATAAATTGACGGTCGAATCTATTTGGTTTAACTGCTACCATGATTTTCTACAGCAGCCTTAACTGCGGTTTACAAACTGTTTTTGGATGCCGAAAAGGTGATGATAACGTACAAGAATTCAACATAAGCGTAGCCATTGATAAGCCACATGGCGAGGTGGTGCCCAACATCAAGGTTACCCATTAAGATCGCGAAAGATTTGAATCTATTGTTGCAGAGCTGGCTCACCATTCAATGGAAATGATGAGATCACAACGCCCACATTAAGAGTCTCAGGTGGTCATCCCGGTTAGTGTGATGGAAATTGTTCCTTTGTAAAGTAAGCTTATTTTTTCCACTCAGCTTACAGCACGTTTATGGTACGTTTTGTCGTATTCCTCTCCGTTTTTCTTAAAAATTACGGTACGGTACGATAATGGCACGTTTTCGGCACGTCATAACGGATTCCAGAAATATTGGGAGTCATCTGAAAACATCAGATTCTCAAAAATTACAAATGAGTATTATATTTTGTAAACATTTATAACTCTTGCTGTTCCACTGCAACCAAAAATAAAGGTTTCTGTCTTTTTTTTTCTTTAAGTTTTTGCATTTTAGGAACCTGCGAAAAGGTTAACCTTTATCTCTGACCTCTGGTTTTTCTACATATTTTTGACTTCTACAGATTTTTGACTTCTACATATTTTTGACTAAAAAAACAAAAATGCTTTTTATTTTATAAAAATATTATTTTATTTTCACTTAAATCGTTTACAAAACAAGGACGGATTACAATTGCAAATTTGTAAAAAAAGCTATCATAACAATTGTTTGATCTTAAAATAAATGTTAAAATAAAACTACTTGACTACACAGATAAATTGTGCGTTCGTTATGCTAAACATGTAAAATTTTCATTAATTTTCTGCAAATAATTAAATATTCCGATTACAATTAAAATATTTTGTGATTTTTTAAAATCTAAGGCATTTTCTTTAAGACACTCTTTTTTTAAAAAAAACTTATTTGAATGATATAATTTTTTTATTTTTAATGACGACCGAAGAAGACCATTAATATTGCAACAAATTTATAATAAAGCCTAATTTGTGAATATGCAACTTGGTAGAGATTTGTACATTAGTTTACTAAGTGGTCATGATGCGTTTAAATAAATTATTGAAAAACATTTTAAACTTAATACTAAGTACCCTATATATGTTTATAAAAGTTAGAGGTGGACCAGCGTTTTGGACGGAATGTAATTTATATTTTTTCTTAATACATATTTTTGTTTGTTATTTTTTGTTGCTGTTTTTCTAATTAAATTATAAAAATTATAACCAAACAAAAAATATAAATAAAAATATTCGAATGTTTTCGTAGAGATTTAACAAATTGCTTTAAAGTTAGCTTATTTTAGACCAGCATGTGTAGCGTATTCAAGAGCGTAAATGTACGATTTCTTAAGAAGTAAATGAACACACTGAAGAACACCAATGAGAGTGACATCGATGCACGCCAACCCATATTGTAAACGGAACAATATGGACACTGAGAACTGCCGCAGACTTCGCAAATGTTTAGCAAATATGTGGGCAATGAGTCGAATATGGATTCGTTGAAACGTTCTGAAAAAAGTACACAACATATAAATTGAATTAAAAATTAATTTCATAAATAAATAAATTAAATAAATAATATTAAAATATAAAGAATGTAATACAAATTAATAATATTAAAATTAAATATAAAATAATTGAAATGAATAATGTTCATTAATTTTATAATAAAAACAAAATATAACGTAGTAATTATAAATGCTCAGTAATTTAATGTTAAACATACCTGGCGCATAATAGTCGTAGACACGAATCGGTAAATAACGCGACATATTTGCCACTGGGAACCAACGCTCAATTGTAAAGTTGACGCAAACATCTTCTTGGTCGAGCTAAATTAAGAAATAAATTTATATTCATCAGATTTTGTTAAAATAAGCACCTAAATAATAAGTTTAAAAGTTCGAAAATATTAAGAATTGACATATATTGTCCTAAAAGACTTTAAAACCTCTTTAATTTTCATTTCAGTTGTATCACGCTTACCTTTAAAAATATACATCTAAATGATTATTAAATATTAGTCATACTTATTTTTCTAAAATTGACACAATTTGAGGTTTTTGTTACTACCTGTCCCACTTTGCGACCGTACAAAGGAAACCTACCCATGAGACAAATCCACTTAGTTCGATGTCTCCATATAAAGGACAGTAAAGTGCTTTAAAATTTAAAAACGATAAGATTCGCCCTTTTGGTTTTGTCTTTTGTGGGTAGAAATATCATACGGACATACGGATCTCTGAATCTTAGCAAGACTAGTTGTGATGTACTTTCGCAACAGCTCAGACATAACATTTTGGTCGGCGATAGTACCCATATTTTTCCACAAATTCCTCTGCATTGCCAAAAGACATTTAGTGCTCGAGAGATTTTATAATCAATGTCCTAGTTTACTACCTAGTTATTTTACTTCGTTAGACAAAGGAATGGTGATACCATTAAGTACTGATAGTCACAATTCTGTCCTTTCTTATTTTTCATTTACTAGAATTACTACGTCATCAGCATAGGCAATAGTTTTAATTTAGTATTTTCATTATCAGTAAAATTCACTAATACATTGACACCGTTCTACTTACATAATCAAAATAAAAGACCACTTTGCGTTCCATATATTTAGCGCGTCTCAAGTTGCGAACACGATTGCTCAAGACATAAGTATCGAGTTTCTGCTGTTGAATCCAGTAACCAGTGGGAATTGTTACATCCAGCACAGCCATGCCAGAGCGTTGTGATTCATCCGTATTGATCCAACTAAAACAATGCAAGAAATTTATAAATTGAAACAATACAAGAGATGTCGTCAACGCACTTTTGACATGCAACATATGAGATATGCGACTGATTGCGCCCATGAAAGATGGCCCTGGTGTGCAAACCGAACGCAGGCACCGGCGGCTTGGTCTGGAATTTCTTAATATCCACATTGTACTGCACGTGCATCTGTAGAATGGCATAGCCAGCGCCCTTGGCTTGTACTTTAATTGTGCCCCAAGCATCGGGAATCTAAGTGCAATGAAAGAATATAAAACATTTAAAGCATTAATATTACTAAATTTATGTAGTACCTCAATCGACTGTAGTTGCGCCAAATTGGTTTCATCTATGCGCATCATCTGCGTTTTGCCGCCCTGCGATGAGGCTTCAATTTCGACCGTCAACGAGGAAACGTCACGTATGCGCGAATGCACTGTATACTCAACAAGTGCACGCAGCGCTGTACTCGTATCCTGCGTCGAAGCCCAACCGCCATCGTACAAACGTTGTGCATTCAACCAGCGCACAATGGGATCCACAACAAATTCGCGTCGCGACACATACACCAACAAAGCATAGGCGGTTGTCTCAATGTTCAGTGAATCGTATTCGTACGGCAGACGTGGCAATGAGAACCATTTTTGATTTTCCAATTTTTTAGGCGGTTGCGGCACTGCCTTGTTGCCCCAATACATAAAGTCACCGGTTATGCGCGCATGACTACGTAGTATAGTGAAGACATGTTCGGACAGTGGTGATTTGCACAAGAGTAGCGCATATGCTGTGATGGCTACGTCGTAAGGCTCCGGTGTATCCTGCAAGAATTGCATGTTACGCTCTATCCAAGTAATGGCACGTTGTTGGGCGAGTGCAACGCGTGTGCCCAGCGAACCAGACAGATCTTTGACAGTTGCGAGCGTAATGAGTACGTGAGAGGTTAAGGTGATGTTGCGATTGTGCAGTGCTGTGTTATTCGCAAAGTTGGTGCGATTCATTTTGCGATCCGGCAACCAGGTGACCTCGTAGAAGGCACCGTCACGCGTTTGGTGTTGCAACAGCCAGCGTATGTTCTTCTCAATGATGGCCGAATCGATCCAGATGAAATTTTCCCATTCATAGAAGGAGGCTTCCTAAAAAAAGAATTCAAAATGTCTATTATTTAGATAATTCGTAACGAAATCTACTGAATTTCAGTACTCTCCGAGATAGTTTCTATTAAGAGTTTTAATAAGAATGTTTATTTTCCCCATAAGTCTTTCTTCTTTATTATTCTCTAATTAATCACTAAAATTTAAAATTACTGAATGAATTTACCTGGAAAATGCGCACACAATAGGCGGTCAACCAAACAGATGAAGCTGAGTTATTCCAGTCAGAGCGGAAGAGCGAAAACGAGCCGTCCGGCTTCATAAAACTCTGCTGCCGCTGATAGCCGATGTTCATGTGTTCAAAGGCATGCTTCTCCGTCGTTTTATTACGTTGATTGATCAGACGCATATACATGAGAGTATAAAGATTAGCAGCGAATGAGAAGGCATTTTGCTCCGCCGAGTCCATGGGCATTCCATCCAGCAAAGAGGTCGCATTCACAGGCATTGTAGGGAATATCGGACCGACTACATCGCCCACCACTGAGATGCGTGCACGATTCGAGCCATAGACAAAATAACGATCCACCTGATATGGTATCTCTGGTGTTTGGGTGACATTAACGTGCATATACTCCAAGACATAGGCACGATTTGATAGATCCAACAGCAAGGACTGATGACGATACTGCGGCAAACCGTCGGACTCGACATGCAAACGACGTGTTATCTCATCTGTGCCCAACAGCGTAGCCACATGTAGTGTGACATCAATATCACCAAGACGCTGTGGCACAACGGGCACATAAACCACCGTTGTGCCTTGCGCCTCCAAATAGATAAAGAACTGATGTTCGCCAAATGAGGTGCGTGGATTGTACGAACGCACAATGCCATCTTCCTCGACGTGCACAAACTTATAGTCTGGACTGCCATGCAGCACAACCGTGGCCTCAATAGCTGTAATCATATAATTGAAGACAGTCACACGTATGCCGACCTGTTCACCCTGCCGACACACAGCTGGCATCTCAACATTGATAAAGAACGGCTGTACGCCGACATATTCAAGCGGTTTCTTCAACATGCCGAATCCTTTGGAGGGACTAACGCTAAATGCGCTTACCATCCAGTAGGCGGGACGATCGGGCACGTCAACGTTAAAAATAAAGCGACCATGTGGACCAATATTGACGTCTCGCCACAGCCAAACGTTCTCGTAATGACGCAGCACACGGTTGAACCGGTACTTACGATAGTTGAGCAGTTCGGTGTCATTGCGATTCTGACAGCCTATCTCATCGGTGCCATCATCGCAGTCGGGATGCCCATCGCACTTCTTGTCCAAGCGATAACAACGACCCGACAAACATTCGCCAAAGCCCAAAGTAATATTACAATTGTCATATCGACGCGGCACATAGCCATCGGTAAAGACAATCAGACCGCTATACTCGAAAGTGCGATTGGCATCGATGCCAAACGACGAGGCCGGATAGTAGACCAATTCGTCGGGCGTGCCTTCATGCGTATGCCATATGTGTTTGTGCGTGCCATTGGTCTGCTCATCAAACAAAGACATTTTTGTGATAATCTTGGCATACGTCAACTCATTGCCCGCTTGCATAGTATAAAAAGCGCTATCGATGCCAGAGAGTCCTACATAAGAGCCGGGTTCACCGTAAATGGCCACCTCTACCTTTTCGCCGGTGCGCGCTTTGCGATTGTTAATGTACACCGTAAAATTATTGCGTGAAATGCCATTGACAGGGAATGTCAATGAATCGGCAAGTATCTGACCCTGTTGAGTGATTTTCCAACATACGATGGTAGCAACTGGTGCCATCTCTGCGCTCAAAACCACAGCAATAGTGCGCACGCCATCGGTAATAGTTTCACGATCATTCATCAATATAACGCCCTTCGACATAATCAAATAGTTGAAATCTTCGAGGTAGAAATTAGTGCGTATGTGAAAGATGATGTATTCGCCAACAGTGGGACCCTCCGTGCTGGTTGTCACTTTAATGTGTTGATTGCGCGGTGAATAATGCGCCAGGAGTAGCAGTTCCGTTTGTGCACGTTCGCCACGCGCATCCACAAAGTTCGCCTGCAGACGCATCTGCGTTATGCCATTCAAATATTCGCGTGCTTGTGCAGTGCGCGCCGTAAAATGCAAATCATTGCGCAAATCTATTTTCAACTCCCAACTGCCGGCGCGCTGTGGCGACATTTGTATGCGTTGCAATGGCCATTCACGACGTCCACCCGCTTTGCTCTCCACAAAGCCGCTCACCTCCATGATGCCCTGACGCAGCAGCTGTTCCTCGATGGGTGAACCATCGTGATATTCCATAATCAAGTAGGTGCTAAAAGGCATTGAAGGTTTAAAGACCTGCGGCGATTCGCCCATGAAAGCAATGCGTATGCTCGAATTATAAATGCGCGCAATAGAATAACCGGCAATAATTTCATCATAGAATTTTTCACCAACCGTTGCGGTAAGCAATACCTCCATGCCTGCTAGATTGGGTACAAGTAGCTCAAGCTCACGCATGGGCCATTTGAAATCGTAGGTGCCATTGAAATAGCGCAGGAATGGCAAAGTGCTGCGATAGCTTGCAGTCCACGGATCGTATGTTTGCTGTGAGTCGGGTTTTTGCACCCAGAATGGCCATTCTTCGTCAAATTGATAGTTTTGTTCGACAACAAATTGATTGCGATAAAGTGGATCCTGCAGACGATCACGTTCTTCGTTGGGTAATTGTGCTGGATTATTATTATTGTTATAGTTATTGTAATTGTTGCGTTGCATTTGTTCTTCGTAGAGACGCGCCAACTCTGAGGGCGAACGACCCAAACGGAATTTCTCATTTAAAGCCTGATTACTAAAGTAGCCAATGGGTCGCAGCGTTGCGCGTAGCGTTAGATTGCCACGCACTGGATGGCCGCTGGTGAAATTTGCCATAATGCGACCATAAATGTAGGGATCGGTGGTGAAGAAGTACGCGGGCGTTGTTACATTCACTTCGAAACGTGTCTGATAGTATTCCTCGACCGAGAAGTGACTCTCCTCCTGTTGACCCTGCGCAATGACGCGTATAGTCCACTCGCCGTAGGTAGGCATATCGGAAAGTTTGTATTCTATCGATACAGAGCCCAAATTCGATTGTCTAAATGTTGAAAATTTTATTATTAACTTTTGGCAAACTATTAAGAGTTGAAATGCCGTTCGAAAGATTAACATTTTCTTATTAATCTATAAAAAATATTGGGCTCATCTATTTGAATTTGTCAAAGTTATAAAGATTTTTATAAAACAACTATTGAAATTGTCGTCATCAAATTTTAAAATATCAATAATTGGTTTAAAAAATCTTTTAATATCTGACAATTTATGATGGAGGTGAGCAATATTTTTACCAAATGATGAAAACTGTTGCTCTAACGAAAGCCATATCAACTTTTGTAAAATAAATACGTTTAAAAGCTAGTCAGAGTTGGAATGCCATTCAAAAGATCAACATTTTCCTATCAATCCATATAAATATTAGGCTAATCTATTTGAAAAATTTAGATATATTGCGATTTTCGTAAAACAACTGAAGAATATAAATATTTGGCTTACAAAATTCTTTAAATATCGGACAATTTATGTTGGATGTGGCCAATATTTTTACCAAATGATGAAAGCATGTTGATCTATCAAAAGTCATTATATTTTTGAAAATTTTTATATCGTCGTACTAGAACGAAACACCAAACACATTTTTAAAATGCCAAATATTCATTCATAAAAATCTTTATATATCTGTCAATTTTTAGTCGATGATCTCTCTTTTACCACATGGTGAGAAAATGTATAACTATCAATTGATATTTCAATTTTAAAAATGCATCAATTATTATCGAAATTTAAGTTTTTGATAAAAATGTATTTGGTGACTTTTCGTTCTACAACGACGATATAAAGTATTTTGAAAAATAAATTTGGTTTTACGTTATGTTTTATTGCAATATATTTGAAGCGCTTGGGGCAATAAATAGGGAACCAAAATTTTGTTTGTTATGTAGTATTCTTTACTCTGTCCTCTACGGATTACAAAATTCTGGAGTTACAAATGTTATTAATAACTAAAAAAACAAATACTTATTTATAAGATTTGGTCAACATTTCCAACCTCTAAATGGTTCTATTTCAGAATAATGTTTTGCTGGAAGAGCACCTTATTGTCCCAAGCCCTTCATTAAACAATATCTATATAAATACCTCGACAACCAACGCCTCAAAATATGCTTATTCGGATCGAGCATATAAACATCGATGGCATTATTAAAGCCCTTCAGTTCCGTGGTAATGGGTATTGTACGAAAACGCACCGTATCGCCCTGCATATACAACGGTTTGTCCGTCTGTATAAATATCGACATGGAACGCTGCGAGAAATGCAGACGCGTCTCATTCAAAAACGCCACACCACCGAAAACATTCTGATAGAAACCCTCGACGCGCAACTTATATTCGCCCACAACACTGGTCGGTGGTATACGCATGAGCATAGTTTCGGGTACACCCTCCTTAACATCCTTCGAATCGCCACTGATCTGCACCCCATCGCACGATATACTAGCATGTACAGTAATTGGATATTGTGCGCGCAATATGGAAACAGCCACCTGATAGATGAGACCAGGACGCACCATATGTGAGGCCACAACAAAGTAGGTAGGTTCCTTCCAGTGAAATGACTCCAGGAAAGATGTCTTCACATTGTATGCGGTTTTGCCACGACTGCCCAGGCTGGGCTCTACATCGTTGAGACGGTTGCCGTAATCATTGGCATCATTGTTGTTGCTGATCGAGTTCAGTTCACCGCCATCGGTGCGATAACGTGTGCGTTCGTTTGCATTCGGATTGGTATTGAATGGTTCGTTGAAACGTGATTGCGACGATTGTGGTTGACTGTTGTAGTCACCCTCATAGCTGGTGGGTGTAGAATATTGCTGCTGTCCTGGATAGATAAGCGGTGGTGGCTGTTGGCTCTGTATTAGATGCGGCAGTACGCAAATGGTGGTCAGCAGCAGCCACAGTAGATTTGTTCGCAGCTGCATAATGCGTTGAGCTGAAACAGAAGGACAGACAAAACGTTAAAAGAAATGTATTTAAAATGAATATCACATTTTTGATATAAGCTAACTTTTTTAATCTTTTTTTTTCTCTTCAAAATATTGAATAAAGTTTAAAAATAAATTAGATAATACTAAACTAATATTGCTTAATGTTTTATTATATATTTATTTATAACACTAAACTAATATTGCTAAATGGTTTATTAGAGTTTCATAATTTTGTTTGAGTTCTTTACAACATATATTAAGCATTAGACACGAAATCTTTAATATCGCAAATATTATTGTCGTAAAAATCTGTAGGTTTTCGATAGAAAATGTATTATTATTGCTTCGGGGTAATGCACTGCGACCTGAATAGATCTATTGTGCCCCGCTTGATACCACAACTAAAGACATTCTCAGCTGCGGCATCTCCCTACACTATTTATGGGATTTCTGGTTCTAATAGTTCTAAAGAATGTCCGTCAAGCCTATTTCAGTTAAGAACCTGATTATATGGTTAGGGTATTTCACTATCTTTTGTAATATCGCTCGGACTTGGTTGTCGATTCCCAAGTATTTGCATTTTTGTACGCGTTAGCGATGGATATGTTTCTAAAATGTGTTCTGGATCTTCATCGTCTTCTAGACAGAATCTACATGTACTATTCGTTTGTATACCCATTCTAGTCAGATGTTTAGCAAGCCGACAGTGACCTGTAAGAAGTCCTTTTCTCTGGAAAATGTATACTTTTGTTTTAAATATATGCCGAAATTAATTGTGAACATAAAAAAATGTTATCGTGTAGATTTTGAGAAATTTAAATTTTGAACTTCTTTGTCGTTTTTCCCGAAACTGGTTCTATGGTGTATGAAGCAAAGCAATAGCTAAGTGACGAATTATAAATTGCATATTGCCACAGTATATAAGAAAAACCATGTACAGAAATTTCCCACAGATATGGCAACATGGTAAAACTGTCCAAAATCATTTTTAAATAAAAAATTGCTATGAGGTAGATGGAATTTCGGAAAGCAATTATGGACATTTTTTTAATTTATTTCTAGCGAAACATTTTTAATGATACGAAATTGTTTTAAATGATAATCAAAATTTAATTTATTTTTTTATCATTTCTTTTATTTATAATGTAATTTATTAATATAACCTTAGGTCCTAAAACTTAATTACTAGAAGTAAATATGAACAAAGTTAACCTATATTAAAACAATATAAAAAATTCAATTCAAAAAATTAAACCCAAAAATTTTTCACTATCCGTCAATTTTATTGAATGGATTAACGGCTATTCTAAATTAATCTGTAAATATATCTAGTGTGGGTAATTCCAAATATCAAATCACAAAAAATTAATTAAAAATAAATTTGAAAGTGTTGCTCTTGTTCTTGTAATATAAGCACCCTCTGCAAATACCATCGCTCACACACAAACAAACACCAGTATGGTAACAAGTGACCCGCACATTTGAAGGGTTCAATTAACCAAACGTCTCATGTAATGTGTATAACTATCGGCATTCTCGGACCAGTGATCATGTCGACTTGATGACTGTATCGTCTGCATGTGTGTGTGTGCGTTCTTAAACTACCTGCTATGAGCTCAGGCTTGGGGTTACCTATTAAAGCCAAACATTTAAACCAGGCTTAAACACGTAATTTAGTCAAATTGTACATATTACATATAAAAAAAACATATTTAACATTATAAAATATGGTTTAAATAATATCAAATTGTAAAATTTTAATTTAAGCTGCTCTTTTTTATGGTCAACGCCCAAGTGGCCCAACAACAACACAACCACATTAATGTTGGCTCAAACAATTGACATCTTTTATATACGTTTTTGGCATCTATTCCGCTCACCTTTATATTTCACTTTATCACTATCACTTTGTGCACATTATTCAACTAAAATAAATAGTTTAAAATATAATTAATAATTAAAATTAAACAAAACACCACAGCAAAACACGGAATTCTGAATTGATTGAATGATGACAACTATAGGAATGAATGAATTAATGAACACACAACCAAGCCCCACTTAAGAGTTGCCACATTAATGGGAAAAATCACATCTGTGGAATTTTTAATGTCTCTGGATTTCAGTTAGTAAACATTAATATATATGCGAAATGTATTACTATTTATGTAGCTGTGCTTTAAAAGTTTTATTATTCATTATTTCATTGTTATAAATTTAAAATAAAGAATTTATAACAATTTTATTATATTAAATATATTGGTTAAAAGTGATTTTTACATGATTGCAGGTGGGATCACTTTAACATATTTTGACGTTTTTAATGCAGTGCCTTTTTAGCAATTTTGGAAGCACTGTAGTTAATATAAAATGGCATCCACATAGCAGCGATTTATGTAGAGTTCACACGTAAAATAAATATTTAATGATATATTTATGACATAGTTAGTACCACTTTTTTTTTTTTGTTTAAATTTTGAATAAATTTACATTGTATGCACACTATTTAACAATTGACCTACATTTCATAAACTTTGACACAAAAAAATGTCTCAGGGGTACTCACAAATATAACAGTTGTGGTATTTCATTTTTTATAGAGATACAACAAAAAATTCGTGTCTCTGTGTTATTGTGCCAAATATATGTATACCACATCATACGAATAATAATAATAGTTTGGCGCTACAGTCCTGTATAGAACTTCGGCCGAGCTCTCTCACCATTTTGAGCTGTGCGTGTTATATTTGTACTCAAAGTGGTGGGAACTACAGTTTATTGCCGAATCCGAACGGCGGGTGAGAGCTTTTCATAGGCAATGGTTTTACTCTCGTAGGTTTGCCATTTGCTGACGAGAGGTAGCGCGGTATAGAAAAATGTTTCTATGAAAAGATGTTGTTAGCCCCAGTCCAGGCTTGAACCGGGGACCAGTCCAACTCACAAACCACACAGAAAAAAATATTGTACGTATATATAACAATTGATATTAATAGCAAACAAAATCGTATTCCAATTAAAAATATGAATGTATTTACTAATTAATTAATTGTATTTTTACATTTTTTTAATTAAAATATTAATAGGAATTAATTTAATATAATTTCAATACAACTAAATCTTTAATAGTATTAACTACTTTTATTTGTTACTTTTGACAAATAAAAGCAACATTGTTTTTTTCTTCTGGATTTCATTTTGTTTTTTGTTTGTGCGTCTCGTGCGTCGGCGGCGTCGTTCTGTTTCTTCTAACATTATTTTCTTCTACGTTGCAATTTTAAAACAGGATATTACATTATTTAGTGTATGTTATGTTATTAAAGCATTAAAGGGCTCAATTTATGTTTGAGGTCAAGAATTTGAACAAACAGCTTATGATGCTCATTTTGTTGCATATTGAATCATTAAAAAGCGAATATCAAATTTTATGTTTGACTCAATTAATTGGCCCACCTGTAGAAGTTGTGAAAACTGACATCGGTAAAACATTCGTTAGGTTGAAAGAATGTTACTTAGCATATCTAACAGTATAAATACTTATTTAATATTTATTTTATGTTATCTATTCGACAAATATTTTATTTAATTTAACAAAATATTTAATTGATCCAATTTCTATCGAATGAAATTTTTAATTGATGTTACTAATTAATTAATTAATGATTTAAAAATACCCAATAAAAAATATAATCAATATGACAAAAAAATTAATTAATGTTTCTCCAATTAACATATTCTCATTATTACGAATATGGGATTCAATGCTACTAAAAGTTACATCGGCTGAGTTTCAATTAAAAATTAATTGGATTGATTAACATTTTAGTTATATTTACACACTTTTTTTTCTGTGTGCACTGAGCTACCGCGGCTACATCATACGAATACCAGACCAAAATACGAAGAACTGTAAATACACTAATAAAAATATTAAAAGTAAATTTTATAAAATGAGATGGTCACTCAAAAATTTATAAAAATTCTCAAAAAAATTATAAATAGCAAATTTTAAGAATCATCAAATTTATATATTTTATAAAAAATTTTGTTTATTTTATAATTTTAGGACTGTACCAATAGCTCTATAAAATATATGTACGGTGAAAAAATGTCCATTTTTGCAATGCTAATAAAATTTTTATAGAACCAAATATCGATTTTCATATAATTGATTATTTGAATTTGTGTTAATAATATAAGTAATATAATAAAATGTGACCACTATTTTATAATATTTTTATGTGTTTTTGAATACGCTGGAGGTGGAATGTAGGTTCTGTGCTCGTCTTCAATATTGTTGGTGACTATCTGAAACTTCTGTGGACTATGGTTCTTTGAACATGTTTGCACTTGGATTTGTTTTTAATTTTTTTCATAGAAAAATTCAGAGCAACACTGAATTTATAATTAACTTATTAAAGTGGAGCCCGAATAAATATCAGAGGACTTTCAGCCGAATTATTTTGTTTTTAAATTTTGAATCATCAAATATTTCATATTTGTCAAAATTCGTAGTTTTAAATTAGCACAGAACCATTTTACCATTTCAAAAAATTATGTGAGTTTAAATTTATATATCATTAAAAAGTAAATTATTCCATGTATACGAAAATATCTCAAATGATCTAAAATGATCTAAAATTCAGTTGTGAGAATTTGTGATGTTCGTCAGAATAGGGTTATAAAATTTATCAAATTCATATTTATATATCACATAAACCAAAGATAATTCAATGATCAAATTTCGAAAAAGTTTTATATATTGACTCATCTAGACGTTTTATCATGCGAAATGGCAGCACTTTTCAGCGAAAATCGTATTACAAATGTCAGTGAGTTGTCAAAATTCTTACAGGCAAGAAAAGTGTGGCTCATTTGTGTGTATGTATTTGTGTGATGTAAGGTCAGCGAATCGAATCAAGTGAAAAAATTTATCATCAATGGAATAATTTCTGTATTCTGTGCGAGGTAATCATGGCAAAATAAATAGAAAATTAAACAATTCGAACAAGTAATATCAAACATAACGTTAAACGAGCAAATAATTGCTAACAAATTGTTGGAATTTGAGTGCAAGAAATGTGAAATTCTGCGCGACAAAACGAAACGAAAAAATTTCGAAGTGAAGAAAAAATTCAATACTATGCAGAGGCAGTAGCAGGCAGCAGCAGCAGAAATAGTAGCAGCCAGCAATCAGCAAAAGCAGAAAAAGGTTATAATATACTATAAAGAAATCGAGACACAAGAGAAAAGCAAATGAAAATATATTTCGTCATTGCCGTGGCCATTTAGAAACTTTTGGGTGTCTTCCACTTGTCTGGCCAACTGGCGACTTCAGCAGCAGCACATGAGGCAGGCAGTAGCAGCAGCAGCAAAAATCCGTCGTATAGTTATTTTTTTTTCTGGTTCGCTTTTAGAACTGCGCGATGTCGTCGAGACTTCCGAGAGTGAATAGATTCGTCGAGTGAAAATTTTGTCGCGCGTTGTAAAAAATTAAAACGGGAAAAAAACAAAGCGAAAAAAAACTAAAATGAAATAAATTTAAAAATTACTACTTGGTTTGCAGTTGTAACAAATGTGAAACAATACAATTTTCAAAGTTTTTTAAATCGTCTAAATTGCTGATGAAGCTATTTATACAACGAGTCATTTTTCAACCCTACCAATGACAGCCCCCCCTACTGCCCCTGTGGAGATGTGCTTCCAAAATGCATATTCCGTCTCTTGGTCTCTTTATCTCGTGACTGCTTCTCTTACACCGCCCCACTGTAGAGCAGCCATCCAGCCAGCCTCATCGTCATCTTAGTTCATCTGTGGTACGACGTTGTTCCCACTGTTTTTAATTAATGCTGGTGCTGTAGTTGACTGGCTGGCTGGATGGCTGCCTGAATGCTTTGAACAACTGCCTACCCGTCTGCTTATTGCCTGGCTGGCTGTTTGGCTATTAAATTGGCTATTAAAGTTGCCTACGCTTTAAGCTGGTTTCGCTGGTTTCCACAACAGTGTTCCCGTTGTCGTCGCCGCCGTCCTCCGTCGTCGTCTTCGTTATCGTGTGTATTGTATGTTGTTTTGTGCCAATAGTGTCAATAACGTCATTGCCCGTTGAGCCTCAATTAATGCAAACACTTTGGTTTTGCTTTTATTGTTTTTTTTTTACTTTTTTTTTCTCTTCTTTCTACTCTAAACTCAGCTCAGTTATGATGTCATATCGTATTGGTCGCTACATCATGCAGTCTATAATAACACAGCTCACCAAGCATGTGCGCTGAATTTTAATGGAAATTGTTTAAATTCAATTGAAAGATGTTTGTTTTTGATGAAAAGAAATATTATAAATATATTTTGGAGACTATTGTTGACAATTCGGTGATTCAAACAGAGCTCAAATTGTACTTCGCTTTACGTTTCAACTTTGTGAAAGTACAAACTTTAAATTTTTTTATTTTTTTTGTTATTTTCTGATCAGACAAATATCTAATACGAAATTTATTGAAAATCCAATTAAAAATTTAACTCAATATACAGAATTTGATTTTTTAAATTTAAAAATAGTCGTTTTTTATTATTAGAAAAATATTTTTTTCTCAATTTAGAGTATTTCAATTAAGTATTACAATATATTTAAATCAGATAAAAGCTGAAAGTTGTAAAAATAAAAATTGTTGTTTTTAAAAATGCAAATTATTTAAATTTTCTCATTATTTTAGTATGAATCTCATTTTATAATCATTAAATAATAAATTTCTGATTACAAATTTCATACCTAAAATCCAATTGAAAATTTGACTTGTTCGATTAATTTTTATATTTCAATATTGGATTTTTCCAACTAAAACGAAACGTTCTACATCGAATTTAAATCATATTAACGTCACTATCATGCCAAAGGGGCGAATGTGTAATTTTCGACATTTGCGTTTTTTACATTTTTGAATGTAGTTTTTCCTCTAGTATACTGTGCCAAAATCGTCTGTGGTTTTGTTGAATATTTCTAGCCACAAAAGATAAAACAAAAAGGGCGAAATCGAAAAATTGAAAATGTTGTCATGCCAAAAGGGCGAATCTTTTCGTTTTTTTGCTATAAGTTTTTATTGGTGCAAGATAAAATAGTGGTGTAAAGGCAATAATTGTTTGTTATTAAAGCACCTATTGATTGGCATAATTACTTAACAATATTTTGCCAAACATTTTTACTGCAAATAAAAAATGGCAAATTAATGTTTGGCAAAATATTTTTAAATAATAATGCCAATCGATAGGTGCTTTAAAAACAAACAATTAATGCCTTTACAGTACTATTTTATCTTGAGTTAATAAAAAGTTATAGCATAGAAAACAAAAATATTAGCGCTTTGGTCAGAATATAGCCTCACAAAATCCATATTTTTAATTCAGTAAGTTGTCCAAATCCAAAGATATTTTATATAATCGTCGATATAATTGATGAATAAACCAAAATAACATCATAAATTGAAGAAAAATAAATTTTACTAATTTTTAAAGCACTTTAAACTTTAAAATTTGATTTCCTAACATTTTTAAAAATGCACATTCGATCCTTTGGCATGACAGTAACGATATATATAGTATATTTTTTGTTTCAATGTATTCTGTCGATCGGTCGCTAGTTTTAAAACACTCGGACATATTATTGGTTTTTATCTAATTCGATATAAATGTCCAATCAGGGACTAAAACTCTTTGGAATATTTTGGTTCCATGATTCTTTAAACAGTGGTTCTGGTTTCGATTTCGTTTACTGTGGAAAACATCAGCTGTTTTCAAAATATCTTACAGCCCTATTCTAGCGAGCAATGACAATTGTTATCAATAAGAATTGATACAAATGACAATTTATTCTGACTTTTACGTCAATAAACATAGAATATAAAATTGACAGAATACGAAATTGTGACAATTGTGACAAAACGCACTATTATGACCGATTTTAATTTGTGATTCTGGCCAGACAAACTAAAACAAATATTCAATTGAAAAATAACATCATTCGCGTTTTACTTTTTATTTTGGTATTATAGAATTGTATTTTTTTTTTATATAAAACATAAAATTGAAATTAGTTTAAAATATGAAAAATAAAAATTGTAGTTTTATTAAATGCAAAAATTTTAATTTTCAATTTTTAGGTCATAACCTCATTTTATAATCACAAAATAAAAAAAACTTCTAATAATGTACTTTCGATTTATTTTTGTATAAAAAAATTTGATTTTTCAATATTGTCGTTGTAGAACGAAAAGTCACCAAATACATTTTTATGTAAAACTTAAATTTTGAGTTTGTTGATTTATATTATAAAAAGTAATTGATGCATTTTTAAAGTTGAAATATCAATTGATAGATTTACATTTTCTTATCATGTGGTAAAAAAATTGAGATCATCGATTAAAAATGGACAGATATATAAAGATTTTTGTAAATGAATATTTGGCATTTTGAAAATGAATTTAAAACGTCGAATTTAAATCAGATTAATCCATTTTATATTTTTTATTTTCCAAATTTTGAATTACATCAATTGTTAGTGTTAAAATAGTCGCACATATTTCAATCGAAATGTATTTTCAAATTCAGTATTCTTCGGTAAATTTCAATCAAAATCGTTTTCAAGTTTTACTACGTTCGAGGTAATTGATTTTTCTATACAACATCCATGTTTTCAATCGATTTCAACTTTAGTGTAACGAATTTGTTTGATTTATAAAGGGATTTCAACTTTATGTAATGAATTTTTTTGATTTAAAAAGTGTTTTTCAATAACGATTTAAATACCGTTGAAAACATTAATTTTTTTTTAACGAGGTCTGGCACAGACGGTTGTATTCTAAAATTCACTTTCGAATGAAATTCAAATATTTGATAATAAAGGGTTTTTTAACAGGGACGCTACAAAAATAGAGCGACAGGGACAGCAAACGACGCCATATTTCTTTGCCATTTCATGATGGAAAGATATTCGAGCTAACAACGTGTCGAAATTATTAAAATTTACTACCGAAATTCGAATTCGTATATCTTTCCATTATGAAATGGCAAACTTTACTGAAGAGAAATGTCAAAATAACGGCAAGAAATATGGCGTCGTATGCTGTCCCTGTCGCTCTATTTTTGTAGCGTCCCTGTTAAAAAACCCTTTATTATCAAATATTTGAATTTCATTCGAAAGTGAATTTTAGAATACAACCGTCTGTGCCAGACCTCGTTAAAAAAAAATTAATGTTTTCAACGGTATTTAAATCGTTAGAATAAACATTAAGCTGATTTAATTTTTTCAAATTTGTATTTTATCGAATTGGTTTTTAGTTCTAGATAAGTCTAGTTAAAATATTATTGAAAATATACCTTACAATCTGATTCGAAACTAAATTTAAACGCAATGTCAAATTAAAAGCATTTTTTTCCAATAAGATATGAAATAAAAATGGTAGATTTTTTCTAATCTAATAAAATTTGTTGCGTTATCACGTAAAAAAACTGACGATATTTTTGCAAAATGTTAGTAAAACTTACGAAATATATAATTTTTTTTTAGTTTAATTGATTAATATTATAAAAAACAAATCAGTTGACCTGACCGTAACTTGAGCACGAGGTCGTACAACAACATTTGAAGTTGTTAAAATTTAAAAATTAAAACGCAATATGATTCAAATATTAATCTTATGTAAACTAATAATTGTAATTTTTATAATGTTTTTGATTTCTACAAGAACGTTATTAAAAAATGAATTTTGTAAATTAAATTATTAAAATTTTTCAAATTTATATGGCAAATTTTAATTTTACTACAATCACGTTATATTTTATTACAAAGTGCTTAATTTTCATACACAAAACATATGTGATTCATGTACGTTATGTCATCACTGATTAGAACCATATTTCAAAGCAATCTTTTTGTAAATAACAAA
This sequence comes from Dryomyza anilis, assembly GCA_951804985.1. Lineage (NCBI taxonomy): Eukaryota > Metazoa > Arthropoda > Insecta > Diptera > Dryomyzidae > Dryomyza > Dryomyza anilis. Next base: position 12,275,113 of record OX638131.1, read on the forward strand.
AAATAGAATTTCATCATTCTAAAGAAACGTAAGCAACTACTTTATTACGTTTTGTTAGGTTTTTTTAAACTCTCTATTCAACATCTACCGCCTAAAAACATAAACCTCGAGGTTTTAACTTTTTTTTTTATTGCATATTGATGATAAAGGGTTTTTCAACAGGGACGCTACAAAAGTAGAGCGACAGGGACAACAAACGACGCCATATTTATTGCCGCTCTTTTGACATTTCTCTTCAGTAAGATTTGCCATTTCATGATGGAAAGATATACGAATTCGAATTTCGGTAGTAAATTTTAATAATTTCGACTCGTTGTTGGCTCGTATATCTTTGCCATTTCATGATGGAAAGATATACGAATTCGAATTTCGGTTGTTAATTTTAATAATTTCGACTCGTTGTTGGCTCGTATATCTTTCCATCATGAAATGGCAAACCTTACTGAAGAGAAATGTCCAAAGAGCGGCAAGAAATATGGTGTCGTTTGCTGTCCCTGTCTCTCTACTTTTGTAGCGTCCCTGTTGAAAAACCCTTGAAAAAACTTTTGTAGCGCTCTTATTGAAAAACCCTTTATTATTTAAAATTTTTACAAAAATGGTCAAACTTTTGATGAATTCATTTTATTGCCAAGATTCAACATATTTTTGCGACTCCTCAAACCAATTTGCTTTTCAAATTTTATTTTATTTCTTTTTAATATCGGCCATTCCACGTAAAACTGGACACTTTTGAGATTTAATATTTTTGATTTCGTTGAAACTTTGCACTCATATTTAATGTTCAAAAATATTTTACATGTGCTTCTTGTTAAAAAAAAAATTGTAATTCTACCCTTAATTAATTAAAATTTGTTGTTGAAATTCAGCATTTTGCTGACAGTTAAACTACTGTAACACGTGAACCACATTTTCAATATTGAACAATTTGGTCTCATTTGAAAGGTAATGGTTTACTCGTTTTTAAAACATCAAATACAAATATAGTTACACTTGAACAAATCGACACTTTTTCTGGTCGTTTTTTTGTTTTTGTTTAAAACTATTAGTTCAACCAGAGAGTATAGATTTTTAATAGAGATTCCTTCCGAGTTTGCTGGCGCCGCTGCCGAAAACATTGGTTATGTGGAAGTGGAATTTTACAGATTGAAGTTAACAGAGGAAAACAGTGCACAAAACTGGATCTGTCCGCGGATAATTTGCAATCAAACTCCTTATAAATTTCAATTATTTTTCTGGCCAAAAATGTGGCAGAAAACATCAGAATATTGATTTGAATATGTGTCTGTTGACAACATTTTCGTTTCAATTTCCACATAACCAATGTTTGAATTTATTTGACAAAAGTGGCAGCGAAACCACCTGTACAGAAATTCTATATCAAATATATACTCTCTGCCCTATAATGTAAAACGAAACGGAATTCGTCAGAAATTCCAGTGATGGAATTTTTTAATTCACTAATACAAAAAAGGACGATGAAATGAATAACTCAAAAATTCTGTCACTGGAATTTCTGACGCTTTTTGACAAATTCATTTTCGTTTTACGTTATAATGGTTAAATTTCAATTCAATTTCAATCGAATTTAATCAAATATTTACTCCCTGTAATGTTAAACAAAACGGAATTCGTCAGAAAGTCCAGTGATGGAATTTTTTGAATTCACTAATACAAAAAAGGACGATGAAATGAATAACTCAAAAATTCTGTCACTGGAATTTCTGACGCTTTTTGACAAATTCATTTTCGTTTTACGTTATAATGTTTAAATTTCAATTCTATTAAATCGTTTTTTCAATTCCGGAATACGAGTTATCAATACAAAACAAACTAATTTCAATTGAATTGGATTTTGTTTTCATATATTTGAATGAATTTCAGAGAATTTTAGAAAGCTGCCTTCACCTTCCTATAACCTGCCTATAGGATGCCGTCTGCCGTATTGTTCTAGGGCAGACAACAGGCTGGTTTTGCTACAAGCTCAGCATATGACTGCCGGAAATCTGGCTATATGCTGCCGTTTGTTCTAGGGCAGACAGCAGGCAGGTTTCGAGCATTGTGAAGCAGGCTACATTGAATACGAAGCTGCCTTCACGTTCCTATAACCTGACTATATGCTGCCGTTTTGTTTTAGGGCAGAAACAGTATGGTTTTTCTACAAATTCCGCCTATGACAGCCAGAAACATGCCGATAGGCTGTTGATTTCCAGCTTGAAAGCTGCTGTGTTGCCTGCCGTATATTTTGTCGTGAGTACTGCCTCTTTCTGTATTTCGAAACGAATAACTATTAGACGAAAATAACGAATTTTGAAACAAATTTCAATGTTTTAACAGTCAAGTAACATGAAATCAAAATTCGAAAATTTCACGTCAAATGTTCGTTTCATCGTTCGTTTCGAAATATAGAATGTGCGTATTATTTTGTAAAACTATATGGATTGGCTAAATTGTTGAGAATATCACAATTAGCTTTTTAATTTAAAATGAATCGCGAATGTTAAGGCTTATTGCTCTATATCAGCCTCTTAACTCCGTTCGCCTCAAAAGGTACTACTTAACGTTCGTAACTACTTCAAGACCTTTTCAAGGATTAATTTCAAAAGATGCACTTGTTTACTAACTTCTGGCTCCTTTTTCTAAAACTTCGAATACAGTTCAGGCCGGCAGACAAGCAGTCGACACAAGTGCACGTTGACAGGTAGCATAGGTCATTGTTACCTTTGACCTAACGCAACAGTCTAAGTGCAGAGCGCCGCACGCTGCAGCAGACAATTGAATTAAAACGTTTTGCGGTGGCGTTGGAGGCGGCGGCAACACAGAGATAGGCAAAATAAAAACAGGCAGACAGGCAGTAGCATGAATGAGACATTAAATGATGATGGCCAAGTGTGGCAACTAACTAAATGCCCACTTGCTGCAGTATAAAGTGAAACATTTCAAAGTAGATTAACTAGGTAAACATTCAAACTGACAATGACGACGTCAACGACGACGACGACAACTAACACTATTATGATGATGTTACTGATGCTGTTGATGGTTATGATAATTTTGATAATGATAATAATAGACTGTTATCTCGTTGACGCTACACACAACAGTTAACTAAAACGTTTGGCAAAAATAGCTACAATTTGTTGCTGGTTTTCTTTTGAAAAATATACAAATTACACACGATTGTTTAAACAGCAAACCGTGACAGACTGCAGCAATTTTCGTATGCGTTATCTTTATGATGACTTTAGTGCGGTGATGGTGGCGGCGGCAACGCGGCAAAAGTCGCCCTCGAATTGGACGTCGTCGTCGTCTTCGTCATATCTGCCAAAACGCACACATGCAGCTATTTAGCCTAGCCAGCTAGCCTAAGACTAGCCGCAGCAAAAACAACAAAAAGAATAAATAAAAAAAAAATTATACCAAAAATAAAAGAAAAAAAAATTTAAAACAAGCAAAAACAAAAAAAAAATAAAGCAAAATTTTTCTTGTTGTTTTTGTAGATGTACGTAGGTATATTATCGCTATCGTCGTCGTCGACGACGGCAGCAGCGACAGCGTCGAAATTTTCATTTCATTGTTCATTATAGCGTTCAGTGTGTTTCTTGGCTGACTTGACTTGACTTGTTGGCTGCTGCTCGTCGTTCGTCGCCCACCGCTGCTTGCCTGCTTCTTTCCTTCTTGCTCATCAGGCGCTTCGACGCGAACGTACGTTTCAGTTGCTTAATTGTTGTTGACGGGTGCGAGTGTGTTTTGCGTTTTCGGCTCTATCATATCCTATCCTATGCTACCTACCTAACTCACTAGGCTAGGACTTGGATTGTCTTCGTGTGTGCTGTGTTTTATTTATTTTTTTTTTGGTTTTGTGTGCGTTTTTTTCAACTATTACGTATCCTAACTAACCATACCAACCAACCAATCGACCAACTAACTTAAAACTTAACGTACGGTACGTACCGCAAGGCAACGTTTGGAGTAGTTGGCGGCCGGCTATTTTTTCTGTGCGCGTAAATAAATTTAAATCTGCAGAAATCTACGAAAAATTCTTTCGTGTGCGCATTACGTGCGGTGTGTTTAACATAGCTATACAAAAAGACCCAGAGAGAGAGAGCGAAATACAGGTGGACAGCAAGACAGTCAAATATATAGACAGACAGACTATACAAACAGCTATAAACATAGACTGGTAATAAGAGAGACAAACCGATAGTGGAAAATAAAGCCAATTGGACGTACATTCTAAAAGATTTTTCAAATTAACTAAAAAATAATTCATAATATCAATGAATTTTGTTCGTTAAATCTAAAATGCATTTCGTAGACATTGCATTGATGTATCGTTTATATAATGTATGAAGATACCATTAATAAAATTCAGCGTATAACGTTGATAATTTAATGGAAAATTTTATACATCATTATTATGAACGATTTAAAATTTAATGAATGCTTTATGCATAGCTCTCTGCATCTTTTAAACTGCTGATAAAGTAATTATACATAAAATCATGAATTATTTATGAAAGAACAATAATTCATAAACTTTTAAATCGTTCATAACATTGAGGAATAAATTATTTTTTTTATTTTCTTTTTTTTTCATTAAACGATCATCGTTCGATGCTGAATTTTATTTATATAAACAGTACATGAAGTATATTAATAACCCAGCAGAAAATCACGCAGTCCTAAAGAAATCACGGTTTCATGCAGTTCTGAATTTTTAGATTCGATCAGTAGTCATGCCTGAAATTAATCGTCACTGTCATGCCAAAGGGGTGAATTTGCATTTTTTAAAATGTTGGAAAATCAAATTTTAAAGTTTGAAGTGCATAAAAAATTAGTAAAATTTAGTTTTCTTAAATTTTTTTTGTTATTTTGGTTTATTCATCAATTGTTATCACGCCTGAAATGAAATATCTTTGGATTTGGACAATTTTCTGAATTATAAATACGGATTTTGTGAGGCTATATCCTGATCAAAACGCAAATATTTTTGTTTTTTATGCTATAACTTTTTATTAGCACAAGATAAAATAGTTATGTGAAGGCATTAATTGTTTGTTTTTAAAGCACCTATCGATTGGCATCATTATTTAATAATATTTTGCCAAACATTGTTTTGTCATTTGTTATTTGCAGAAACATTTTTTGGCAAAATATTTTCAAAAAATGATGCCAATCGATAGGTGCTTTAAAAACAAACAATTAATGCCTCTACACCACTATTTTATCTTATACCAATCAAAAGTTATGGCAAAAAAACGAAAAGATTCGACCTTTTGTCATGACAACATTTTCAATTTTTTAGAATTCGCCCTTTTGGTTTTGTCTTTTGTGGCTAGAAATATCTAACAAAACCACGCAAGATTTTGGCACAGTATACTTGAAGAGAAACTCCATTCAAAATTGCCAAAAAACGCAAATTTCAAAAATTTCACATTCGCCCCTTTGGCATGCTAGTGACGATATGTAGTATTCAGGCAGGACTGCTCTGTATTGATATTATTCTAATCACACATTTACTCATGTCTGTATAGCTAATTATTAAAAACAAGTCTGAAATTCTAAAATTTCACTGTTACCATATTCGAGTTCAACCTTCGATCCTTTAGGTAGTACTTTATACAACTTAGATTTAGGGCAAACGAACAAAATAAATGATTTATGACATTTAAACAGTGCACCTAAGTTCAAATTTGATTTTTTATGACTCTTTCTGTTTATTTATAATTTGTTTTCGATTGGCGAGGAATAAAGTCAGAAAAGTCGAAATATATACTTGGAACTCTCTTACTAATTTTATTTTAAAATTTGAAATGCAGAATTTCAGGCCAAACGGAGCAACGAATATTTATAATGAATGGTTTCATTAGTATATCAGACATGTTTTTAACAATTGGAATGACGTTTTGAACGTCTGAAAACTTTGATGAATTCTTTAAAAAGTATTATGACAATTTTATGCATGAATTAGCGTACATTTTAATCGAAATTTTGAAGGAAGAATTCTTGAAGAATTGTTTTTTTAGTAATGGAAAGCTTCTTAATATCTGAAAAGATCTGAAATTTTCTGCTGGAAAGTTTATGATTTATGCATCCAATCATTTTCATGACTAATTCCATTCAATTCTAAATATGTTGTGCCATAATTTTTTTAATGCATTCTTTTTCTATATAAAAATTTATTTTCTGAAAAAAAAAATTGTGAATATGCAAGTTGAACATTGTGCGGATGATACCTACAGGATGATTTTCTTATTTGCCTACTCAAAAAGTTTGCAAAAAGTCGATCAGCCTAACCAATAAACGAAATAAAGTCGACTCTAAAGATAGTATCAGCCTTTCCGACAATTTTCTTTAACATTTATTTGTCAAAAAGCTGATACTTTCTTTAAAGTCGACATTATTTCGTTTATTGGTTAGGCTGGATATCTTTTTTGTATACTTTTTAATAACTTTACGATGACTTAATCCGGTTGCCTTTCAGTTACTAAAAAGACTACTTTTAGATAATAACTTTAATACATATTTATGTATACCATTAGAACATCATACAGACAAAGCAAAAATATATCTTTCGGTCAATCATTTGTATTACAAAAAGACATCGTTTTCGTAACATTCGGATCACTTTTAGATATCAAAGACATATAAAAGATAACATAAAGCCAGCTTTAAGACATGATTTGTCTAGTTTTTATTTAGAATTAATTATGAAATGATTATATCTAACGCATCCACTTGGTGTAATTTTGAATATTTCCAAATATTATGATTTATTGCAAAAAGACATCTTTTCCGTAACATTTCGGACCACTTTCGGATATCGAAGACATTTAAAAGATAACATAAAGCCAGCTTTCAGACATGATTTGACTAGTTTTTATTTAGAATTGATTATGAAATCATTTTAACTAACGTACCCACTTGGTGTAATTTTGAATATTTGCAAATTTTATGATTTATTTGTATACATTTCAAACGATTCAAGAACAATTATAAATGTTTTTAATTGTTAATGAAAAAATACATCAATATTATGAATTTATTTGCAGACTTTAAATAAAACTAATAGAAAAACGTTTAGTCAGTTGCAGCGATAAATAAACCTAAAGACGGACAGAAAAACGTTCAAATCAACTGCGAAAAAAAAAGTCGCACATAGCGTCAGTCGCCGCGGCAGCGTTCAGTCATATGTGCAAATTGAACAGCGCAAATTTTCTTTTAGCCAAATATCATTGGCCAACTTGTTTCTGTGTTTTTTTTTATTTTCATGTTCATTTTTTGGCGCTCATCGTTGTGGCCCAACCAAGCTAGCTAATAACTCAATAAATTAGCATTTAAATTAGTTAATAACAAAAATCAAATAAAATATATTTAAAGAGAAAAAAAAACTAAATTCAAAAAAAATGAAATAGAATTTTATACTTTTTTTTACACAACATTTTGTTATTTAACAAAATAATTTGTTATTTAACAAAATAATATTTTCTTCAACAAAGTTATTTGTGCTTCAACAAAAAATTGATTCTTCTACAAAATAATTATTTCTTTTACAACATAATTCGTACTTTTACAAAATAATATGTTTATCTACAAAATATTTAGTTAAATCTACAAAATATTTAGTTAAATCTACAAAATATTTAGTTAAATCTACAGAATATTTAGTTAAATCTACAAAATATTTAGTTACATCTATAAAATATTAATTTCTTCAATAAAACTATAACAAAATATAAAAACCACACAACAACAACAACAATAATTTATTTTATAATTTTATTTTATTTTTTACCAACAGCTCGCTTAAGACGACCATTTTTTGGATTAATACTTAAGAATAAAATTTTGCATTAAAACAAAATTTAATACAATATAAATTTAATCAACAACAAAATAATTTAAAAATATAAAAAAATATATAAAAATTAACTAAGTTAAGCTAATAACAAAAACAACAACAACAAAAATACAACAACTACAAAAACCAACAACAACAACAACAAAAAACCACAACAACCAACAACGTTAATAATATTATTTAAAATAAGCTTTAAAGTACAAACAAAAAGCACGGATCAATACCAAAGATGGAGGCAAAATTCTTGGCAAGCGTTTTTTCATTCCTCTCGATATTTTTAGCGATTTATGCTCAATCAGTTGGTGAGTACAACAACAACTACTACTACTACATATAATTTTTGCTACTAATACATTATCTATATTATGTTTATATTTATTATAATTTAGTATTTATTTGTTTTATTTATTTTTTTGATTTAACATTATCGCATAGTACTATTTTATTATTATTATTATGATTACTATTATTAATATTGTTCAAATATTATTTATTTGCTATAATTTGTGTAGTGAGAACTGGCTATAAACGGTCAACATATTTACGTGCTCATCTTTTTTTTTATATTATACAATACAAATGAAATAAAAATTGTTCATATGGTATTTAAACATTGCACAGCAAACACTTAAGGGGTTGTACTGCGCGATAAGCATTAAAACGTTAAAGTTTTCGAGTTCTTAGTCAACTAGTAACAAGTATATTTTATTAGCACGTGTTTTAGTGAAATTTATGGTGTCATTAAATCATTGAAAATATAACCTAAATAAATAATATTTATTTTAGATTATTCTTTTCATATAACTTCATACATATCGTCACTATCATGCCAAAGGGGGGGGAATGTGTAATTTTTGACATTTGCGTTTTTTAACATTTTTGAATGTAGTTTTTCCTCAAGTATAATGTGACAAAATCGTGTGTGGTTTTGTTGGTTATATCTAGCCACAGAAGACAAAACCAAAAGGGCGAATTCGAAAAATTGAAAATATTGTCATGCCAAATGGGCGAATCTTTTCGTTTTTTTACCATCATTTTTAATTGGTATAAGATAAAATAGTGGTGCAAAGGCATTAATTGTTTGTTTTTAAAGCACCTATCGATCAGCATCATTATTTAATTTTTTGAATTTTTATCATTTGCAAGAAAAATGTTTGGAAAATTATTTTTAAATAATGATGGCAATCGATAGGTGCTTCTAAAACAAACAATTAATGCCTTTAAATCACTACTTTATCTTGCATCAATGGAGAGTTATAGCAAAAAAACGAAAAGATTGGCCCTTTTGGCATGACAAGATTTTAAATTTTTTCAATTTCTTCGTTTTTTTTGCTATAACCTTTTGTAAAGGTATTAATTGTTTGTTTTTAAAGCTCCTATCGAATGGAATCATTATTTAAAAATATTTTGCCAAACATTTTTCTGGCAAATAACAAATGAAAAATAACTTTTTGGACAATTATTTTTGAATAATGATGCCAATCGATTGGTGCTTCAAAAATAAACAATTAATGCCTTTACATTACTATTTTATCTTGCGCTAATAAAAAGTTATAGCATACAAAACAAAAATATTTGTGTTTTGGCCAGAATATAGCCTCACAAAATCCGTATTTATAATTTATTAAGTTGTCCAAATACAAAGATATTTTATATACGTGATAATAATTGATGAATAAATCAAAATAACAGAAAAAAAATTGAAAGAAAACTAAATTTTACTAATTTTTAAAGCTCTTCAAACTTTAAAATTTGATTTCGCAACATTTTTAAAAATGCACATTCGTTCCTTTGTCATGACAGTGACGATATGTATAAAATTTAATTTCAGCCATTTGGCAATATACAGAAATAAATCCAATAACACTACATTTTAAAAATAATTAGCATAATACTATAAATTTAATAGTATTTCTTAAAATTCTAATAATATGCATTGTAAAAGCTTTAATTCATTTAATAATGTTTAAATCATGCAAGCAACCAATTTTGGAAATACTATACAATTTAATAGAATACTTTTAAATTAATGTGAACAAAATAAAACTTAATCATTTTTTATAACATTAATATTTCTTTCGAGTGGTGATGATTTTATATTTGAAAATTTTAAAAAATATTTATGTAAAATAGTGAAACATATTATAGAAAGAACAATCTTTGAATTTGATTCAAAACATAAATTAAAATACTCCAAAATCAATAAATATAAATTTATACTCAATCGCCTGACTAACCCCTTAACTCTTTTGTGTCATTATCACATATGTATTTAATTTTTTTTATTTTCTAAAGAAATAAATATTCAATTATGTTTGTAAATAAAAAAAAAAAAAGTATTTTAGCTTATTTCCTCCTTTCCTCTCCCTCATTCTGTTTTTACTTTCGAACAACGTGTGCAAATTTCTTTTTTCTTTTTTAAACTCACTCGTTCAGTTTAGTTTCGATTTTTCATTCTTATTTTTGTTTTTGTTCTCTATTATTTACGTATTTTAGTTTTAGATTTTTTCCCTATATTTTTTTTTGTTCAGGTTTTTCTTTTTTTATTATTAGAGCATTCCAATGTTTACAATAATGTGTTATAGCGTCGACCGTCTCTATATCTATCTTTATACTATATATGTATCGAAAGCTATAGCATAAGTTTTATGTTTTCTCTTAACTTGTCCGGGCAGTGTATTAGCACAGAGTCTGTGTGAGTTGTGAGTGTCGATGTTTAAGGTAATTCATTGAGAGCGTTATAGTTTGTTTTTCAATGAGTTTCTCTATTTTCTTTTTTGTGGGTTCTCTGTGGTGTTTCAATTTAATTATTTTCATTTTATTCATTTTGTATTTACATAGATTTCAACATAATATTATTTCAAATATGCTGCAAGTAACCTATACCACGAAATACTGCTGTTGTTTATACACAATAGCAGTTTTAATTGTAGCCTAAATTTTGTACGCACGTGTTTCTGCCTGCTACACATTCTAATGCCCACCTAATGGACCACAACTAAAAGCGCAAATTACCTTGTAATTAGCTGTAATTTTCGACATATATATTTACATAGTTCTAATATATATATAGTTGTCTTTATAATATATATCTCACTTTAGTATTTAATTGAAATCATGTGTTGTTGGTGGCGCCTCTTGAAGCAACAATTTGAAAAATTGTCACATGTGATATATTTTTCACATCACTTGTGGTGACGTATCGTCGAATGTCGTCACAGTGACGTTGGTCTCAAAATGGTTCGTTGACTATCAAATCTGCATTTTGCCGCATAATTAGTGTGACAAAGAATATTAAGAACTGAGCAATAGTTTTGCAAAAGGATTTGCAATCTTTTTAAAATAGTTTTTGATATTGCATTGTTTTAATTGCTCTTGTTATCTGTCTTAAAGCTATAGCTGTCAAGAAAAACATAAAATGCGCATTTTGAAACTACATAATATTTGGTAACTCTTGAGCAACTCTTCGGCTTATGAAACTCTTAAGAATCTATTATGCAACTTTTTGAATTCGTTTAGATATTAGATTTAAATTATATTGTATTTATTTAAATGTATCAACGCATTTCTATGTAATAAACTCGTTTAAATTAAGGCAAGTTTCAGGCAACGTTAAGTCAACCATTTACTGACATTTTTTTGTCCTTTTACACAAAAACCTCATAAGATATGGCTGCGAAATAAAACAAATCGTTTAATATGATTTAAATATTGAATATTCCTTTTATGCAACTCTTTTAGAACTTTTATGCAGCAATTATGCAACTTTTAGGTAATACTTATACAACACTGTCATATGATATGGATGCGAAATAAAATAAATTGATTTGCGTCATAAATATGATGAAAAAAACGATTATTTCTTTTATGCAACCCTTTAAGAACTTTTATGCAACTCTTTTAGAACTTTTATGCAGCAATTATGCAACTTTGAGGTAATACTTATACAACACTGTCATAAGATATGGGTGCGAAATAAAATAAATTTGTTTGCGTCATAAATATGCTTTTAAAAGCGATATTCATTTTATGCAACCCTTTTAGAATTTTTATGCAACATTTTTGCAAACTTTTGGATGTGCAAATCAGTCAAAATGTGAAGGAACTTTTTCTAATTTTTTTTTGTAGTATATTTATTTCGTTCAAATTATGAAAAACTAATGCAATTTGTTCAGCCAACGTTCAGGTAACTCTAAGTCAACTATTTGACAGACATTTTTTGTCCTTCTACACAAATACCTCATTAGATATGGGTGCGAAATAAAATAAATCGATTAATATGCTTTAAATATTGTATATTCTTTCTATGCAACTCTTTTAGAACTTTTATGCAGCAATAATGCAACTTTTAGGTAATACTTATACAACACTGTCATAAGATATGGATGCGAAATAAAATAAATTGATTTGCGTCATAAATATGCTTTTAAAAACAATTATTCCATTTATGCAACACTTTTATAACTTTTATGCAACGTTCAGGAAACTCTAAGTCAACTATTTGACAGATATATTTTTGAACTTCTACACAAAACGTCCTAAGATATGATTGCGAAATAGAATAAATTGTTTTACGTAATAATTTCAAATAGCAAATATTTCTTTTATGCAACTCTTTTAGAACTTTTATGCAATACTTTTGCAACTTTTAGTTAATACTTATACAACACTGTCAGAAAATATGGGTGCGAAAATTGATTTGTCTAATAAAAGCATTTATAAAAAAGAAAATGGCTTTTAGGAAACTCTTTTTAATCCTTTATACAGCCCTTTTACAACGCTTTTGATTTGCAAAAGCCACCAGTTATATTATAATGAAGCAAAATTATAAATATGACGAAATTATTATTTTTTAAATTATACAAATTATATGAATATCATTATTAATATGTATAAACACACTTTTATGGTTAATCTTTACGAATAAATCTTTAAATTTAATTTATTCTCGAAATTTGCTAGACGTTAAAAGCTATAAAATTTGCAGATGACAAATTTCTTGACAAAACACACACACACAATAATTTTGCCGCATCAGATAATATAAAGATTAACCAAAATATATAAATATATCTTTTCAGATATGTCAGCTGTTCTTCTCTTTATTACTTTTCACTTAATGAAATTCTTTTGTTTCGATGCATTGTAATAATTTGTAGCTATCACTGTGGACTCTGTTTCCTATTTTTTTTGTGTTTACTGCCTATGATAATATTTTTTTTTATTTATATTGTATTTTCAACTCAAAGTTCATGATAATAATTTGAAAACAATTCAGTTGTTGCCAATCAGCTGCGGACTTTATCAGCCAGCATTGCAATGATATTGCGTCGAATTTATTTATTATTACTAAATTGTATAGCTTGCTCAAATTGAGTTTGCCTTCAATTAAAATATGGTTCAACAATACTAGGTGCTGGTACTAGTACTTGGCTTACAAGTCAACATGTGATGACTGATTTTAAATTTTTTTGTTTCTTTCTTTTTACACGTTTTTTTTTTATATATAAATGCTAAACGTTTTATTTTTTCATAAAAAAAAACGAGTGAAATGTTAAGGAAGAAGAGGCTCTGTTTGACTTTACACTTTATTGCGAAAAACGTTTTGCGTGACGTTGCTCTATGAAAATTTCAATTGTTTACGGAAATCTTAATTGTTTATACAAAGAAACAATTAATTTAATAATACTAACTTTATATTGTGCAGTTGATTTTCTATGGGGTTTTGGTTTAGGAAAAGTACCTGGTCTAAATTCAAGGTGTACTATATAAAGATTTATTTTTCGCTTGTTTTAAATTAAAAAATCTGAAAGTTAAAAAAAGAATATACAAAATTTTAAATTCAATTAGAAAATTATGATTAACATATCGTCACTATCATGCCAAAGGGGCGAATGTGTAATTTTTGACATTTGCGTTTTTATACATTTTTGAATGTAGTTTTTCCTCATGTATATTGTGCCAAAAACGTGTGTGGTTTGAACATTTTTAGCCACAAAACCAAAACCAAGAGGGCGATTTCGAAAAATTGAAAATGTTGTCATGCCAAAAGGGCGAATCTTTTCGTTTTTTTGCTATAACTCTTTATTGGTGCAAAATAAAATAGTGATGTAAAGGCAATAATTGGTTATTTTTAAAGCACCTATCTATCATCATCATTATTTTAAAATACTTTTTTTAAATTTTTATCATTTGCAAGAAAAATGTTTGACAAATTATTTTTAAATAATGATGCCAATCGATAGGTGCTTTGAAAACAAACCGTAAATGCCTTTACATCACTATTTTATCTTGCACCAATAAAGAGTTATACCAAAAAAACGAAAAGATTCGCCCCCCTTTTGGCATGACAAGATTTTCAAATTTTCCAATTTCTTCGTTTTTTTGCAATAACTCTTTATTGGTGCGAGATAAAATAATGATGTTAAGGCATTAATTATTTGTTTTTAAAGCACCTATCGATTGGCATCCTTATAAAAAAAAATATTTTGTCAAACAGTTTTCTGGCAAATAAAAATGGCAAATTAATATTTGGCAAAATATTTTTAAATAATGATGTCAATCGATAGGTGCTATAAAAACAAGCTATTAATGCCTTTACATTATTATTTTATCTTGCGCTAATAACAAGTTATAGCATAACAAACAAAAGTATTGGAGTTTTGGTCAGGATATAGCCTCACAAAATCCGTATTTATAATTCAGTAAGTTGTCCAAATCCAAAGATATTTTATATATGTTATAATAATTGACGAATAAACCAAAATAACAAAAAAATATTGAAAAAAAAAACAATTACTAATTTTTAAAGCACTTCAAACTTAAAATTTGATTTACCAACATTTTTAAAAATGCACATTCGCGCCTTTGGCATGACAATGACGATATTAACTTCCGTATGAGATCTTAAAGCTTATCTACTAAAATCTTTCATTTTAATTGTAAGATTTAAAATAAACAAAAAACCACATCGTAATTGTGTATTACTCAAAAATTCATTAAAACGCTGTAAAAGAAATATTCACTGTACAACATTTAAAGAAATAAAATTATGAATAAAAATGAACATAAACCGCTTTAATTTGAAATACGCTGCTATTTAAAACATTTTCAATTTCTAAAAATGTATTTTCCAACCTTGTCGAAAATCTATTTGTGCAGCTTAAAATGAATGCATTAAATATTTATTCTAGATTATTTTGCAGACAAAACTATTTAATTAATTTAACAAATCAATCTTTCAACAGAGCCATAGATTTATGCTGTATGGTAGTTTTTTTTTTTTTTTTTTGGTTGTTTTATTTAGTTTAATTTAGTATTTCCTACAAAGAGTCATAGAAAATGCTGCCATAGATTTGCAGTTATTTTTGGAAAATTTGTTTACATTGTTTTTATGTGATATTCCTGAAAAATCACTGCCTCAATGTGTTAACTACTGCAGATATAAAAACATATAAACATTCAACAGATAGATAGACAGACAGATATATTTTATACACTGAACAGAATAATATATTTTATATTGGAATTAAATTAGTTAAAAATGAAATTACTTAAAATTTATATTACTCAAAAATTAAATTACTTAAAATATAAATTAGTTAAAAATTAAATGACTTTTAAAATAAATTTTAAAATCAATTTTAATTAAACACCATGTCTTTAAAAATATTTTTGAAGTAAATGCTTTTAAAGTTAGTAGATTTGTGTTGGGTTCTAAATCATTGACATTTAAATTGAGCACATTTTCACTTAATTTCGCTCAGTGTAGATATATATTTAGTTATGATTTGTGCGCGAGTCTCGCTCGACTGTTGATGATGTGAGTGAATATGATGATCATGCTGTTTGTTAATATGAAAACTAAACAAATATTTTTTTAATGCGGTATTTAATGTGGTATTTTGTTAGTAGTTATATTAGTTTGCTGTGCTGTGCGCTTGTTTAAATATTTACTTGCTACTGATACTGGCTCGTACTACAGTTTATCATGTCAATTAATATGCATAGGATAACAAACTAATTAGCAGATAATAAAATCGTGTACAAATCAGCGAAAAACATGATCAGTTGTAAATATTAATTTAGCAAATACTTTCTATTTGCTCAATATTATTGTTTTAGATTGCAAAAAAGGGATTTTTGTTTTTGTATTAAAGTTTAGAAACAAATAAATTAAAATTTTTCTAATACTACAAACCATTTGACAATAAAATGTTTTATGATTGTGTCAATCATATAAAATGATTGAAGCAACTATGTCCAAAGAGCAACAGTCAAATTTCTACTTTGATTACTCTCACTTTTTGGATTTACTGATCATTGCCATGATTGACATAACTTACCCTACACCATAAATACAACCAACTTTACTTCGAAACGCACTGTCAAAAATGAAAATTCCCATAGATCTGCGTTCGTACGCTGCGTATTTCATTAGGTTCTATATGAAGTTCGCAAATACTCACTCACGCTCACTCATGAGGAGTACAACATATTTTTTTCGTTGCTACTCCACACAATGATGAGTATCATGAAATATATATCAAACTCCCTACTCATACATGTTTTGTGAGTAAAGTTTCACTCCTCACAAGAGAGTTGTGCGCTTCTCTTCTGCTTCCTCATGTCTCATGAGATTGCCAGCATTGTTGCCATTTTCGCTGGAATCTTCCCATCTGTGGTATTTTTGAAATGTTGTGTAAAATAATTTAATTGATTTGGTTTTTAGCTAAAACTTTTTATCGATACGAGATAAAATATTTATGTAATAGCATTAATGATTTGTTATTATTACTATATTATATAAAACATTATTTATAAATAAAACATTTTCAGTTTCTACGGATCTGGTCTGGTAACACCGTTTACTTGTTGCATACGGATCTGGTCTGGTAACACCGTTTACTTGTTGCAAAAAAATGAGCACAATTTTTATCGATACGAGATAAAATATTTATGTAATAGCATTAATGATTTGTTATTATTACTATATTATATAAAACATTATTTATAAATAAAACATTTTCAGTTTCTACGGATCTGGTCTGGTAACACCGTTTACTTGTTGCATACGGATCTGGTCTGGTAACACCGTTTACTTGTTGCAAAAAAATGAGCACAATGTTAGCCAGATTTGACCTTGTAATTTTATGAGTATGAGGAAAACAGAAAAAAGCGTATTGCTACTCCTCATGAAGAGTCAAATTAAAGAGTTCA
This sequence comes from Dryomyza anilis, assembly GCA_951804985.1. Taxonomy (NCBI): domain Eukaryota; kingdom Metazoa; phylum Arthropoda; class Insecta; order Diptera; family Dryomyzidae; genus Dryomyza; species Dryomyza anilis. Next base: position 12,292,193 of record OX638131.1, read on the forward strand.
AGGTAGCACTCATGAGTAGTAAATTTTTACTATCCGCTGATTTCTCATTGATCTGATCTGGTAACACCGTTCACTTGTTGCATACATACAAAAAGTGAGCACAATGTTAGCCAGATTTGACCTTGTAATTTTATGAGGAAAACAGAAAAAAGCGTATTGCTACTCCTCATGAAGAGTCAAATTAAAGAGTTCAAGGTAGCACTCATGAGTAGTAAATTTTTACTCTCCGCTGATTTCTCATTGATTAGAAGTAAGTCGAATTTTCGTTAATCTTACTCGCTCATGTGGTGAGCAACAGAGGCAAATAAATGCTTTCTCATTTATGAGAATTATGCATGAGTGAGGCATTATGAGTTCTCATTTTTGAGTTTTTCCGAACTCTGATTCTATGTAAAATCATTGAAAATGTGCCAAGTTTGACAGTTAAACGACGCAAACGCACACATTTAGGGTCTAGGGTTAAGTTTAAAATAATGAATAGTAGTTGTATGATTCTATAACTATAATGATTTACTATCAATCATACTATTATTCGTATCAATCAAACATTCTCATCAGAAATTTCAATTAGAAATTTATTTCAGAAATGATTGTATGAATTGAAAACGAATTTAAAAAAATATATAATTATTATGACAAACGTCTGTTTCTTAATAGTTTTCTCATAATCTTGCACATTATAATTTTGTTTTCTTGGCGTGTATGAATTCTTCAGAAACATTTAAAATGTTTACTATGCCCAATGGTCATTATTCAGTTTCCATTTAGTAGAAGTCTAAATGCACTGACTGTATATTTTATTAGGTGCTGTTTTATATTTTTTCTTTTAATTTTTTTTTTTGAAAAAAAATAACACTTTTGGATATTATTTTAATTTAATTTTTATTTAAGTGTCATAGTCAATAATACTTGTTTTGACAACGCGCTTTATATTATAAAAATATTCTTTAATGACTAATAACATACATGAATTTAAAAAATGAGTCACATAAACACAAAGTATATGTTAAATTGAACAGATCTTAGTCAAAGTAATTTAAGGTTACTCATATTTTTGTTGAAATAATTCATATTTCGAGTACTTTGCTAAATGAGTACCTTGATTTATAATATAAAGTAATCATAATATTAAGGAAGATTCGGTTACTTTGAATTTTTTAATTTATGATCAATGTTTATATATTTATATATCGGTAGCTCAGAGGTTAGTGCGTTGGACTGCGAGTCATGTTCAAATCTGGGTTGGGGCTAACAACCTCTTTTCATAGAAAACATTTTCCTATATCGCGCTACCTCTCGGCAGACAATGAAAAACCGCCCACAGTAAACACTGCCCATGAAATGCTCTCACCTCCGCCGTACGGAATCGGCATTACACTGTAGGTCCCATTACTGAGTACAAATATAACACTCATGGTGACCCTAGTAGAAATTGTAATAAGGTCATGATAGGGAACTGATCATTAAATTTTTTCCGTGTCATAACCCGATAATGTTAAATGACAAACATGATCTGGACATGATCATGTCTACCCTAATATGGTAAATTTCTACTAGGGGAGAGAGCTCGGCCTAAGTTCTTCAGGATAGTAGCGCCAAACTATTATTATAATCATAATGGAAGCATCGGTTAATTTGAATATTCTAATCTATGATTTATGTTTGTACAAACCAAAGTTTCACATTATACAACTATTTTTTTATAAACTTATCTAGCTTTTCGTACATTTCCGATTACGTATAAAATTCCGCATGTTTTTAAATTTTACTGCAATGCGAAAAATGGTTTCATTTGTTTGCATTAAAAAAAAAAACTTAAAAACATCGCTAAAATATGACGAATAAATAACTTTAATTAAATAACAATTTAACTATATAGGCATCAAATGAGAGCAACACTTACGTTATCAATAGCTTTGTACTAATCTTATCAGCATTGTCAAACACACAGCAATGTTATCGCTATATAAACTATTACTACTGATAACGTACTTAATGCATGTAGGCACCTACTACAACCTATAGGAAGTCAGCCTATGAAAAAAAATATATTTATATATCTTAGTTTATTTACAAATGTCAACGGGGTGCTTAACTTGGGTCCCAAAAAAAAAAAAAAAAAAAAAAATGCCAACTAGTTTTAGCCATAATAACCATATACAATGGCGATTTAGAGAACAAGCACATTTTTGACATGATATTTATGGTTTATTGCCTGTTTTGTCGCATACTTGTACCGATTACTTAATCAAATATTATTTATGGCACTATTGCTTTAGTACTCGTCTATAGTATATACACTACAAATGTGTGTTTATACTAATGTATATAATTTTGTACAAATATTCGCATGTTTGTGTTAATAGACTTAATGTTAGGCAATTAAATTTGTAGAGACTTTAAAATAGCATTGGACTTTTTTTAAACTCTTTGTACATATCTACAAAGTTTCCGACAAACAATTGAAAGTAGCGTATACAGTTTAAATTCGATTAAAAATGATTTAAAATTAATATTATATGAAATATTTTGCTAATTTTGGTTAACAAACATTGTAATTTTTATATTGAAACTAAAACTGTTTGCATTAATAAAAAGTTATTGGAAAGAATCAAAAAGATTCGCCCTTTTGGCATGACAAGATTTTCTATTTTTTCAATTTCTTCGAATTTTTGCTTTATTTATGCAAGAAAAAAAAGTGGTGTAAAGGTATTAATTGTTTGTTTTGAAAGCACCTATCGATTGGCATCATTATTTAAAAATATTTTGCCAAACATTTTTATTGCAAATAGCAAATGGCAAATTAATGTTTGGCAAAATATTTTTAAATAATGATGCCAATCGATAGGTGCTTCGAAAACAAACAATTAATGCCTTTACATTACTATTTTATCTTGTGCTAATAAAAAGTTATAGCATAAAAAACAAAAATATTTTCGTTTTGGTCGGGATATTAGTCTCACAAAATTCGTATTTATAATTCAGTATATTGTCCAAATCCAAAGATTTTTTATATATTTTATAATAATTGATAAATTAACCAAAATAATAGAAAAAATTAAAATTAAATACACATTCGCCCCTTTGGCATGACAGTGATGATATGTTCATGACTAAGAATGATAAGCTACACCCAGAAAAAAATTCCCTCAAATCCCATTAAAATTAGTCAATAGGGCAATTATTGATTTAATAGTATACAAAAAATAAATGTTCTCATGGCAATGTCATGGTATTTTATAGTATTTAATGGTATTTTCCGATTAAAATAATAATTTATCCTATTGACTACTTTTAATAGTAAAAAACTATTATTTATATAGTATTTTTTTCTGGGTGTATGTTCTATACAGATAACTCGAAATATTACATTTTCACTATGTTAACAAAAATTAATAATCGAAATATATAATGCTGTGTCAGGGTATTATCTATATTTATCTACATAATTATACTAATCGAGAAATTATATTAATCGGTACTTGTGCTGTCAGTTTTATATATAGCCAACCGGCGACTTTAGCGTTGTCCTAAGAAGGATTGAATTAACAACTCATACAATTATTGAACTGTTCTTCAGTTGGAGATTCGTATTACGTTAAAAATTGTCCAATTAAAAGCTCTTATTATTATAATAAAATCAATAGTTTTTGGCTATTAAAAATAGTCAGTAGGATAAATTATAATTTTAATAGGTAAATCCCAATAAACACTACAAAATACTATTAAATTGTTTTTGTGTTTATATGAAAATATTTATTTTTTTATACTATTGAATCAATAACTGTCCTATTGACCAATTTTAATAGGTTTTTTTTCTGACTACCCGTATAGTATCGAAAATATCTTGAATAATATTAATCGGTCCTTGTTCTGCCAGTTTTATATAAAACCAACCGACAACGGTGAATTAACACCTCGTAAAGACATTTAGACCAATCACTGAACTGTTCTTCATTTTGAGAATCGGATTACGATGAAATTTCTCAAATTATTTTACCATAGATTATGTATCGAACATTTCTTGAAATGTTCTTCAGTACGCGAATCGAATAACGATAAAAATTCTATAATAGAATTCTCCGATTAATATAATTAACCCGTAGGTTATCAGAAATATATCGAATCCATACCTAAGGTACACTCACTAAGTATTACCCGGAACCAAACGGTGAATTTCCACCTCGTAAAGACATTTAGACCAATCATTGAACTGTTCTTCATTTCGAGAATCGGATTACGATGAAATTTCTCCAATTATTTTACCGAGAGTATGTATCGAAAATTCCTTGAAATGTTCTTCAGTACGCGAATCGAATTACGATGAAAATTCTCTAATAGAATTCTTCGTAGTTTATCGAAAATATATGGAATACATGCCTAAGTTATGCTCACTATTAAAAGGATATAAATATTTATATTTATTTACTTGCAAGATCTGTATTGTATTTTTCTACTTCATTCATATTGAATTCCTAGAGAATTCATATATATTTCCTACTAAATTCGTATCTAATTCCTACTAAATTCGTATCTAATTCCTACTTAATTCGTATCTAATTCCTACTAAATTTGTACGGACATCCAATTAATTTCATATCGAATTTCATTCAACTTCGTATCTAATTCTTTTTAAGTTCGTATCGAATTCCAACTAAATTCAGTACGTATTCGTTGAATTAGTCTCGAATTTCTCTCGAATTACAACATTTCATCTTGAGCTTTTACTCGCATTGTAGGCTTAAACAGGAAGTCATAGATTTTTCTCCAGTACATTGAACTGAAAAAGAGTTTTATCTTCTCTGAGACGTTCATAGATAAAAACACTTATTTTATATGAGTTTATTATGTTTATTTATTGTAGTAGAGTTGCCTAGGATTGTAAAATTTTTTATATAAATGTAAAACTGCATAGTTTTTGAGCTTGCCAAAATATTGTAAAAAAAGAAGAATTTGTAAATAAATGGCGCATAATCATAGACAATTTAAAGTTGACTTTAAATTTAAAATCAGCTTTTTGACATTTTATTTTATACAAAATTTGTCAAAATAGTCGAATTTATTTTTAAAGTCGACTTTAAATTGTCTATGATTATGCGCCAATAATTTTAATATTTTTTAACTATAGATAGCAATTGAACTATTTCAAGTGCGATCTATTTATTGAATTACTGTTGTACTTGAACTGTTTTGTTTGTGATTGTTGTATGTATGAAATTTACCAAAAGTCAACCTAATTTTCAGCGATTCTATAAATAGAGTTTCCAATTCAAAAACTTTTTGAAAACACACCCGGACAAAGCTAGTTTTATCAGCTAATATTAAACATATTTATTATAATATGTGCTGATAAGCGGAATTATATTAAAAACTTTTACCAATTTCGGTGTTTTATAACAGTTTTACTGAAATAAAACACTATAAAATTTTTAGGTTTTTAAAGTTTTTATCAAACTATCTCTTTTATTTAAATTTTGTTCATAACTTAATCATGCTCCTATAGTAGTTTTCTTTTTATTTTATTTTTATTTAAAAATGCAAATTCTTTCAGTTTTCCTATTAGCATTTGTATTATATAACATGAATTTTGTTTTAAATTTATTTTCCAGTTCATTTCAATAGACACACCAAAGCACACTTTTTTTTTTTTTTTTTTTTTGTATAGTACGTATTTTATTTTTAAGTTTTGTACACACAAAATATAAGCAAGTTTATTTAAGTAATTAATTAATTGTTTATACTCATTATATACATTGATACATTCAACTTGGTGCTGAAATCAAATAAACAAAAGTACATTTAATAATTCTCAAATGTTTCTCAAATGAACATCATTTAAACAAAAAAAAAAAAAGTAAACTGAATTCATGATTATTTTTTTTTGGTTTTACTAAATTGATGTCATATAATTAAAATTCGTTTATTTTCTTTGAATTTTATTAAGTTTAATTTTGATTGTTTAAGTAAATATCTACCTACTCTTTTATAGCTAATTATATTTTTGGTTATTAAGTTTTCTTATTGAAAACATTTTTTATACTACTATTGTATCTTGCATCGTTAGTATAGTAGGTACTTGTGCGCATATAATTTATTAAATTTAATATTAATTCATTAATGCCAAACGTTAAAACGGAACTAAATAAAAAACACTAAATAAAAAATGGATCTATTAAAACTAAAAAAAAAAAACAATAAAAAATCACATAAACTTCGTACAAACAAAAACAAATAAAACGACCTGTTAACCACTCAATCAGTCAACGATGATGATGACGATTTAACGGAATTTGAATTTGAGACAGCTATATATTATGGCGATTCAGTTGTTAATCTAGGAAAACCATTTGCGATCACATGCATCATACCGATAAGTGATCCCATACATTGGTTGAAAGATGACGAACCTATAACACGTCATAATTTACGACACGGACATGACGAGCACTCGTTCAACATAACGGAGAGCACCTACGAAGGTGAGTAATACAACACAGTGCGTGCACACTATACAGAGCATGGAGCTCTGGAGCATCATCAATTAGCATCAATATAGAAATCATCATCATCATAAAATAATGTATGAAACAATATACACACTTTATAGAGGGTGGGTCCCTTTGGTTCTTGTCAAAAAATACGGATAGTTTTCTTTTGACTTTCATGTCTTGAAATTTTTAAGACTTATAGACTCAACGCGATATTAATCAGATGAAGAGTATAGTCATAATAGTTAGAAAGTGTGTGATTAAAAGTCTCTGGACAATATTAGCTCCATATTTCTCACATTTTGTCCGAATATATGTTGTAGGTAGGATTAGGATCCATAGTAAACATTATAAAATTCTATACTCCGTTCCCAATGATGAACCTATGATGGGGAACTGAGTATTTTTTTTTTCCTGTCATAACCCGACCAGTTACATGAATGATAAGTTCAAATTTTGGTTAATCCTAGTAGAAATCTACATTATTAGATAAGATCATGCTGGCCATGCAATTAGTCGTGTTATCAAATGGAAAAGAATTCAATGAAAGTTCTAGATCATAAACCTATTTGACCTATATTTGAATCCGGTGAAAAAAAATACTTATTTCAAATGCATTGTATTGATTTGAGAGATATTTTAAACAGGACTCGGTTCCGGTACCGATTGCGGTTCTTCGCAGTCCCTAATTTTAAACTTGTAAATGTGTTTATTATTTGTATGATAACATCTTATTGTTCCAAGCTCTTCAATTTATAAGTTTTTATTTTCAAATATAGCTCCCAGCAAACATTTTGAGTCTTTTAAAACTCCCAAATATGTCATATTTATGAGTGTTACCCTCATATATGAGCACTTAAAAGAACCCAAAAAGGCCCCCGACTCCTGGGTAGAGGGCCCTATTATATGAACCCAAAAACTCTCATATTTATGAGACTGTTAAACTCCTAAAACATTCATGTTCGAGCACCAAAAATATCCCAAAAACGCACAATTTTATGAATCCAAAAACACTCATATTTATGAAAATTTTATTACTCCTAAAACACTCATATATGAGCACTTAAAAGATCCCGTGGATGGGACGCTCTACCCCTAGGTAGAGCGTCCCATTTTATGAGCCCAAAAACCCTCATATTTATGATCTTTTATTGCTCCTAAAACATTCATATATGAGCACTTAAAAAAGCCCAAAAAGACTCAAGACCCCTATGTAGAGGCACCCTTTTTATGAAACGAAAAACCCTCATATTTATGAGACCCTTTTCTGAGTGCTCCTAAAATACTCTTAAATTTGATGATTTTATGAGTTCGTTTGAGGGGTCTCCTAAAGCGCTCATGAATGAGACTCTTTTATGAGTTAAATCTTGGAGCGTTCCTAAAACATTCTAAAATATATAAATTTTATGAATTTATTTTCTGAGCGCTCAAAAACAGGAGTCTAATATATTGGGCTCCTAAATATGAAACATTTATGAGTAATAATTTGGAGGGCTCCGAAACAGTATTAAATGAGATACTTTTATGCGTCATTTTTCTGTGGGCTCATAAAACACTAAAAAATGTCTCAAATTTCATAGCGCTCCCAAATTGCTTAATGGTTATTTATATAGCAAATAGACTCTTAGTGACATTTTTTATTTTTTGTCGACAGACTCATCAATGGTTTAAAATGGAGATTTCCAGATTCTTCATTGATTCCCATGTCTTTAAAGATTTTATAAAAGATATATCACTCGAAGATGTGTTACATTTTATCATAGATGTATATCCTTGATAAATTTTCATTATCACATCGGTGTTGTTATAACATATAATCTCAATTATTCTTTGAAGCTTAAAGGAAGAAAATACAATTTTAAAAAATCATATTTCTTAGTTTTATCACCTATATAACATTTTATGAAAGAGCTTATAGAGTAGGCCTTCTTCAAAAATAATGTAGGTCATTTTCTAGAGCATATTCTGGTCTTTATAAATACAATGAGTAATCCAATACTCTGAAAATCCGTCTGCATTCTTTGAATCCTATTTGTAACCTCTTTAACCAATTGAAGTCAAATCGAATTTTGAAATTCAAAACAGCTGTATATTCTTAAAACCCTGTAACGAAATTTCTAATACTCATTCGTGTGTTATGTTGTGTGTGTATCAAGGTGAAAAGCATAAAATCGAAGCTCATCTCTCTGTGCGACATGCGCTCAAAGTGCACGAGGGCAAATACCAATGCAACAATCGGCACACCAGCTATCACATGCTGCACGTGCGCGGTCCACCAGCACCAACCACAAATGCGAACGATAATCAAAATCAATTCTCGACCGAGGGCGTCCTCTATGAGACGATACATGAATTTAGACCCAGTGAGGCGGATGCAGGAGCGGGAACCGGAGCAGCCGCGTCGTCGGTCGATGATATATTTTTAAGTAGTTGGGAACGCGTTCCTCCAGCACCACTGCCAACAGTTAAAACACAGCAGCATAGAAAACATCATCATCATCAACAGCAGCAGCAGCAGCAACAGCATCATCAACAAAATCAACATCAGCAACAACAACAACAATTGGAGTACTCACCACACAATAATAAATTTATTTATATAAATGCGAGCAATTTTGATGGTATGCCGCGTGGTGAAAGTAACAACAACAACATCAGCAGTTATGGTGGACGCATTAATGTTGAGTATTTGCCACCAACGCAATACAATTCAAATGAATACACCACAGTGCCGCAACGCAGTGGTGAATATATTGCAGTGCAGCATGGACCGCCACCACAATTTCCACCACCACGCACAACAATGCTTGGTCATGGAGCAACATCAAGCTCAACACAAACGGCAATATTGTCGTCGTCGTCAGCATCATCATCATCGCCATCGTCGTCTTCAGTTTTTCCACCACAAATTTATACACATCCTGGTGAATATTATCAAACGGTTACTGCCAATACAGCTGCCATGGGCTATGATCAGCAGCAGCAACAATACCAACAAAAACAACAACACCACCAACAGCAGCCACTTGCTAATTTTCCATTGCAAACAATGCAACCAACTTTTTATCAGCAACCTACAACGTTGCACACATCGACATCGTCACATCATCATCACCAGCAGCAGCAACAACAGCATCATCTGTCTACGCATCAGCCTGCCGTACAAGTAATGTATACGCCACCGCGTCAACAACAGCAACAACATCAACAGCATTTGCAACAACATGGATATATGTTGCCACCTTATGCACCGATGACCACGACTAGCATGTCGATAGCATTACCTTCACCAACGTCGTTGTCGTCATCGCCAAAAAAGATTAAGGGTGAGCCTCCTTTTTGTGTTTAGCTTATATCGCTAAAATGAAAAAAAAATACCCCAACGCATATCTCACCACGCCTTCACCACCACCACTCGCCCATACTCTTAAAAACATGGATTCGAAATTGAAGTTTATTTTTCTCGTAATTTTTAAATGAATTTTTGTTATATTTACATTTGAAATTGTTCGTTTTTATTAATGACAAATTGTTTAATTTAATTAAACTATGTGTATTTTAAATTTGATGAGATTTTTATTTGATTTTACTATGTTTGTATTTAATTTTAATATATTTCTATTTAATTTTACTATGTTCCTATTTAATTTTACTATGTTTCTATTTAATTTTACTATGTTTATATTTAATTTTACTATGTTTATATTTAATTTTACTAGTTTTTAATATAATTTTACTATATTTCTATTTAGTTTTACAATGTTTATATTTAATTTTACTATGTTTCTATTTGCTTGCGCCTTTTTCCTACTTATTGTTAGTAATAAACTATTTAACGTATATTTGAAACATGTATATTTGTGCTGTTTGTTTAGAATATTAGTCAATAAGCTTTTAAAAGCAATCATTATACTTTTTTTTATATTATATACAGAAAAGAAAATAGAGATCAGCAAATAATTGCTAAAAATTGTTAACATTTTAAAAATTAGTTTGCTTTTCAGCTCTACATTGCAGAAATATTTTTATTATTTTGCAAAATAAAAATCATTACTAAAAGTTTTTGCTTAATTACGAAAAAAAGGTTAATTATAAAAATTTAACATAAAGTTTAAATTCAAGAACCGCGATCGATCTTTTAGTTAAATTAAATTAAAATTAATTAAATTTGGTAAAACTAAGCTTTAAAATGAATGCTCATTTAAATGAATTTAAACTTTTAGATTCACCAACTAAGCCAAGTAGTCTAAACATTTTTTTCAGACGACACATAGTACATTTTAAGATACACTAACCATGCTACACACCACAGTAAGTATGTAGTACCATACTTTATAACGACCACATACAAGCATATGCGATTTATTGTTACCTGATTTCAGTCCAAGTTACTTTATTTGTTTTTATTATGTTTACATTTATTTTATTTTTTTGGTTTAGCTTTGTCCATACCAATAAAACGTGTTTCAAATAATGATTAGTAACCATTTTATATTTTTGAAACCTCTAATCGAATTTCAGCTAGAGTTGATTTGTATCAATGGTATTTATTTTATTTAAGCCGTCGGCCAGCCGCATTTTTTGCACTACGTTTTTTACATTTTTTTTAATTTCTATATAAAATATCTATAAAATATTAATTAAATATTATTAATAATAAAAATAAGTTTATTTAGCGTTATCACATAATGTATATTTTATAGTACTAATGTATTTTATTATTGCTAGCACACTTTTTTATATATTTTTATTTTCTGATTTTTATTAAGATTTTGTAATTTTTTAAAAATAATTTTTTTAATTCTTTACTGTTATGTATTGTATTATCAATTCCAAAATTTAAGCAATACATACATTAACAAAATCATATACTAGATGTATCATCTATTATTTTAGATTTATTTATTTTTTGTTACCATTTAAAAATACAAAATTTTAATGGTTTTATTTTCTTGTATTTATTTATTTGTACCATTTACAGAGCCTGATTTTCTGGTGCCAAACTACGATAATGCGACTATAAAGTTGAAAGCATATGAAATCAGATCACCTTTAGTGCTTAGTTGTAATGTCACCAAAGAAGGTGACTTTAAGCTAACATGGTGAGTAATATATATTAATATTTTTTGTTGTTAAACTTATAATAAACGAAGCTAAGAGATTAAGCTCCAGTTTTTCAATGCAAGTTTAAACTTAATTGAAACATTTACGCATTTCAAAAACGTCTATAGTTTCTGCACAAAACGATCTAAAGTATTTGAATTTTTATCGACACAGAATCTATGTCATAGATAATTAGCAAACAGTTAATATAAGATTATAAATATTTGTGTTATTTTAACTATAGACGAAACTACATCTAGTTTAAACTAAGTTTAATTTGAAAATGTGTTTAAAAAAATGGGATTTTATTGGTTAAACTGAAAAATAAACTGAAATTTTTTAATGACTACAGTTCCGAATCAAAATGTACGAATTATGTAAATGTTTGAACTATATAAATATTCAAAATAAATATTCTTGATAAATAAAAATATGCATGGATAAGTTGACTATAGACGCATTGACTGCTGGTTAAAATTATGTACAATATACAAATTTTATAAATAAAATCTCTATAAAATAAGGTTGGAAGAACGAATCTTTTGAATTAATCAGTTCATCATGTTCATGGATTTGATTCAAGCTGGAATCAAAACTAATAAAGAAAATAAATCCCAAAAAGCAATATATATGATTTCTATCGTATGGTCTGTGCTTTTTATACCCTATACTAAGAGTGAAAGGGTATATTCAATTTGGTACGCCATTTGTAACACCCAGAAGGAGGTATATCCGGTATAGAAAAGTATATATATTCTTGGTCAGCATGACCACAGTCGATTTAGTGATGTCTGTCTGTCTATTGAAAACTACAAGAGATAGATCAGTGAAACTCATTATTTTGATTACTTTTATATCTACGCTGTCTGTTAGTGAAAATGGGCATGATTGGTCCATTGTGATCTATGAATCGAAGACTTATGTAAAAATATCTCATATAAAACTTACATCTACAGATGAATTTTATTTTATACGCGCTTAAGTGAAAATGTTAGTCAAATATATATATAGAATTTATGTTCAAATATATGAAAATAATGTTTTCCCGCGAACCGACTTGTGGTTAAAAAAAAATAAATTCGGTACACCTACACATTTGTACATATGGATATCAAATTAAATGAAATTATTCAGCGATTGCAGATTTGTAATTCTATTCTGGATTAATATACCCTGGTGACCTATGCACCCCTTTAAATGGTAACCCAACACAGTATGGGGTATTTATAGTCGGCTTATACCGACTATAATTTTCATAATTCTTACTAAATTCATCACACCAACTATCACAATTTCCCTACTTCGAAATTTCCCATGTAATCTAACCTTCCTTACTGGTTATGTTATATTTTTTCAATTAATTTTACCATTGATTTTTAATAGGGAATAATGATAATGGGAACAATAGCCCATTCAAAGAAATGGTAATCGAACAATTCTTGCCGGAGACATTTATTCAACAATTATATTTCATATATTAATTCATATTAATATTTTTTTTTTGGAATACCTTTGGAAGTAATGTCCAGGGAAAGAATTTTTCGGCAAAGAATTGTAAGTAAATAATTTGCACTGGGCAGAATTGACTGGTGGATTAGTTGTGGGCGAAAACATAATAATTGGGAAAAATTTGTCCATCATGAGTAATATAATTTCAGAGAATCATAACCACGGGGATGAATTGTCCATTAAAAAATTTTCTCAGAGAATAATTTTAAATTTCAACGAATTTTTCGTAACTCGATATACGTAATGTGATATGCCGGACTGGGTGCGCCAAAAGTTCCGAAGTCAAGGTTCAAATGCAAAAAATAGAAAATGTCTCGGCATACAATGGCAAACCTCCGAGAGTAATAAAATGTCTGAAGAGTTTTGAAAAAGTCTCTCACCACATAGTACGAATTCGATATTAAACTGTATGTCCTTTTCCTTCGACAGATAACACGCAAAGCTCAAATAGTGTGACCCCGTAGCTGATCTTGAAGACCGCTGGGTCTCACAAATGGTTGGATTTCGGATATATTTCACCATTTTAGTATTTATTCATAAACGTCTTGTTTTAGGGATATCTACAGCCAAATATGAAAAACTATGGTGTTTCATAGCAGCACAAAATATGCAATTTCAAAAGATACTGATTTGCTGGGGATCATCTCAAAATCCACCCCGTATAAAATCCATTTGATACACAGCAAAAAATATTTGTCAGCTTTTGTCAGAGTCCTCGTGTTCTATTATAAATGGTACTTTTTACGTTGTACCGGCTTAAACAGCATTCATGGAAGTACAATTAATTCCTTTAAATGCATGTCTTATCAGTAAAAAGAATACAGAGTCATAAATTTACGCTATTAGGGAAGACATAACTGGTCGAATTATGCCAAGATAAATATGTAAAGATCAGTTCTCGTTCCTGAAAATAGTACAATTTCTACTAGGAATGGCCTATATTCTAAACTAATCTCAATTCTAATCAACTATAATTAGCTTATTTTAAATTTTTTGTTTGCGGGTGTATTTTGTACTGATGGGTTTTGTTCGTATTGATTTTGTATGGTGGATTCCATACCCGACCCATTTCCTGTCTTCAGTAATTTTTTTGTTTATCCTGAACATTATTTTTTACATTGATACCATATTCGCAATCCTTTCCTATAGCCCTAATGTTTTCTAAAACCCTAAGTTACATATTTGTTGCATTTTGTTTTATTCAGCCCTATATTGAATATTTTGAGTCGAATGTTACCCTCGTAATAAAACTAGGTAGGTAGGTACAGTAATATAATTATTTTCAAATTGTAGGGCTGATTTAAAATTTTCTTTTATGTAAAAATTTAAAAATATTTAGAAACAAATATTTTATGACTTGCGGCAATTGACAAAAGTTATTCAACCCAATCATGATGTATTCCGTACGAAAATATTTTGTACTGAAAGTACTGAATGATTTTTTATTAATTTATGACTGAGCAACTAACTATTAAATTGATTAATTCTTGAATAACTCAAATTATTTTAACATTTAATAAATTTCTATAATAAACAATTTCTTTAGTGCTACTTGAAACTTCATTTTTCAACTTGTAAATCTTCAACTTGTAACTCTATATAAAAATAAAAAATACTTTTGTTTTTTTTTCAAATACACAATTTTCATTTTTATCAAAGTGTTCAAATCATACATAAAAGAAGAGATTTTAAAAAAATACATTCAATAGAAAGATATGAAAAAAAGTGTAATTGTAATAATATATAAAGTAAATGCTCATGACTCGTTTCATTATTAGAAGAAGTAGTAGTAGTTGTGGTTTTTCTTGTTACTGGTTCGCTCTGTGCCTACCTTTTGCTGCCTATCGACGGCTGCGACGTCTGCGCGAAGCACGACGGCGACGACTGCGGCTGCGTGCGCTGCGTCGTTTGCGACGTCGCATGCGATCCTCCAATTCGGCTGCCGAATCACTTTTGCCAGCTTCTTGTTCCTCTTTCTCGCCCTCCGGTTCGGGTTCACTGCCTTCGTCGACAGGCGGCTGCACATCCAGCTCAACGGGTGCGGCATAATATTTGCGATTACTGCGTTGTATGTAACCATAGCGTACGCCACCGTTTAAAGTCTCTTGCACCGACTCCTTGACATCGTTCGGATGCACCTGCAAATAGACAGAGACAACAACAACATGAGTGTGGTCTGGGTCTGGGCTTGACGGTTACCACAATTGTTGGGTGGTGGTAGATTCAATCCGAAATAACACTTACACCGGCCGTATCTGCAATATGTGTCACTATTTTCGTTATGGTTGCCGGTTCGTCTATATTTTGCAATGCTTGCAAAATCAGCTGTCCATTTTGATTGGCCATCGTGCAATTTTAAAGAAAACGAAAAAAAAATAAAAACAAATAATTTATTCTTTGTAGAAAAATTTGCAGTTTAGAAGTAAATGAAACGTTTGAACACGACAAATTTATTTTTTTAAATGAAAATTTTTGTTTGAATTTGAAGTTTGGTGAAAACTGAAAACGGATGGCTTGCTTGATTTGTGTGCCAGTCTGTCTGTCGTCTATGTAGGCAAAATAGTCAAAAATTATTGGGATGGAATTTGTAAATTTGTTCTAAATAATATGGTTCATTTTGACCATGATACAATTTGAAGGAAGCAGTATTAAATAGAATAATCGGTTCTTGTTTTTTTAAATTGTATCAAACATATCAAATCTCGGTCAAAAAATGTATATGCATTAAGAAAATTATATGAGCGGAGCTTGCATTTATTCTTACCTTGTAGTTCTATCAAATTTTAAATAAAATTTAGATATTATTACACTTGAAATTGGTAAAATACCAAATAGTATAGAGATGTTCCAATTGGATTAAATTTTATTTGTAATGTTCGTAATATAAATTTTAAAAAATACCAATTACAATTAGAATTTTCTCATTTTAAAAGGTAAAAACTAGAGATGGGCGCGTGCCGTGCTTTTTTCGTGTCACGCCCGAAAATCTGAGTTCGTGCGTGCAAGTCTTCATGCTTGCAAATTTCCGTTGTTGTCGTGCCTATGCGTGTCCATACCTCTAAAATCAGACACGCGCCCCGAAAGATTTTTTTTTTTCAGTTTCTACTTCAATTTAAAAAAAAACAATTACTTCCATCATCAGAAAATAAAAATCTCATGATATTTTAACCAAGGACAAACACACTTTGGAATATCGGTGTCGGTTTCGATTCCGGTTCCGGTTCCAAAAAACGAGACGGTTCGTGAAAGGTTCCGTTTCAGAGAATAAAACAGTATCAAAGTTCATTTTTGAATTATTTATAATAAGGGACCATAAAGAACCGCCACCGATTTAAAAAATTTGTGGATTTTATTTTTTTTTTGTTGGAACCGGAATCGGAACCGCTATTTTTTAAGTCTTGGAACGAGTATCGGCACCGATATTCCAGGGGTTTTAGTCCCACTCTGGGACCGCAAAGAACCGAAATTGTAACCAGAATCGGAACGGTCATTAAAAGCACGTGTTGAACCGGAAACGGAACTCATATAATTTTTTTTTGATAAAACCGAAATCGATACCAATATATTAAAAATCTTGGAACCAGACCCGGAACCGATATTATAAAGGGTTTTAGTCCATTGTTAGGACTATTTTGTCGTGCTTCTTTGTGTCTTTCTATATCCCGTGTTTTATAGTGCTTCTCGTGCGTGCTTTTAAATTTAGTCGTCGGGCTAGTTCTCGTGCGTGTCACCTATCGGCGTGCCCGTGCGTGTCCGTGCCACCAAAAACAGGCGCCCATTTCTAGTAAAAACTGATTTCCTATTGTGCATTTATTTTGAATTTTTCCAATTTTAAATGAATATCTCAATTTTATTTGGAATTCTCTCAATTACAATTGGAAAAATCTCCAAATGTCCAAATGTCTTATTTTCTAAATATCAAATGGAAAATGTGAATCTTATTTTGAATTTTCCCAATTTCAAATGAATATCTTCTTTTGAATATTTTTTAATTTCAATTGGAATTCTCTCAATTACAAATGAAAAAACTCCTTTTTATATGTAATTTTCTAAATTTCAAATGGAAAAATCTGAATTTTATTTTGAATTTTCGCATTTTTATTTGAATATCTTATTTTTTTTTTTTTTTTCAATTTCTCAATATCAATAGAAAAATCCCAATAACTCAATTGGAATTCTTTCAATTACAAATGGAAAAAACGCATATTTAAATAGAATTTTTCCATATATTAAAAAACGAAAATCTGAATTTTATTTTGAATATTCCCATTTTTCATTCCAATTAGTTTTAAATGTCCATTTCTTTTGGAGTTTCCCAATGAAAATTTTAAATGGAAAATCTCAATTAGAATTTTTACATTTACAAATGGAGAATATGCTATTTAAATGAAATTTTCTCAATATCAAATGGAAAATCTGAATTTTATTTCTATGGGAAATTGCACAATTTCAAATAGAAAAATCTTTCAAACATTTCGATGCCTAAAATGTTTTCTATCATCCCACACCATTTTATTTTAAATTATTAACTAAGAAGTCCATCCTTTTTGTAAAACCTTTTTTGTAAAACAAAAAATTTTTATTTTGTGATTTATAATGTCGTCGATGTCGTCTATATCCTGACCAAAAGGCTAATATTTGATAGTTTTGTCCATAACATTTTATGGGTAGAAGATAAAAAAGTGATGTAAAGGCATTTATTGTTTGTTTTTAAAGTATCTATTGATTGACATTAATTTTTAAAAATAATTGACAAAAACAATTTTCAAGATTTATAAATTTTTCGAATTTGCAAACATTTTTTTTTTTTTTTTGGTAAATTATTTTTAAAAATTAACGCCAATCGATACGTTAAAAAGAAACAATTAATTTCTTTACATGCCTATTTTATCTTGTACCCATAAAAAGTTATGGCAATAAAACAAAAAGATTCGCCCTTTTGGCATGACTGAAATTAGTAACAAACCACATTCGCCCTTTTGGTTTTGACTCACGGTAAATTTCTATACTACAAAAATGAAATTAAAATTTTCTAACATAGAATCCCATTCATTTTTTATAGAACCATTACAAAACCATTTTGGAGAATTTCAATGTCAACAACTGTTTCTAAAAGCAACAAATTTCAAATTTAGCTAATTCCAAAAAATTCTGTTGCTTCTTTTTTATAAAATCGTAACTCAAAACACAACATTCGCTTACGAGTTCAGAACTGCTAGCGCAAATATTTCATTATGATATAATAACCCTTAAAAACTAAAAAAAATAATAATGCCCCCTATTAATAATTTTTAATTTTGATTTCAACAGGGAGAAAAACGGTACCGATGTATCGAAAGTCAAAGAGCTGCAAGGACGTTATCACATAATACCCGATGAGAGAAAATTCATAATTGACAGAACCGATATAAATGACGATGGTCTCTACAGCTGTGTGGTGAATGATCAAAGGAAAGACTTTAATGTATTTGGTATGGAAATCTTCATATATATATATCATATATTTACAATCAATTTATAACTTTTATTTATTTTTTTTATTTGTTGTATTGTTATAGCTCGAGTTGTTGTGCGTGTGCCTTCCAATACCGGTGTGGTTGAGGGTGAAAAACTCACTATCGTTTGCACTGTTGTTGGTACAAAACCACAATTATCCTGGTCGATAGGTAAGTCGTCGTCATCATCATCATCACAATAAACTTTTTCAACTGTTTAGTAAATAAACAACAACAACAAAATTAATATGAATTATATATATTTTTTCGTAAAACATTTTCATTATCTTCGTCATTATCTACTGCTGCAGTTGGCAATCTGACAATTTCTAATAGCACCGATCGGTTCATATTGAAACCTGACGAAAATCAAGTGGAGAATGCCATCCTGACCGTGGAGAACATCAGTCTGGATGACAGAGGCGAGTACAAGTGCATTGGACGCAACGAGGTCAATGATTATACAGCTTTATCGGAAGCCAGCGATGTATCGTATGTGCGCGTTAAAGGTACGTTGTAGATTACAATTTAGTTAACAATTGCTTATTTATTAGGTAGTCTTATTTTTGTTTAAATTTATCCTTGTATTTTTCGATTTTTTTACATCGTCTGTCACATATTATATAAGAACATGGGCAGCTTCTGATACAAACGCCGCATTTTTCTGCTTGAAATCTATCGAAAAAAGTGTCTGAACTGTACTGCAAAAGTTTTGTTTGGGTTTTCATTTTATGTAAAACCGATGAATGACCGATACAAAATTTCTAACATTTTTCAGAAATATTTCCGGAATATTTTCGGCAAAAACATAGATAAATGGAAGTTTGTGTGAAGCGTATTATTAAATTTTATAGAATTTGAATGTCAGATTCGCGGCATATTTTGCGAACGGGCAGGAAACAGACTGCTTTGCATACAAACTCTGCTTTTGTCTGTTTGAAATATATCGTACAAAATGTTTCTATACTACTTTGACCCAGCCTGCATTGTTTGCTAAAGTTACACTTAAAATCACATTTCAGAATTGTCATAAGTTTGACTTAAATTCCCAATTAATGATATCTTATCACTTCCATTAAAATAAATCACATTACTTATCTTATCTGCAAATCAGTCAAATTATTACATACCTTAAATAAATAAATCAGTTAAATAAATATATTTTTTTTATTAAAGAGGCTTTCTGATAAACGAAATTTATATTGTTGATGTAAAAGATATCAACAACAAATTTTTATTTTGGGTTTTGAAAACAAAAAAAAACTTTATAATTCTAATTATTTTCGATCTTGATGCCTATATCCTGAACAAAAGACTAATATTTTGGTGTTTTGGTGATAACTTTCAATGGATCTAATAATTTTCGATCTTTTGGCTCGAAAAGGCTAATATTTGAATGTTTTGTCCATAACTTTTTAAGGGTACAAGATAAAATAGTGATTTAAAGGAATTATTTGTTTGTTTTTAAATTATCAATCGATTGACATCAATTTTTAAAAATAATTTGCAAATACAATTTTCAAGATTTTATTTTTTTTAAATTTGCAAAATTTTTTTTTTACAAAAAATAATTTGCAAAAACAATTTTCAAGATTTAAAATTTTTCGAATTTTTGTAATTTGCAAACTTTTTTTTTTGTTGGCAAATTATTCTGAACATTTTAAGCCAATCGATACGTGCATTAAGAAGAATCAATTAATGCCTTTACAGTCATGTTTTATCTTGTACCCATAAAATGTAATGGCAAAAAAACAAAGAGATTCACCCTTTCGGCGTGACTGAAATTAGTAACAAACCACATTCGCCCTGTTGGTTTTTACTACCCAGCAGGAAATGTCCCCCATGATTCCTCAACGATTCCCCTATGTCAGGTCAGAAACATCGATGACCGATAGCATTTTCGCCCTGCAAAGCATTGATGACATTTTCATACAATTGTCCACTGATTCCTGCGTGATGTAGCATTAACGATGTTATGCACGTCATTCATCAATGAAGTCACATATAATTGTCATACATATGTTTTTTTTTTTTTTAAGAAAAAAAATGTTTTTTTGATTATTTTATTTATTTTTTAATTTATAATATTTAATTTATATTTTTTTATTATTTATCTTATTTTTTATTATTTATTCTTATTTCCATTTTATTATTCTCTTCTATTCTCGGTTGGAATGGTTTGTGTACTTGCTAATGTCAATAACGTACTTCACTAACGCCCATCATCTATCATAATTAATAATAATAATAGTTTGGCGCTACGGTCCTGTATAGAACTTCGGCCGAGCGAGCTCTCTCACCATTTTGAGCTGTGCGTGTTATATTTGTACTCAAAGTGGTGGGACCCTACAGTTTATTGCCGAATCCGAACGGAGGGTGAAAGCTTTTTCAGTCAATGTTTTACGCTCGTAGGTTTGCCATTTACTGACGAGAGGTAGTGCGGTATAGAAAAATATTTCTATGAAAAGAGGTTGTTAGCCCCAGTCCAGGCTTGAACCGGGGACCTTTCGGCTCGCAGTGCAACGCACTAACCACAGAGCTACCGTGGCTACTATCACAATTACTACTGCTTACTTGATTTTATGCAAATTGGTCCCTCAATTTGTGCTTATGAATTATATGGCAGGGTGACATCAAACGCAAATTTTCAGTTTAACGCGTAAATGCTGCCCCTTGACGTATGTTGTATACATTTCACACTGCATTTCACAGCGTAAATGCTGCATATCTTTGGGGGCATGAGACGTCAATGATAATTTTCATCAATGACGTCATCAATAAAATTTCATCAATGAGAGATTTTCACAATGTCATTGATAATTTATATATTAGACATCTGTACAAATGGTTTTGAAGTTTCCTCTGCAAATATGCACTACTGCACTCTACAGTTTTGAATTCATTTCACAAATGACAATCGACAGTATTATAGTGAAGTCTCTTTGAGCGACTTCACTTCACTTCAGTATTTGTTTCATTGGTGTCAAGCTCTGTCAAAACATCAAGCCATTCAAAACATGCAATGTTTTGATAAACAACAAACGACAACACTGTCGCTGAACATGCAACGAATACAGTACGTGCAGCGAGTGAGCGCAACGAGTAACGAGTGAGAAGACGAACATTGAAAACAACAACAAATCTGACGCTCGTTCGACGGCAGTAATGTTGTTATTGGTATTTATGTGTTAATTAAAATACAACAAACAATATTTAAAAAAAAAAAATTTGTTAAAAAAAATGTGTACGACAAAAACAACGCTTTGGTCGAAAAGCAATATATCCAAAAAAAAAAATTTAATTAAATAATGAAAAAATTAAATAATGAAAAAAATGTTTTTCGATAAATAAAAAACTTAATATAAAATATTATGTGATTTTCTTATACATTTTGTTTTTTTCTATATTTCAATATAAATGAAAATTCCTACTCTATTCCATACTCTAGTAAGAATAATAAAAAAAATGAAAAATGCACTAAGTACTCGGTGTCATAAGCAGTTCATTTCAGTATTTGAATGTTTATTGCACATCATCATAGACCTCTTCACTTCAGTTTTGTTTTGCTTATGTTTTGTTTTGACAGTACTTGGTTCTTTGTTGTTGTGAGCAAGACATTCATTTGATTTTCAAGCATAGAGTTGACGACAGTAAATGTTTTGAAACGAAGTGAATGTCTTGAAGTGGGTTTCAAATGGACTTGTGTAGATGTCTAGTATATATGACAAATGGTGTATGACTATTGATGACTATGGTCGTTGTAGGCATAGTTATCAATGACAAATTTTCTAATGTCCTCGATTCATCATTGATGACCTTGTCGTCAATGAGGCCATTTCGTGCTGGTGTATTGCTTGGTTAGAAATATCCATCAAAAGCACGCACGATTATGCCACAGTATACTTGATGAAAAACTACATTCAAAAATGTAAAAAAACGCAAATGTCAAAAAATTCACATTCGCCCCTTTGGCATCACAGCGACGTAATATTCATATTAAGCAGCATATTTATTAATAAGTACTTTAATTATTATTTATAAATATATTTTAATTTATTATTATTTTAATTTGTTTATTTTGTTTGTTTAATTTTTAAATTTTATTTTAATTATTTTATTTATTTTAATTTGTTTGTTAATTTATTTATTTTAAATTTTTTGTTCATTTTATATATTTTTTTTTGTTTGTATATTTTTTATTTATTTTATTTTTTATATAAATTATTATAATTATTATTTTTTTTAAATATTTTATTTCTTTAAATATTTTAATGTTTTAGTATATTAAAATAAATATACAATTAAACCAAAAATTTAATAATAATTATTAAAATAACCACGCTGTGTTTAATAAAACATATTTCGTCATCATTAAACATTTTTCTAACTTGATTTAGGTAAACTTGCCGCCTTGTGGCCTTTCCTGGGCATCTGTGCCGAAGTCTTGATTCTCTGCACCATCATTCTGATCTACGAGAAGCAACGCAACAAGTCTGAACTGGAAGAAAGCGACACAGACCCACAAGAACAGTAAGTTCGGCTTAAACAGCTTAACACCCACCCGTTCACACAACACACTCAACAACAACAACAACACCGACTACCACCAACACAGAGACACTGACAGAAAATACACTAACAGATGCAACACAAACACACACACAAACACAGATACAGTTCAACACTATTAGACATAAAAACTACAATATACAGAACACAACAATGAACAAAATTTAGAAAAGAAACACAAACAGACACAAAATTACAATTCAACGAACACCACCACCACCTCCACCCATCAGACACAAAAGAGAAATGCATTAAATAAGAAATTTTACAAAATCGTCTTTTTTTTTGTTTGTTTGCTACTACCATCCAAAAACCAACAACACCTTTGTTAAATTTTATATACTTTAGTTTGAATATACAAAAAATACTTAAAACTTTTGCAAATATTTTTGAATTGTTAAATAATTTAGTAGTGAATTTTTTTTGTTTTGAAAATATATATAACATTTTTTTGTGCTGTTTACGATTTCGAAAAGTGCTTTTTTCTTAAATTTTTATTTAGTTTTTTCTCTTTTTTTTATGTTTAAGCTGAAACAATTAGCTAGCGTTTAATATATATATACAAATTTTATTTGTTTGTTTCTTTTGTTTTTGTTTTGGAAAATAATTACTATACAACAACAACAAAAAAAACAACAACAAATGAACACTGTAAAAATTGTAATTACAGAAACACCAAATTCATTCAAGTACTTACAACATTATTTTTGACTTTTGTTTTTGTCTTAAGTTCTCTAACTAAGTACATTAATTATATAGAATTTTAGAACAAGCAGATAATAAAATAATAATTACAAATATATTTATAAAACAAAGAAAATACAAAATAAAATACAACAACTTAAAAGAAAAAGCAGAATCAATCAATAGGCGCTATAATGCTGGGCATAACGTTGTTGTGTAAGGGACAAACTAAACAAATATATTTTTGAGATAACAGTTTTTAAAAACTTTATTGTTTGATATTATAAAAAATTTGTTACTTTAACATTTTGGCATTCTTTGATACAAATATTGAACTCAACGTTTAAAAATGGGAAGTTCTAAAATTCACTTTCGAACAAAATTTAAACAAAATCGTATTGAATTCGTGTCACAATACTATAACAGCTTAAAATAGGTTTGAAAAAAGTTTATTTTGTATTAAAAAATCGAATTTTTGAATAGCTAAAAACAAATTTGACCTAATTGAAATTTAGATTTCGATGCTACGTTGAAAAAAATCATTTATTAAATTAAAAAAAAATGTAATTGATAAGTTTAACTTTTACAACGACGTTGTGTTACAAAATAATTTATTTTTTTTAATTCAAACCACAACAAAAAGATGAAAAGATGATGATAATAAGCATTATATTGCTTTGCTTACAATTTACATAGTATAGTATGTTTTAAGTTATATTATATATATATATTGAAATTTGATTTGCAACACCTTTGCGTTGTTTTCTGCTATAATTTGATATAATCTGTAACTGTAACTCTACGTTCGTATTAATTTGCAATTAAATATAATTTTTATTAACGTGTATTTAACTTAGCGTTCGTTGTATTCTATATGCTGCCCATGCAGTTTTATTTTAATTATATCTATTAAACAATTATGTTTTGTTTATTTGTTTGATTTTCATTGTCATTATGATTATTATTATTATATAGATGAGTTGCTGATTTGTTTTATTTCTTTTTTCGATTTCTTTTTGTATTGTTTAATCGTAGAATCGAACATGCCTACAAAATAAAATAAAAAAAAAATGAACAAGAACAACAAATAAAATAAATAAAAAAAAAAGAATACAATTTTTAATTTGTTTTCATTTATGCTGTGGAATGTTTTTTATATCTTTTTTATATATTTTCTTTATTATTTTTGCAGACTTTTGCCGCTTAGTTGTTTAAGTTTTAGATGTTGATTTTTGTGTAGTCGTTGATTTTTGTAGTCGTTGATTTTTGTAAAAGTTGTAGTCGTAGTTTTAAAATAGACACCATTTTAGTTTGTGTCTAAAGACTGAAGTCGTAGACTTGTTAATTAACATTATATAATAAAAAAACCTATCCTTCTGTTGTAGAGTTTTTTTCGATATATTTTACTTTCATAAGCCGTCATTATTATTTTTTTATGTATAGTGTAAAGTCCAAAATGAAGGCTTTATTGCTGTATAAAAGATTTTAGCATGTTACCATTTTTTACATCAATAATAAGTTTATCTGAGCATTAAATTGTGTAACGAAAGACAATTATTGTAATTTTAACGAGTCGATCGTATTACTCCGATATATTTCAACTAATTCATCATAGTTACACAATTTCAAAATCAATAGTTGTGTTGCTCAGGCCCGTTTGTATAAAAAAAACTTTTAACTATGAGTTAAAATTAATCGATCTAAATCGGTTAGTTAAAGTGACAATTTCAATATTGAATAATAACAGCAGTCTGTTGATTAAATATGCTTTAACTGAGATAAATTAAACGACAGAATTTCCCAGTGGTCAGAGATGTGTTATATGCAGTGTAACTCATTCGTTTTCCATTACAAAGTAATTGAAGGGAAAATGAATGAGCATGATTCCTATATTACAGTATTGAAATTGAAACAGGGACCATTCATACATTATCTGAATTACAAAGAAATAATATTAACTCTACTTAAATTCCAAGTATTTTAAAATATTTGTAAATATACTTTAAAATATTTGTAAATACCATCATGACTTTATTAATGATCTCCGAAGTACTTTCAAAATTTTACTGCTGCGAAGTTCTAGTTATATTTTAACTGCGACATTTTGACTATTTATTGGAAACTTTTTTTTTATAACTCACTCTTCTTTTTGGAATCTCTGCTAAGATTCACAGTAATCAGACAGACTATACCCATTGTACTATATCCATTCCCTATGATTTTTTTTTTGAAAATCTACTAAGATCCACAGCACTCAGACAGACTATATCCATTGTACTGTGAAATCTATTCCCTACAATTTTGTGGTTAATATCACCACGAGCGCCCATGCCCAAGCCGGGATTCGAATCCGATACCTTCAGAATGCAAGTCCAGGGGGCTACACCCAAAGAACGAATCAATTGGGGGCAACCGTCTTTTTTGTCAACCGATTTAATTAGTTCTGTCAACATTCGACTGATTCAGTTGTTGCAACACCGCGTATCAGTTCACACAACAATTGACACAACCAATTTGTTTAGTTGTGGTAGCCAATTTAATTACACTACACAACAAAATGAGAAAAAAAGTTTGCGCAGTAAATTCCATTATTTTGGTATTATTGGAAATATCTCGCAGAATTTGAATATATGAATTACAAAATTTTCTACGGATAGGTTTACGAGATTTCGGGCAATATCTTTTGTACTGAGCTTTCAAAAAGGTGTTCTAAATTTGTAAATATCTCGCGTTTAATAAAACCCATAAACTCAATTGTTATATCGAATGAAAGATAATTAAATATTCAATAAACATTTCTTACAATAGTTTGGAATTGGTTTACTGGTTTAAGAAAACTCTATGGAAGAACTCGAAAAATGTAAATTTTATTAAAAAATGCATTTAAAAAATGGCGAAAAATTAATAACGCAAGATGATGCACAGTTTGTAATATTGCAAAATTAGCCTGTACATTTTTAAAGAAAATGATGTAAAAATAAAAGGAATCTATGGATACGTTTTGAGAACAGAAAATATCATGTGAAAGCATTACAATTGGGTATTAACTAAAAAAAATCGCATATGTTTATACGCTATACCCATGGGTTACAAGTTATAAAATATATGTGAGGATATTTTAGAGCCTCTTAGTAGGCGTGACTGGTATGAAAAAGTATATATTTTCTTGGTCAACATCACTTTCCGAGTCGACTTAGATATGACCGTCTGTCTGTCCACCTATACACGATAACTTTAAAACTGCTATTCCGAATGATGTAAAATTTATTTTCAATATATTTTAGTAGAATAGTAATTCAAAGTTCGAAAATGAGTCGATTTAGTCAACGTAATCTACTACATCCACTACGAAATATGGGTTTACTTTTTAGGATCACATATCTCGTTAAGTATTAAAGATAAAGTTATAAAATTTAAAATTAATTACAAGCAATCATCTATCAATAGGTGCTCAAAAAATAATCGTGATCCGCTCACATTTTTTATTTTTTATTTTTATGCCTATTTGTATAGCACTCAATTATATTGCTTTCACAAACCTTTTTTTATCCTCAAATGTTACCCATATATTTTTGTCATTTATAGCTCAATATCTTCGAAAGAGTGTGAACTAATTCTGAAAAATTAAAATTTGTGTATCATCTTACTTGCTCGATTTTTTTCCATTTTTTTAAATGAATTTTTTCTTAAATTTTTGTTGAAAAAAAATGTTTTATAAAGTTCTCCTTTCGAGTTTTCTTAAACTAATGAACTTATTTAAAAATGTTCTAAGAAATGTTTATTCCATATACAATTAGCTTTCATTCGATATAGAATTTGATCATATGTGTTATTTAGAACGCGAGATATTTGCAAATAGATGTGAACACCTTTATGAAAGCTCGGTCCAAAAGTTATTGGCCCATATTTTGTAAACCTATCCAAAAAAACATTATTAAATCATATTTTCGGAATAAGGACGTCATTTTACATAATACAAAAATAACCTTGACTGCTGCGAAGAATGGCTGTTGTGTAGTGTTATAAGAAATCGGCCATTTTACCTAACCCTAGCGCTCCAACGTGTTGCAAACACGAAGGCAGCATCACAACAGCGTTCCCGAGATCGGAAATGGCACATGACTTGTTGTGCTGCTGACTTCGTGTTTGCAACACGTTGGAGCGCTAGGGCTGCATATATAAATACAACATATAGAAACACAATAGCAAGTTTTCTGTAGAATAGTATGTCTCTTGTTGAAGAAAGTGTATTTGAGCATGAAAAAACTGAACAGTAAACACGAACAAGTCTTAAAAAAATTCCAAATTTTGTTTTACACGTGGCACGCGCTCGCTGTCCGTAGCACACAAAAAAAAGAGTGAAAAATCTGAAGCGTGTGCGACTGATGTTGTCCTGCTTTGGCATTGCTTTTATACAAGACAACTGATTTCTCAGTTGAATCAAATAAATATTGGTTGCTACAACCTATTATAACTAACTATCTGTTAAGTCAACTAAATATTGGTTATGTCTCATTTTGAATTTAGTTGCCGTAGCAATGGAAATAAAAAGTTAAAAATTGACAAAAAGTTTGTTTCCCCAATCACTGTTGCAGTTGCTTCAACTAATAGTTGGTTACGCTTCATCAGAAGCGCATTTTTATTACCAATACAAAAACTAGAACCAGACTAATCATGATACATCCGAAGACTATCTGTGTAAGGAAACAAAACTAACATTTTGTTCAAAATTACTCCCTTTGAGTTATTTTTTTCTTGTTTATTTAATCCACGAACCTAAACCGAATCACTTTAATAACGTGATGTGGAAAATAAAATTAACATTTTGTTAAAAGCCATAATGTTGCAACACCATTAAAATTTGTACTTTTTAATAATGAACATAGTTCACGATATTCCTATGGTATTATATTGCTAAAACTAAAATTTTAGGTTTGTGTATTGAATAAATATGATAGTGGAGTACTATGACTTTTAACAAAACTTCCTCTTTTCTCCCATGCCCCCATCTGTCATGTATTTTGGGTACATGGTTGATCGAAGGAAAATGGTGTCTTACCAGTATTTAAGGATTTTTTAAAGTTGCTGCATGATGGTACCCACAAATCTATCCGATTAGGCGACGAAGATAACAATTGTGTTGATTTCAATCTAGCAGTTAAAAATGAAATAGATGAGAACTAGCGAGTCGATCAGCGAAAGTAAAGGTATTGTACTGCCTACTTTTATCATAGCTTGGCAGTGCTATTTCCTCTCAAGGCTTCCATCTGGCATTTAAAGAAACCTTGGGACGATTGAAGCGTATCTTACCAGCATTATAGGTTTTTCAGGTTACTGCAAAATTTTTATAGCACGATTTCAAAAAGTAAAATGATTTGAAGACCTACTTTATACAACAGAGCTACCCAAGTGGAAATAGGTATGTAAAAGTATGACATTATATCACATCCGTTCCTGATCAGAATACGAAATAATTCTGATCAGGGTCGATCCACGTAAGACAACTTGATTCCACATTTACGTAGAAGTCTAATCTAAAGCCTATTACAGGTAAAATGAACCAGTTGGGAAGGTTAGATAACATGGGAAATTTTAAAGTAGGTTTTAGTATGATAGTTAGGATTATCAAAATTATAGTCGATCTAAGCCGACGTATACAGTAAAATTGATCTGTAGATATACATTTTATACGAGGTATTTGAAAATAAGTGGTCGGTTCTCAGGTCACAATAGACCGATCATGCCAATTTTCTTGTTCAGACAGCTTAGATATATAAGTAATCTAAATCTTAAGTTTCATTGCTCTAGCTCTTCTATTTTTTCTGTAATCGTGATTTCAACAGACAGACAGACGGACATACGGACATCGCTAAATCTGATCAAGAATATATATACTTTTCCATACCGGAGATACAATCAAACACTAACGTGGAGTCCTGTTCATTACCTTATTTGAAGTCAGACAAACCTGATCAGATACTGATATTATTCTGAACTAAATTTCCACTCGGGTGTTTCGTCACCTTAGTTTAGTAAAACCTTTTTGTTTTTTAATTTCTAGAAACACTTTTTATTTTTTTTTAATTTCTAGGATATTTGAAAAAGTAATTCTTAAAATATAAATGTTGAAGAATCCCACAAATATTTTAAAATACGAATTTTACTATTAAAAGTGTCCCTAGTAGAAATATTTATAGGGCCTTGGTCGGATACTACCCGAGCGGAAATTTAGTTCAGAATGCGTCATTGTCTGATCAGGCAATGACCAGGGAGTTTCATCATTTAAAACGTGACGCTATTCGAAGTTGCTAACCTAATCAGGTTGCCTGATCAGGCTTCCTGAGCTTACCCTTATACTAACCTTATATAATACGATGTATATTTGAATTCTTCTTAAACCGCTTTTACCAAATTTGAGTTCTTCAAACAAAAAATAGTTTTGTGAACAAAGGTATCTCAGTAACTTTTGCAATGACAAAAAGTTAACGTTTTGTGATATTTGAGGTATTTAAAATATTTAAAAATGTTAAGAATTTGTATATATTTTGCATTTGAGTTTAACATTTATTTATTAGAATATTTTATTTTATAGACAAATGTTGCTACCCTATTTTATTATAAATGGTTTTTAATAAATTCTCGATCATAATATATATTAATACGATATCCAATCAGGTTTTTTTTCATAGGTGTCACATCAGTTTTTATCAAGTAGACGTTAGATCAGTATTTTTTATGAAGGTTGGATCAGGTTGCCTTACGTGAAATTGAAATTAGGATTACCCTAGTCAACCCTGATCTGTATCGTTTCAGATGGACTTTGGTAGGTATGCCTTATGTATTCTGATCAGGGACGGATGCGAAATAAAGTTAAACTTAACCAATTTCCACTCTAGTATGCATTGACTTAATAGGGCAAATTTCTATGGGAATACCAAAGTTATGTCCCTGCAGTGTAAAGGACTAGTTGTATACTAGTATTAGACTAGTTCTCCGTAGACACTCAACTAGCCCGAATTCTACCCCATTTTCATACAATGAACTGTAATTTTTTCAATGCTCATGTCCTACGATGTGTCAATTGTTCCCTCTTGCATTACATTTAAGTAGTTTTTAAACTAGTTCCTTGTAACCAGTCTATAGACTATTTTTTTACAGTCAGTCTATAAACTAGTTCTTTTAATCCTACTTTAAACTGGTTACTATTTACCAATTGGAATTGATATAGTCAATAGCATCAAGATCTAACAGTTTTGCTATCTAGGTCATGTGGGACGAATGGATGAAATTGCTCCAGTCAAAAAATGTGTTGAATTGAGACTCTATGGTGGACTGCGTAGGAAGAGATACTGGTGCGGCTTTTTATCAAGGCACGGTAGTAAGGCCCTTTCAAATATTTAATAAATGCCTTTCAAATAGGTTATTTGTTAAATTTTATGAGCTTATGGCGGAAAGAAATAAAGCAAATCACACGATGGAACGCACCACAAAATTAAAAAGAAAGATGTTTCCCACAAAATAAATAAATGAAATATAATTTGTATTTCAAAATTTCTTTTTTTTGACAATTTTGAGACGTTCCTCTACGAATCAATTTTTTTAACTGGTTTTCTTTGCATCCATTTTAACTAGTTACTAATCTAGAAACATGGTTACTAATATAAATACTACATATTTATGCTACTAGTTTAGATTTCACTGCAGGGGTACTATACATAATTTAAAAACAGATATACTCGCTAAACTCGAATATGAATAAAATATATTTCCATTGAAAAATCAGCCGCAGCTAAATTCTCTAAAGTGTGGAATACATATATCTCGCAAGAAGTCTAGAATCGTTTAACACAAATATTCTGATTATAATAATTTAATTTTTTAATTTGAAAATATAGCTGCATGTAACATATTATTTGGACCACAATTTCTTGGAATGCTTTGAAATATGCCATATAATATAATTAATATATTTTTTGCTATAGTTTTAAGATATAGAATTTTAGTACCAATCTATTTTGTTTGTTATTTGAATTAAATGCTATAATTAAATATTTTTCTTTCTATTTCTATTTCGATTTTATTTATGATATTTCGAATAACATTTGAATTGAAACAAACCTAAAAATTTGCTGGATTGTAGTTGATAATAGTGATGCAATTGAAAAAGATATTGAATGATAGATTGATTTGGTCCTCCTTCCACCATCCACCACAACCATCACCACCACCACCACCAACCACCACCAAAAATAAAAATCATCACCACAACCCGTAGCAAAATAAAGTTGCTTTTATTTTTTAATTATTACTAACGTTTAAAAAATAGCTTAATAGTATTGAAACAACCTAAAAAAAAATCAACTAAAAAGTAATTAATTAATTCGCATATGTAATCATTTTGGAATTTGTATTGAATGAATTTAGTTTAGTTCATAATTTAAATTTAAGTTAAACATGTTATGTTTTTGAAAGTGTTTCCGCCATCATTCAAATATTTGCTATATAAAATAATAATTGCTACCTATATATATTACCTACATATATAAATTAAGGTTTTTTGAGAAAGTTCGAAACTTGAATTTCTTGAAATTTATTCTCATTGCAGGAAAAAGAAGAGGAGAAGTTATGATTAAAAACGTGTTGAAAATATTAAACCAAATAAATAAAATTATGTATTTATAGTGATCACCCCCTCTATCATTATCTATTACTATTTTTATTATTATTATTACTATTGATTTGTATAACTATAAAAATAATATGTGGTTTTCCTAATTCATAAAGGTGATAGTTTTGATTTAAATGTAAATTTCTTGCATTTCACCGATATTGAAAGTGCAAATTTATTTTGTAGAAAAGAAAAACTATAAAACAAATCTATTTTTGATTTTTTTTTTGTATTTATGAACCACCACCTCTCAACGATTGGTCGACACAGTGTAGCAAATATTTTAAAATTTTAATAATTACTATAGAAAATTCACAAACAATTTGTTGTAGTTTTATAAGGTTCAAAGTCACGAGTGAGATAATGAAAAACAAAACACGTATCCGTATTCAAACATATATCAATCACAACATAATTGAGACAAAAACGGTTGTTGTTTGTTGGAACAAAAGGAATAATTGTAGGTATTTCGATATTTGCTATACTGCAACACCACCAACTATTTAAAGTTAAACCTGAAATGAAATTGTTTTTTCTATATATATTATGAATAAAGAGACCTATTGAACCAACTGAAACACAACTTTTTTTAGACACAAATTTGTTTTTTTCAAAATATACTCCAGCGTATGATATACTTGACATGACACACAGGATTTATATATATGTCTATGGTGAATGTGCCTGACAACCAGAAAATGTGTTCTCTAGGTCAAATAGTAGCGTAGTTTTTTGAATTTTTAAAATTTGTACAACGTTTTTCCATAAGTGCCATTGTCACAAATTTCCAATTAAGCACTAACTGACTGCCACTAGTAACAGTTAAAAAAAAAACATGAAATATAATTGAATTAAACAACAAAAATTAAAAATCACAAATGATATAAAGTTTTTTGTTTTTTAATTATTTTCACTTTTGGCCTAAAGCACTCATTTTTTGAGCACACATTAAAACTATTTGACTATACTATATAGCGTCGTTGTAGAAGTAAAACTAAACAAATACATTTTTCTTTTTAAATATTAAAAAAAATCTATTTAATAATAGCTCAAATTCAAATATTGTTATGCTTATCGAAAGATTAAGATTTTCTCAACAGTTGCTATCATTTTCTGTCTCGTCTAACGAACATTTTCAAAAATATTAAACTTTTTGTAACACATTATTAAAAATGTTTAAAATGTATTTGTAAATTTTAACTTTACAAAGACGTTGTATAACTTTTATAGAATATAAACGTGCTGAGTTCTAAACAAACGACAAATTCCTGTTAAAACCATTTTATTTTGTATATTAACAACAAGCAACACTCAGAAAAAAATACATACCACAAAATTAATAGTATTTTTTCAAAATATCAATAGATTTTGCTATTAAACTTAGTCAATAGAATAAAAATTATTCTTTTAATTAGTAAAAAAAATACCATTGAATACTATAAAAATACTATTGAAAACTACTGTATACTATTAAATTATTTGTTGATTTTATATAATTTAAATAATTTTTATAGCCGTACCATTAAATCAATTGTTGGTCTGTTATAGACCATCTTATGAAAAGTCTTTGTTTTTTTTTCTGAGTGAACATATTAAATGTTTTTACATTAGGTAATTAAAGTTTTAACTGTATGCGAATTATAATTTTCTATAGTTTTTAATTATATATAAATACATACATATATATCAAATGATAGCAAACAATTCCACATGATCGTTACAATAGAGGACGGACGGACAGACGACGCATTGTTATAAACTACTCACAAATACACATTGTATATTAAACTTTTCACTGCGATATACAAATAATAAGGGTATTCATTTCACTTCGTATCGCCTGCGTATATGCGTAGGTCATACACATTATAAGCTTTATAGTATAGAATTTTTACGAAATACGCAGGCGATACGAAGTGAAATGAATACCCTTAAACTATGTGTATCGAAAATTTAAATGTTATTTATTAAAAAAAAATCCCAATATTTTTCATTATTTTTTTTTTCGTAAACTACGTAAAGAAGTTAGAGGCCAAATTTGAGTGCCTACCATAAAAATGCTATATTCCTTTTTTTCACATATTTTCTATGTGTTTAATGATTTTAAAAAGTATGTATTACGTTTTCTAAATTGTCTTTAGAATCTCTTTATTTCAAATTTTCTTGGGTCACTCGAGTTTTAGAAAAGCTTCTCTCGGTAATATAGACTTCATATAAATGGCTCTATTAAAATTTTCAAATCAGTATCGCAGTTGTTGGTGCACAAATATCAATTTATTATAAAAACTTGAAATTGCAATAAAAAAAAAATTATAACTAAAATAATTTTTCTCAAATTTTTACTGAAAACTAAAAAAAAAGAACACATGAAAAATCGACCTGTACGTGAAACTATGGATCATTCTAAGAATTTGTGTGAACCCAGTTTTACTAGATCATTTCCTTTACAAGTTTTATTTGCGTTTGAAAAGCAAGTGCATATCATATTTTCATAATAAAAAAATGGCGCCACATATCTTTTAGCTGAGAACTCTCTGAGTATGGATATTAAAACGGTTTTTCAATATCAATTAATTTATAGGTTTTATTCCAATTTGAAATGCTATTACCCAGGCTGCAACAAAAGTGCCAGGCTTGCTACAATCTTGACTACCATGGCTTGGTATTTTGGGCCAGACACAAGGCTTGCATAATTGTTAGTCACAGACTCCACACAGGCCTTGATATATCAAGCTAGACACAAGCCTGGCACATTTGTTCCCAGATTTCAAACAAGCCTCGTTAGTTTAGATTAGACACAAGCCTAGCACAATCGTCACTCACAAGCTCTACACAGGCCTTGATATACCAAGCTGGGCACAGGACTTGCACATTTGTCATTCGCAGATTTCAAAAAGGCCTTGTTAGTTTATGTTGGACACAAGCCTGGCACAATTTTCATTCTCGGACTCCTGGCTGACACAATTGTCGCAAGTCTGTGGCATAGGCCTAGTTGCAAGCCTGAGGCACAAGCCTTGGTACAAGACTGGGGATCAAGCCTTGGTCCCAGCCCGGGACACCTGTACAATTCTGAATTACAGGCTTGTAACATAGTTATTATTCCAGTCTTGACAAAGTCTTGTAACGAGCGTGGAGAACAGTCTTGACACTGGCCTGAGAAGCTTTGGCACATGTCTGTGTCAGTCTTGTGTTAGTCGTTAATTCCTAATTGGGTATGAGATATTTTAAATATCAATTCAAATTTATTATATTCAAATGTGATGGTACTTGCGTCTTTAAAATGCAAATAAAACCGTTTAAAGAATTGATCCAGAAATACTGGAAAACCTGTGTATTTTTTTAACGTAGGGGACTACGTCGACACTTTTTGTCAAATGCTTATTTTGACCACCATAATAATGACCTAATATAAAAAAATACAGTTGGATATATTGATTCATTAGCTTAAGATGTGCCATAGGCTGTATGTGCCTACAATATTTAGTTTCCACGAAACAAATGCGACACAATCACAAACTCAAGCTTATTGAAAATAAGCTGAGGTAAAGTAGAGTCAACACTACCCACATTTCGCGCATATGCACATTTTGGCTTATATCTTTCAATTTTATTAAATTATATATCTGCCAACTAATCGTACTGATTTATTCCGGTCAAACGAAATTATTTGACTACTACTCTAATTTGTAACTATTTGTTTGCAATTACATCTTAAATCATGGCCAAATAATTGACAAGTCTTCTTATATTGTAGGAACAGGCTATTTTGTAAAACTCATAGAACTTATGTGGAATAAGTCCTGGTCTCCCCTACTTTAAGAATATATAGAATTTTCTCATGCGCATCCAAAAGTTGAATTTTATCGTACGGTGTTATAGCAACCGATATTAATTGTATTCATTAATCAATCCAGCAATGAAATTGACTATTTTAATGAAAGCGTTTTTTATTTTTCGTTAAATCAGCAATTCCGTTTGCTAATATGAATATTTGTACGTTAATACAGCAATTTAATTAGTCGGCGCAGTTTTAGCAATTATATTTGATAAAACGAAGAAAAGCAAATGTTTTCATTAAATTTGTGAATTTCATTGCTGGATTGATTAATGAATGCAATTAATATCGGTTGCTATATTTATGTCAATTATTTTTCTGTGCAGGATTTTTTTATGCGCAGCCAAAAGTTGAATTTTATCGTACGGTGTTATGGGTCAATAAATTGCATTTATTTTTCAATAATTTTTTTCGAATAATTTAAAATTTGTTCTGAAATTGTTTTCTGAAAGTTTTCTATAAAATTAAAGTTTTAGTTCAAATTATTGTTTTTACTAAATATTCATATATTTTGTAAAAATGAACAAATTTTTGGTAAATTTTAAATTTTATTAAAAATTCATATTTCTTATGAAAAATTAAAATTTTCACTATAAATTTAAATTTGCTCAAAATTCTCTAAAAATTAAAAATTCCACAAAAATCCAAATATTTCCAAAACAATTTTTTATTTGTGCCCAAAATACAATTTTCTGTCTTTTATTTTCGCTTTAAAGATATCGCTCGGTGATAACCTCAAAAATTGCTATGTTATTTGCCTTTATTTAAAAAATAAAAATAAATTTAAAATTTTTAAAAACATTTCAAAGGATATATAGCATAACTTATGATAAACTACTAGACTTCTTTGCACAACCTATTCAATCACCATGGCAAAATGTCATTTTTGTCGACATCTTTTAAATCAAACTAAACTTTTATTCATACAAAAAAATTTAAACAAAAACTAAACAACATATTATGAACAAAACAAAAAATAACAAATTATACAATATAAATAGCAGAATATGTAATAAAGAAAATTAGTATGTAAGCATCATTAATTAATTACTAGTTAATGGTAAAAAATAAAATGTCTAAAATTTGCTAAAACCAAAAAAAAACAAATTTAGGTAATGAACTTAAAAAGCGCATTACGCATTTTTCTGTATTATTTATTAAAAAATTGGATTGAATTCTAAACAAACTAAAAAAGTAATTACGCGATTTATTAGCTAAAACATTAAGTAAAAATAAAGAAAAACAATAAAAAAACGCGATAATTCATAATTTTTGTAAAACATAACCTTAAATAGAGGTACAATTTAACCTTAAAATTCCTACGGGTAAAATTGTAAAATGCAAAAAAAACAACAACAACATTATTATTATTAACAGTTTTTTGTGAAACGAACAAACCAACCAACATGAACAAGAACAACCATTAAAACCAAAAAAAAAAAAAAAAAAAACAAAAAAAACTAATTGCGAGAACTTTAGTATTAATTTACAATATATAAAATTTTGAAAATTTAAAACAAAGGCATAAAACTCTAACTTATACCTTAAACCTAAAGCTAAAATACATAATAAATAACCTCAAGAAATTAAGAAAAACAAAAAACAAAATGAAATTTAAAGCCTCTGACGTCTTCAAATATAAATAGTTAATTGTAACGATTAAACTAACGGTAATACACTAACTGGGCACAGCTTAATTTTATGTTTATTTATAAAATTTATTTTATATTATTTTTAAAATTGTTTTTATTATATTATTCAATTTATTGTTAGCAAGTTACTTGAAAAAAAAAATTATATATATATTTAATAAAATTAAAACAAAAAAATTAAAATTAAGTAAAGTTATATTCAATAAAAATAAAAAAAAAAAAATATAAGAAGCTGCTATAGTATATTTTTGTTTGAACCAAAAAGTGTTCGTTGATATTTCTTAGAATATTAAATATTTAAAGAAAGATTTTGAAATATTAATAATTACATACATAATATTATGCTATGTTTTGTTACAGTGGAGAAAATCAATGGATATAATAAATAAGCAGAGCGAGACAGACGTATTAAAAAATTCAATTTACTTACTACAGTTCCAACGATTGCCAAAAAAATCAAAAACCATTGAAATAAAGAGATTTAAATTTTGAATTTTCATCCATAGTGATCCCTGCAAATATCTATATGTTTATTAATTGTTTTAAGCTTTATAAAAGTTTATGCAAAATTTCAATAATACTTCCTAGTCAAAACTAGGGATGTGCGATAAATCTAATAATCGAACATTTGGTTAATATTAATCGCCCCTAATCAATTAGTTATCGATCATTCTGTTAATCTTTATTACGATTAATCAATTTTTCGTTTTATCACATTTTCTGTCTTATTAAAATCACGTTTAAACGGTTAATTAGAATTTAAATTAAATAGATTTTTTTATTGGCGCATTGAAAAAAAAAATAATGTAGAATAAAATGTCATAAAACTGATTTTAATTTTAAATTGTCTATGATTATTCAACTTTGCAATTTTAATTGAATATAACTTAATTTTGGCTATAAATATGGCTATAAACATAATATGGCTATAAAAAATATAATATCAGGAGCAAATCATTATTTTCGTTAACCAAATTTCTAAATAATCGTAATTTTTATTAATCATAAATCATATAAAATGATAAATTGTGATATTGATGAAAATTCCTGGTTAGTCATAATTTTTATTAAACATAAATTATATCAATCGATCAATCGAGGCAAATCATTGGTTTTCGTCATTTTGATTAATCAAATTGATAATTAATCGTTATTTTGGTTAACCAAATTTCTGAATAATCTTAATTTTGAATAGTTATAAATCAAATAAAATGATAAATTGTTACATTGATCAAAATTCCTGTTTAGTCATAATTTTTATTAAAAAAAATTATAATTATCGATCAATTGTGGTTTTGAATAATCAAAAATTATATAAATCGATGAATTGTGATTTTGTTTAATAAAAAATAAACGATTATTCGTAATTTTGATTAATAAAAAATCATGTTAATCAATCAATTGTGATGCTGATTAATCACAAATCATATAAATCGACAAATTGTGATATAAGTTGTTAATAAAAAACTAAGTAATCGCATAGGTTGACAATTATCAATTGATTAATTAAAAATCTTGTTTATCATTCAATTGTGATTAAATTTCTGTTTAATCCAAATTTTTATTAAACAAAAATAAAACATAATATAAATCAAGGCATTGTGATTTATATTAAAGACTCGATTAATCGCAGAATCAATTAAAATTTCTAATTAATCGTAATATTGATTAATCAAAAATCATATTAATCAATTAATTATTGTTTTTATTATTAAAAATTAATAATAAATCGATTAACTGTGGTATTGATTAATCAAAAAACTCCATTATTCGTAATTTATTTTAATCAAAATTCATGTTAATCATTCAATTGTGATTCTCATTAATCTACAAATTGTGATATTGATTAAAAAAATTGTATTAAAGTTTATGGTTGATCAAAATTTTCATTAAAGAAAAATCAAAAGTAATATAAGTCGATGTATTGTGATTTTGATTAATAAAATGACATGCAAAATTAATTAAAATCTTTGATTAATCGTAATTTTGATTAATCAAAAATCATATCAATCAATTGTTGTTTTTATTATTCAAAATTAAATAATAAATCAATTAATTGTGATATGGATTAATCAAAAAACCTGCAATCGAAATTATTGGAAATACTCGATTATTGGCACAGCCTCATCGATATGTCGCACAGCCCCAGTTCAAAATCAATGTCTTGAATATGTTCACTCAACCAAATCTAGGTCCTTTTCTAATTCGAAAGTGTCAGTAACAGTTTAGAAATGATAAAACTGACCTGAAATACAATCCATCTATTTTACCCACTGTATTTAATTTAGTTCAATTTTTTTAACATTTATTAGTGTAGATAAACACACAAATTCACGCTGAAAACTATTGTTATACTATATTAAATGAACCCACACAAAGTAAAAACCTAACCTTAATTTAAAAAAACCAAAAACAAAAATACTATGCTATGATATAAAAATATGAAAACTGTATTATATATAATAATACCAAATAATTACCTTAAAATATTAAATAGCAATGTACTAACTAGGTAATTATAATTAACTAATACTATGTACTAAACTAACTTTACAAACAAAACCAAAAAATAACAAAAATCCAAAAAACCAAAAAAAAAAAAACAAAACAAAAAAAAAAATAACGCAAGTTTGTAAACGAAAAATAAAATATGAGAAAATTTATAAAAATAATATAATATTATTTACAAAAAAAATAAAATATAAAATTAATATTGTAAAAATATTATAATTATTATTATTACTATTAAAAAGTCAAGCAAACCAGCTGCACTTAAAATAATGGTGGTTACAATTAAATCAACAACTTAAAACATTTATAAAAATAAAACACATGAAATCGTTACGTTTTTCGAAAGTAGTTTTTAAATTAAATTAATTGAAGAAAAAAACTGTTTGCCTAATTCTTATAATAAAAAAAAATGTTATTATAATATTAAATAATAAAAGAATATAAAATAAAATTTTATTTAGATTACTAAATTGTTTGCATTGGTTTTTCGTGCCTACCTGGTATTTATGGTATGTATTTTATGCGTAATCTTTTGACAGTTTTTCATGGTAAGTAGCTTCCTCGCAGTTTTCAATTGCTTTAAAATTATCTATCACGTGAGTGGTGAAAAGAGAACTGGGCTTGTCACTGCTCTAGTCCATATGCAGGAAACAGACAGTTCGAATGGTTACGAACTGTCTTTTTCCTGCATATGGATCTAAATAAAACGAAAAATTCATAATTTATTGAATATTTGTGTACCTTTTCACGAATATATTCGTACATTTTACGAAAGTATTGGTACTTTTGACGGTAGCATTCGTACATTTATGAAACATATCAAACATTTTACGAATTTTCGTAAAATACACGAATATTTTGTTAAAAAACTGACGAAAATATGAAAAATAAGAATTATGATACATTTGAACTTTTGACACAAACAGAACTAATACAGAACTCATTTTAGACCTTTTAGTATTTATAACTTTCAATTTGCGCCCGCGATTTCAATTAAATAAAATATTTTGTTTAAAAAACTCTCGATGAAAATGACGATTCATTTATAAAAATATGAAACATTATGCACTGATTTGATACTTTTTAGCACAAACAGAACTCACACAGAACACATTTTAAAAATGTTTGTATTTTATAAATATCTCCTTGCGAACGCGATATAAATTAAAATAAAATGCCGCCGCTCCAAGTTAATATTTGACGCAACTGATTTCTGTTTTTACAAATGATTCGTAAAAAACACGAATTTTTCGTAAAATTCTACGTAAAGCCTCAAAATTTACGAACGTTTAGTAATTTATTCGTAAAATGTAAAGCTCATTCGTAAAATACGTTATTCTTTCGTTAAAAAATTGTAATAGAAAATAATATAACGAAAGTTGAGTAATTTAAACGAAATATTCGTAATTTTGTTGTTGTTTTAATTTTGTGAATATAGATCGTAATAGAACGAATCGGTTGTAATAATTTGGAAATAAAATAGAAATTACAAATGTGTCGTGTATTCTACGAATTATTCGTGTATTTTACGAAATTAAAAATTACGAAATAATATTTCGTAAAATGTCCTAGAAATTATTTTAAATATACATATTTAAATATACATAATACATATTCTGTGACCGGTACCATTGGTACGTACTTAGAACAGGATTTTGAAGACCAGTGATTGGTCTCAAGGTCCGCATGATGTGTGAATTCACCCCATTCTAGGACAAAGCCGTGTTAAAGTTGTCGTGGCAGAACTACGATCGGCTAATTATTTCCGAAGAACCAGTCACGTGCCCAGTCTAGTATCAGTCCCCGTACGGTTATGCAAATCAATTATGAAATAAGATTCGAAAATAATATAACTTATATCAGAATTTTTGAAATTTAAAAGTTATTTCGACGTTTTAAGAATGTAATGAAAAAACTACACGTGATAGATAAAAATTGTTGTCAGAATCGAATAATATTTAAAATTAAACCGTTGTAAATTCGAATTATTTACATTTTTCGAAAACCAGTAGTCCCTAATCATATATATATTTTTAATAATTTGTTTTGTATCAAGTCCTCTTCGTCTAAAAATGGTAACACGCATTTAGTTTTGTAAGATATTGATCACGGAATACCAATTAATATCAATACCAAACTAATACTTAATTCATATTCACACATTTCGTTTAGTATTGTGGTAAAACCACACATGAAATACATAACAACATGATTTTCAGATTCATGCTCAGCTATTAAAAGTTATATAAAAAATTTAAAATAATATTTTTATTCATCATGGTATTTTCTATATCTATTTTTTTCAATTATTATCATATTTTAATCGCTCTATTACGCAAGCATTTACTGTATAAAATAACGAAAGTTGTGTGCTAAAATGTTTTATAATTTGTAGTATTTGTTTGTTTTTTATTTTATCTTAAGAATTATCTCTATGCAACATTAATATTTGCTCACGCAAAAGCGTTAGTAGCGAATGCGTTTTAATTTATTTATAAAAGATAAGAGTTAACGGTAAGATTATCTAAAATATCTTTGTTTAATCAGTCACTTTTCAAGGAAGCATTTACGAAACACATGGTAAACAAATCAAATTTGTTAAATTCTTCATGTATATTGTTATGAAAATTAAACTATTTTTATTATTAAATATAACATAATTATATTATATATGTTTTTGGAGTTCTTTTAATTATATTCAAATATTTTAGTGCTAAAATAGCATAGTTATTCAAGCTAATAATAACTTGAAAAAAAAGTTATTCATATTTTTGTTTATTTGCAGATATGTTTGTTGAAATATAAAAAGATGCAGTTAAAAACTGTAATGCAACGTTCAGATTTGAAAGAAAAATGTATTTATTTGAAATTTTGTTAATAATTGTTTGTTCAATTTTATTACTATTTGTTTCAATTTTCAATTAATCAATTTTGTATTTTTGAAAAAAAACAATTTTTTTATTATTAAATTCATAATAATAATAATAGTTTGGCGCCAGAGTCCTGTATAGAACTTTGACCGAAAATGTTTCTATGAAAAGATGTTGTTAGCCCCAGTCCAGGCTTGAACCGGGGACCTTTCGGCTCGCAGTCCAACGCACTAACCACTGAGCTACCGCGACTACAAATTCATACTTGTATTAATAAATTGTATTAATAAATAAATTACATTAATAAAAAATAAATAAAAAAAATTTACTGTACATTTTTAGTGAAAACTACGGCAGTACACTCAACTAGGTTTTTATAGAAATAATACTGAAACGTAATGCCTGGTTTTCACTGTGTCATTTTGTGTCATATTTGTTTTCTTTACATTATAATTGCGACGTAGAAACTGTCCAAATTTAAAATGTTCATTAACTATGTCAGTCAATATTAAAATGCCGACATGTTGGCATTTTTTTAGAACATTGCCATATCGAAAAACAACAAATTTTAGAAATTTTCGAACATGAAACTGACACAAAATGACATAGTGAAAACCAAGCATAACGTTATTATGCAGTGTATAAAAACGAATAGATTATTTTGTCGTCAGCAAATACATTTTTTGAAAATCTTATTTTCGAGTTTGTTGGTTATTATTACAAAAAGCATTACTTTATACTGCAGCTAATTTCTGTAAATCAAGTGATAAAATTGTCGTTTTTTTTGATGACAAAATTGTTCAAATGTCAACAAAATATGAAAATTGCGTCATTTTGACATCAAATCGACATTATCGTGTCGATCATGTATTTCCCGGTGACAACGATATCGGCTACAATTCGTTTGAATGTCGGTGGATATCGTGTGACTACAATTTTTGGTTCATGTATCCAACGAAACGTTGAGTACGCTCGTTTTGAGAGATTTTTTGTTGCCAGACGTTCGATTTAAAGAGCGAAACGAACGAAGCGTTTGAAATACGTTATACAAATTTTAGACTGGAAACGAATCGTAGTCACACGATAATAAAAAGATACATGATTTGGGGGTATGAGTCGACAACTTTGATCGTCAAAATTACAGAAACCACCTACTGATAGTTGTAGCAAGACTATCAAAAACTTTCCGTTTCTTAAGGTGACCTCTGGATCATTTCAAAAGCGTTTAAAATGGTCCAGAGGTCGCCATAACTCGGTTCACTAAAAAACATTTTTATACGTTTTACCACAAAATTATAGATTTATAAAAAAAAATCACTTCTAGGTTTCCCGTAAATTTAGTGATATATGAAGTATATGGGCCATTTCACACCAAAAAAAGTAAATTTTGATATTTTAACTTTTCGA
Source organism: Dryomyza anilis (assembly GCA_951804985.1). NCBI lineage: Eukaryota > Metazoa > Arthropoda > Insecta > Diptera > Dryomyzidae > Dryomyza > Dryomyza anilis. Next base: position 12,336,984 of record OX638131.1, read on the forward strand.
TTTCAATGAAGTTTGGGCAACTGATAAAGGGTATTGAGATATGCATTAACCAGTTTTTTTCGACTACTACTTCTAGAGATACAGTGGTTCAAAGTTAAAAAAAATTGGCCAAAAATCACTTTTCTATGGCTTAGACTGATACAAATTTCTATGATAAATCTAGTACTATTTTTTCTTTCGCTCCTCGTCAACTTTCTTGAACTAAGAGCTTTTAAAACCCAAAAAAAAGTGATCCTGTGATGTTGCGCAAAGAGCTTAAAGGACATTTTTGAACTTTAAACGACTATTTTCAATAAGATTATTATTACTCCAATTATAAAAAGATATCACTTAGTTTTATTTTTTCATTTAATTTAAAATCTCTTAGTGAAATAATGGTTTTTTAAATTAGAAATTTTTAGTAACCGTTACAGTTTCATGGCTTGCCAAACACGCAAAATGTAGACTTTTTTTTTACTATAGTAATTTTAACGGTCGAAACTTTTCAAATTTTATTCTAACGAGTTTGGGATAACATTTTTGTATTATTGCAAATACAATTATCTTTAAAATGATTTGTCACACTTATATTTTTAGATATCTTCAATATCTCTTAAAGTAGACATGCTAGAAACTCTGTTCATAGCTCGTTTTAAAAGCAAATACAACTAGGTTTTAGAGCAATTGAGTTGTAACTTCCAAAGTTGAACATGTGCGCGTGGTCATTATCCATACACTTCAAAATTAATGTTCTTAAACAGGACCCTTTTTAAAATTCTGAAAAAAATCACATATATTGCTTGATTTAATATAAATGTCCATGCCAAATTTCAAGATGGTATTTTGATGACATCATATTTTAAAAAACAAATTTCTAAAAATATGAACAACCATACATATTTCGATATCCTTTATCAGTTGCCAAAATTTCATTGAAATCAAAGTAGGTAAGTTCCAACCGCTGCACAGTGGGGCAGGTAGTACCAAAAGTTGGCGAAAACCTCAATTTTTAGAAAAATAATTATGAGGATTGACTAATATTGTATGAACATTTAATACCGTCAACTGGGGTGACTTTAGACTTTCAGAGGTGACTTTGGCCAAACAAAAAATAATGTTTGCAATCAAATTTTCTCAGCATCCAAGTGACTTACAGATTTCAATTCTTTTACAATAATTTTCTTTGAAGCATTTTCTATCTGCGTAATGATATTTCCTTAACTTTAAACACTCAAATTCCAACATATTAACATTTTTGTAAATTTAGTTAAAAAGCATTAATTTTATTTACGAGCAAAATCAATTTAGTATGTAAAATATATGTATGCTATTAATACGTTACATTCTTTATGTTAGAAATTAATATATTTTCTTTCTAATAAACCAAATATGTATTGTCATTTTAGTCCATTACTATTTTTAATTATTTATTTTATTTAATCGTTCTTAAAATTAATGTTTTTGGGGTGACTTTGGCCCGAGTTAAATTCGCCCCAAACTATACATGGGGGTGACTTTGACCCGGTTAAAACCCACACAAATAATTCGAACGTGTATACCCAATGTTAAAATAAATCATGTAAAATTGTAGGTTTATTTGTTCCATTCTTTTCCAAATATATACTATATTTTCTCATTTTTAAAATAAATACATCAACATAATCCATTTACTAAAAAAGAAGTGTAAAATAGTAAGAATGTATTTTTTGTAATTGATATTACATATCAGTTGACTAATTTACTTGATAATTTCCATTAAATAACCTTGTTCTAATGAAAAATACTAAATGTTTTTTTATCTTTTTCATATTTATCCTTGCTACCATACTTATTATTCGAAATATATGGCTTTCAAGTGATCTTGATTTTCAGTAAAACATTTATGATGATATAGTGGCTTAGTCTTCTTATAGTTCCATAAAAACATAAATAAAATTGATGATTAACATGTTTGGGCCAAAGTCACCTCACCCGCGAGGTGACTTTGAACCATTTTTATTTTTAATTTTTATAATTACTTTTATTACACCATGAAATTTTGATTACTGATGCTTAAAGAGGACATACTTACAATATTTTATAAAAGAATGAAATATTAATTCCATTAGAAAATAGCGAATTATGAGTATTACAAAATCAACATATACAGTTTTTCGGGTCAAAGTCACCCCAGTTGACGGTAATCAACATTTAGATGTTGATTTTTAAGAGTGGACGTGGTACCTCCCATACAACTGAAATGATTAAATGAATATATGTTGGGAATTATGGGAGCTACAGTGATGCAACTTTATAGTAGAATGTTTTTTCTTAATATAATGCAGTTCTCGAAATTTCAACTTGATTGTACAAGTGGGCGTGGTACCCCCCATATAAGAAAAAAATTTCAAAGGATCATATATTGGAATGTGATGAAACAGTGATGCAACTTTGTAATATACAGTTTTTGGTTGATATAATTCACATCTTGATTGGACAAGTGGGCGTGGTACCTCCTATATAATCAAAAATTGTTGAAATTGTTAGTATTAGTATAAATGGTCGGTCGCTGAATTTCCACATAACCAATGTTTGAATTTATTTGACAAAAGTGGCAGCGAAACCACCTGTACGGAAACTCTATATCAAATATATACTCTCTGACTAAGTAACAATATAAGTTTTGCCGGAGCGTACCCGGAACGTTTTTGTTTTGATCTTTGTAAATGAAAAATAATTAAAAAAAAAGTGAATTTACTCCAGTATTTTTTCATTCTAAAGTATGAACATTTTCGAAAACATTAATATTGCAAACGCTTTATAGATATGCATTAAAAAAACAGTTTTTGTGATTTTCAAAATAAACGTTTTAAAAAATTTGAAAATATTTTTTCTTGCAATTATTGCGAAAAATTGTCTGTGTTTGAGAGAGTGTGGGGATACGTTGTATATATATGACATAAATTGAGTGATCCCACATTGTAGGCAATTTAATTCACTATACAATGAAAAAAATATTAGTGTCTGAGGTCAAATTGACTTTTGTAGACTTGGTGTGGAATGGCCCATATACAAAAATGGGAGGAACATAGGCCAAAGGTCGACCGATCACATTCATTTTCAATAGGTAAGTACACAAACAATCTAAGTTCTTACTTTTATTGATTCAGCTCTTCTAGTTTTGCTGTAATTGTAAATTCAATAGACAGGCGGACATCGCTAAATCGATTTGGGGGTGACAGGGTGTTACAAACCGATTACCAAAGTGTGTGTGATAGAAAAAAATCGACAAACAAATATTTTTAAAACACCAATGAGTGGAATAATTTTATTATTTTTGATAAAGTTGAGTTTTGTCAGACATTTTAATTAAATAAAAATCACTCCTAATACAAACAACGCATAATAATAGAGTACATTCGATTTAAAAGAATCTAAATTCAATAATGATTTACATAAAAAAAATTAATTAGTTTATTAAAATTGCCAACTTTCTTAAATAACCTAGCAGACTTAACACAACCACCTGGGTGTAAAGGGTATTTTATATTTTTCTTAAAGAGGGTTGCAAGCTAAACGATGGGGCCAGCATAACACACTATAATAACAGGCTTTAGCTAATAACAGTCTTAGTTACTTTTACGAGCAGAGGTTCCTTTCAGTTAGGCACGCCAAGACATGCATGCAATGTAGTAGATAAAAATATGTTGTGTGCGAAAATAAATGAAAGAAGATAGCATTATATTTTTGTCTGTCAATTTAATAACTTTATTACCATATATTTAGTTGTATAATAGGATTAATTATATCAATAAAAACTGTTGCTACAAATGTTTATCGTAGGTATTTGGATTTTTTTTATTTTATAATAACTTTTTATTTTTATTTTCGTATGGTATATGTTCAATTAAAAATGCATTTATATATTTATTGTATGTTTACTACACGCGTATATAATATATATGTATAAATAAAAGTTGTATAGGAGACTTAGAAGAGTTTCGTGTGTGTTAGCTCTTGCAATAAAGGTACTATTGGAAATTTATTTATTTACTACAATTACAAATATATGTGTTTGTTGTTGTTGTTGTTGTATGTGTATGTATATCATTCGATTAAGAATTACGTTCATTATAAATATTATTAAAACTTTGCTTATAATCACTACTACTATTAATTATTATAATTATTAATTTTAAATTATTTTATTTTATTCTTGTCCATTGGTATGTATCGTTGTTGTTGTTGTTGTTGTTGGTGTAGTAGTTGTATTAGATGTCTTTGTTGTTGCGTTGTCGGCGAAACATTTTGGCGGCTGCAACAAATCCGTATATTGCAAAAGTGCCTCGCGCAGCGAACGCGACACTTCGGGCGATGTGGTTGTCGTGCAGTCTACCAGATAGGGATACAGACCGATCAACTGATCCCAGGCGGGCTTATTTACTGCAAAATTTAAACAAATTACTAAAGTATTAAGTAGCAAATTATAAAATTCAAGGCGATTTTTACCAAGCGCATCGTACAAAACATTTCTATATAATTTTGATTACCTTCTTAGTTTTTGATAAATTAAAACGGATATGAGAAATTCAATAATTTTATTCGCTAGCACCTACTATGTTCTTGAATACTATGAACCATTTTCTTTTTTAACATTAGATCTTATGTATTAAAAAAATAATACAAAAATAGTCCAAAAAATCTATGTTATCTTCAAAAACCAACCTTTATAATTCAACTTGAATTATTTTAGACTTAATGGAAATTAATACATTTTTGTTAATTTCGAAAATTTCGCGCAGTTCAAAGTTTTATATTGAAAGAGACAAAATAAAACATATTCTCTAAAACAAATTTTTATAATTAAATATAAACAAGAATTATAGAAAATAAAAACATATTCTCTAAAACAAATTTTTATAATTAAATATAAACAAAAATTAAAACTGAAACATTTTAAAATACCGTAAAATGAATATGTTGTTTGTCATTACGAAAATTTCGCGCAGTTTAAAGTTGAAGTTATATGATAATCCTTAAAAATAAAACTATGTCATTAAACAGTATACAAAATATAACTGATTTATTCAAAATTATTATATTTGTTGGGATTTCGAATTTCGCGCAGTTTAAATTTAACACTGGAATATGCAAAAAATAAAACTGATGTATTTTAAAATTACTAAAAATGAATTAAGTTATTAAAAAAAAAATCTGACAAATTGCACATAACAAAAAGTAACATTTAATAACACTGGTATATGCAAAAAACTAAAACTGATGTATTTTAAAATTACTGAAAATTAATTAAGTTATTAAAAAATCCGCGTAGTTTAAATACAAAATTCAAATTGACAAAAATTAAGTTAAATCATCCTTTGATGAAAAATTAACATATTTTTTGGAATTTAGAAAATTTCGCGCAGTTTAAATTTAACATAGACAAAAAAATAATATTAAAACAAAGCTTTACAATTAAACAGGAATTTGCAAAATAATAAAACTGATAGATTTTATCAGTTTTATATTTTAATGAGTAAAAATTAATAAAGAATTTAAAAAAAATCAACAATTTCGTGCAGTTTCAATTTAAACTTGAAATAGATAAAAACGAACTAAAGTCAAACCTTTGACGAAAAATTAACATTTTTTTGGCATTTCGAAAATTTCGCGCAGTTTTAAATTTAACATAGACAAAAAAATAATTTTAAAACAAAGCTTTACAATTAAACTGGAATATGCAAAATAATAAAACTGATAGATTTTATCAGTTTAATAGTTTAATGAGTGAAAATTAATAAAGTTTAAAAAAAAATGCAACTATTTCGAGCAGTTTAAATTTAAACTTGAAATAGATAAAATCGAACATAAAAGAATTCTTTGAAAATTTCGCGCAGTTTAAATTGAACATAGACAAAGAGTAGAATTAAAACAAGGCTCTATAATTAAACTGGAATATGAAAAAAAAACTGATATATTTTAATATTACTGAAAATTAATAATGTTATTTAAGAAAAAACAAATTCAAACAATTTCGCGCAGTTTAAATTTAAACTTGAAACAGACGAAAATTAACTTAAAACAATATTTTATAAATAATCTGAAACATATAACTGATTTTTTTCAAAACTACTAAAAATTAATATCAAATAAATATTTCGCGCAGTTGAAAACTGTTTTATTTTAAAAAGGACCAATTGAAAAAAAACGAATAATAAATAAAATTTGTGGCATTTCGAAAATTTCGAGCAGTTTTAAATATAAAAATGATGTTTATAATAAGAATAGAAAAAAAAACTGATTTATAATAAATAAAATTTGTGGCATTTCGAAATTTCGAGCAGTTTTAAATATAAAAATGATGTTTATAATTAGAATAGAAAAAAATAAAACTGATTTATGACTAAACATGATACCATTTTCTTTTTTATTATTCTATATATTTTAGAGCCACATAATTTCAAAACTAATTGAAATTATATTCTTATTATATTAAAATTTGCCTTGACAATTTAATGATAAATTGCGTTTATAATTTTACAGCAAACTACTTTTGTAATGTTTAATAATATATTCTACAATGCCGCCAAACTCAGCACTTTTAAGTATATGATATATGTTCAAATAAAGATTTTTTTCCCATTGTTGTGTAATATTCAGTGTAATAATAAAAAATAAACAAACCTTTTGATGGCGGCGCCTTCTTCATAGACACAACCAGCGTTGCTATGGCTTTTAATACAAACGATATTTCCGATAATCTAAATCTATTAAAATAATAAAAATTAATTTCCTTCTAACATTGCACACAATATGTTTTATATACAAACCGTGGCAATGGACATTTTCCACTCTGACGCTCATCGTCATTGAAACGTTTGAGCACCTCCTGGAAACGATGCAGCAACGCTGTAACCGCCAAACGACCAGCAAAATCTTTACCACCAACACCACCATTTCCAAGGCCCGTTAATACATTGGCATTGGTTTGTGACAATGTCTGGTTTACCACATTCAGTTTATTATTGTTGCATGTTTCATCGAGCAACGAAAATTGCAGCAATGTTTCGAAACATGTTTTTGCGAAAATTTCGCGCAGTTTCCAATCAGATTCATAACAGATATTCGTATCCGATGCCGAGTGTATGGAGCCCTTATTGAGCAGCACTACAATCTGCATTATAAATTGATGTGGCATCTCGTGTGCAAACGGCAGCACCTCATCGCGTAGCAGCTCTATAACTTGACAATCGATAGTTTCGTCCAACACAATTTCCTCGAGACCGCGGTCTTCAATTGTGCAAATACTGTGGGTAAAGATTTTAATTTAGATAAAAAAAAAAAACATTGAATTATTAATTAAATTTTGAATTTTGAACAATTACAGATTTCGTACAGTTTAATATTTTATTATTAACGTGACACAAATTTATATTTTTCTAAATATTTTATTTAATAAAAACATACCTCGTTGGAAATAGGAATTTGTCGAAGGTATCCGCCAAGTCATCCCACATATTGCTAAAATGATTTGGCTTCACACGTGCCACTTTCAGTCCAGTATGTAACACTGTGATTAAACTTGAGATTGAAAGCTTCCAAGTGCTGGACGAGAGACACTTGTATTTCATAGACAGTGGAGTATGAAGACCCTATTGAAGAAATAGACAATATTAAATAGTTTGGTATTTATGAACATTTTCGCGCAGTTTTCTGGTTTGAATTGTAATAGACTAATGCAATCCAAACTTTTATATTTAACAGCAGCCAAGTTGCTAGTTCAAAGCAATATAGAAATTGTGTATTTTATAGATTAAACTATAGAACTATTTAAACAATAAATTATTTTCAAACATTTCGCGCACATTTAAATATTCAAATTTGAATGTTAAAAATAGAAACGAGCTTTTATAATTAAATTATAACAAAAATATATATATATATAACTGATTTAATTTAAAACTAATAAAAATGAATATGGCTTTTGTCATTTCGAAAATTTCGCGCTGTTAAAAAGACAAAGATTATCATCAAAATTTTCAAAATTGCTTTAAGTTAAACTAGAATTAATTTTTTTTTAGAATGACTCAAAAGTAATATAGTTTTTGTCGTTTTAAAAATATCGGGCAGTTTCAATTTAGAGATGAAATATACAAACATTTAATTGAAAAAAATATCCTCTTTAAACTAGAATAAACAAAAATATATTCGATTTATTGTAAATGAATGAAAATTATTTTTTTGTCATTTTAAAAATTTCGAGCAGTTTAAATTTAAATTTGAAAAGACAAAAAAACTTTCAAAAACAAATATTTTTTTATTAAACTAGAATAAACGCTGTTATTTATTATGGAATGACTAAAAATAAATATAATTTATGTCATTTATAAAATTTCGAGCAGTTTAAAATTAATCATAAATTAAAATGATATTCAAATATTTGTAAATGAGGAAGCTTAAATATATTATTTTGGAAATTTCGAAAATTTCGCCAAGTTATATATTAGAAGTAGAAAAAGACGCAAATTATCTTGAAATATTAACCTCGACTGGATTTTCGCGCAGTTTCAATTTAAACTTCAAAAAGACAAAAATGAACTTCCAAAACAATCTAGTATAAATCATTTTCGTAAACTTCAAATACGCAAACGTTAACTTCAAAACAAGCTACAATAAACCAATTTTATAACTTATTTGTTTCAGTACTACTTAAAATTCATAAATTTTTAGTAATTTAGAACATTTTATTAACATTTGAAATAATCAAAAATTACCTTAAAAAAAAACATACATTATAATTAAACTGGAATATGCAGGATAAATAACTGATAGCTATTGGAATCACTAAAAATCAATATATTTTTTGTCATTTCGGAAATTTCGCGCAGTTTCAAATTTGAAGTTAAAATAGACACAAATTATTTTCTAAAAACAAACCTTTATAATAGCATGCAGCACATATTCCTGCATAACAGACTCCTCCGTGGCTGTGCTCTGATACAATTTAACGCATATACTGATTGCCTTCTCACCGAATGGTATATAATTCATGCTAACCACCTCTACCGATGCATTGTTTGTATAATGATTGGCTGTCTTTTGATACTTATGCTCGATGCCTTGATATGTGGGCGGTGAACAAGCGAATTTGCTGAAAACCAACAGCTGACGGAAAATTGCAGGAATCAAGTTACGCAAATTGGACTCAGTTTTGGTAGCCTCCTAAAGCACAAAACAAAAAATGACAGAAAATTTTGTGTGAAACAAAAATACAGACAACAATGTTAAATACAGAATTACCTTCTGTATCAACTCCATGCACTCCAGAATGCCATCGTGCAATGGGGTCAACAGAGAATCTGAGATTGTGGACATTGTATAAGGAACTGTATCTGTTTGCACAGGAATGGACACCGAATTCGTAAGTACGGAACAGAACTTTTCAAAGTCTGTGGATGTAAATCTAATTGAAGAGTATTTGTGCTTAATTAATTATTGTATTTTATTAATTATAATAAATACTTTTTATAAAAAAATAAAAGAAAAATTTTGAAATTATAAATGCCACAATTACCTAGTTTGTATATGCTGAAAAATTGCAGGGAATATTTGTATTAACGCTGTAAGGAATGCTTGACTGGGAATGTAAAATTCCTCCGGTGTATCGTTGTGTTTCGTTGACATTTTTGTGCTCTCCATGCCAATGTTTAACCAAATGTGCCAAGCAATCTAAAAAGCACAAACAATTTTATATAAAATTTATGTTTATTGTGCTCTTTTCCATAATTGGACTTACCGTCCAAATTTCAGCATCCTTTGCCTTGATAGTTGCCTCATCTCTGAGTGGTTGTAACGTTTTTTCCGTATTGTGATACATAATTTCCTGCAATGACTTGAGCGCCGCCAATGAGACTTCACCATTTCTGCTCAGTGCAGCATTTTGTATAAACTCCAAAATCAGAGACCAAGCGCGATCAAAGTCACCCAACTGCTGTAGTAGCTCTCGTTTGGTATTGAAGACCTTTTTAAATTGTTTTAAAAATACTAAATTATAAAAACTGTATAATGTGAAATAAATTTTAAAAAAATCTAAATTCAAAAGTTAGAAATGCAGACATGGTTTAATAAATTTCTATCGACATTTAAATATGTGACCATAAAAATCGAATTTCATTTCAAATTTTGAATGGATTCAATTCTATTAAAATACGTTTATTTTGTATTGAGAAATTAAATGCTGTAAAAAACCAATTCGATTGAAATAAAATTTTAACACGATTTCGTTGGAACAATTCGGATCGATTTTGTTTAGATTCAGATTAAAACCATTTGAAAACATTTATTTGATGTTGAAAAATTTAATTTTGGAATTGAATTCTATAAAAGCAAATAAAAATACGATTGAACTGATATTTAAAAACGAATTTGATAGAAAATTGTAACAGAATTGAATTGTACTTCATTATTCTACATTGAGGCTTTAAAAACGGTTTGAAAACATGTATTTTATATTGAAAAATCTATTCTGGAACAGTTAAAGTAAATTCGATGGAATTGAACTTTAAATTTGAATTCGGTCGAAAGCTAGAATATGCTAGATAAAAATAAACCAAGTATTTGAATTAACTCTCGATAGAAATTAAAACTTTAGACAGGAATATATCAAAATTTTCTCATATTTTAATTATTCAAAACGCCGGTAGCACAGTGAACGGATTCGGAATATAATATTTTAAAGGGTTTTTCCATAAGAGCGCTACAAAAGTTTTTTTCAAGGGTTTTTCAACAGGGACGCTACAAAAGTAGAGCGACAGGGACAGCAAACGACGCCATATTTCTTGCCGCTATTTTCACATTTCTCTTCAGTAAGGTTTGCCATTTCATGATGGAAAGATATACGAGCCAACAACGAGTCGAAATTATTAAAATTTACTACCAAAATTCGAATTCGTATATCTTTCTATCATGAAATGACAAACCTAACTGTAGAGAAATGTCAAAAGAGCGGCAAGAAATATGGCGTCGTTTGCTGTCCCTGTCGCTCTACTTTTGCAGCGTCCCTGTTGAAAAACCCTTTATATAGAATAAATTATCAATAAATTCTTGAAAAGTTTAATAGTTATAATGCTTAATAGTTTAATAAAATAAAACTTTATAAATTTACCCGACAAACGCCTGACAGCGTCATAACCTGCGTCTCGGCCCATTGCTTCTGCGCCGTGTTGCGCGTATGATGTATCAAAATATTGCCGCTTGCATCAACCTTCTCATTGCTGGCCGAATTTGAAAGCGCGCGCACGTTATCGAGCAGTGGAAAGAGCACCTGCCAGACCAAAGCCTGCCATGTGGGCGGATTCAGCAGGCTGCCATGTGCGGTTATGGTGGAGAAAAGTGTTTGGCCAGCGGATTTTCGCACAGCTGGGCGTAGGTCGACGCACAGCTCACCTGCAAAATAAGAAGAAAAATAAAACCTTAAAAAAAACCTTTTCCAGCATCAGAAAATAAAAATTTCGTGGTACGTTAAGCTTGTCTTAAAGATCTGTTTTTTTTAGTTTTATTTATGGATTTAAATGAATAAGTCAGTACACCCAGAAAAAAATTCCCTCAAATCCCATTAAAATTTGTCAATAGGACAATTATTGATTTAATAGTATACAAAAATAAAACTTTTCATACAAACCCAATGGCAATATCATGGTATTTTCTAGTATTTAATGGTATTTTCCGATTGAAATAATAATTTATCCTATTGACTATTTTTAATAGTAAAAAACTATTATTTATATAGTATTTTTTTTCAGGGTGTAGCAAGCTGAAGTATTTATTATATTATTTTTAACGTTTCGGCTGCTTTTTCGTATTTTCCGTGCTTTTTCGTGTTTTCCGTGTCATCTATCGGCATGCCCGTGCGTGTCTGTGCCTCTAATTGCGACCCAAACGAATAACGATTTCAAGTTTTATAACGAAACGTTTTCGATATACCGAATTTTGACTTCTGTTTTTATATTCATTGTTTTTATATTGTACATATCGTCGTTGTAGAACGAAAAGTCACCAAATACATTTTCAAAATGCCAAATATTCATTTACAAAAATCTTTATAAATCTGCCAATTTTTAATCGATGATCCCATTTTTTTTACCACATAATTAGAAAATGTAAATCTATCAATTACTATTTCAACTTTAAAAATGCATCAATTACTTTTTATAATATTAATCAACAAAATCGAAGTTTAAGTTTTTCATAAAAATGTATTTGGTGACTTTTCGTTCTACAACGACTATATTTTAAAAATATTACAGAAAATACCTAATAAAAATTATAATTCACAAACATACCCAACTTCGTGTACAAACACATCCATAGTTTATCGAACTGCGGCATTTTAACGGTGCCCGGAAAATCGGGCAGAATAGCACTGTCGTCCACCTGCGTCGCCATTAGTTTATCCTGATTTTGATTGAAAAAATCCGAAATATTCCACTGCAACAACCATTTTAAATTAATAAAACAAAAAACAAAATGCATATTTTAATGCTGCAACCCACCATGAGACCAATCGCCGTCAGCGAAATATTCAATTCCTGCGTCTGTGAGCCAAACTTGGCAGCGGTGCTGATGCAAAGCGGCAAACAGCGCCATGGCATAACCGTTAGAAAATCAGTGATGACCAGTTGTAGACATTGAAATGCGGTACGTATTAAAGGTTCGCTGTTTTCAAAAGCATTTTTATTAAATATATTTTAGAATTTTTCAAAGCAATTCAAAGTAGCTTACCCATGATGCTCATAGACAGCGCCAATGATTTCGATAATTGCCGGCCAGCCAAATGAGAGTATTTCACCGGCACCATTTAATATTTGTAAAACACAGTCGAGCTGCCGTTGACGCACATCGGCATGTGGTACGCTGGATAATTCGGAAACTGGATTTAGAAGCATCGTTTGCAGCACCTGTGCAAAATAAAATGCATTAATATTTATTGAGAGGCAGCAATCTAGCTGCATTATTAGGTTTTTTAGCTTTAAATGTTTTTGAAATAAATAAATGAAAAATAAATAAATTTCGCAAATATTTTACAAAGTAAATTTTAGCTTTTCAAATACATATCAACGCCTCTTACGAAAACAAGCACGTTTCAAATTTTTGTATGAAAATTTCCATACAAAAATTTGAAACGTGCTTGTTTTCGCAGCGAAAATTTCCAGACATCAAATATTTTAGTTAATTGAGATATATTTAAAAAATCAAAAATGGTTTAAAGAAAAAGAAATTCGTGTGCGAAATGTGATTATTTAAAAGTTTTTAGGAATATGTGGTATAAAGTGGTACTAGTCTGAAGTATGCAAAATGAAAAACTCTCTAGAGATAAATTGTTTTGGAAAAGAAAATGAATCGATTTATACTTTATAAAAAAAATTTAAAATACATTAAACATTGAAAAGTGAAAATGAAAATATTTTTGTCCTGCAAAAATGTTAATTTCATATAAAAAAGAAGAAAGGAAATCATTTAGTCGGGAAGGGGTTCTATTTTAAATTTACTACTGGGTAGTTAAGGAATTTTAAATTTAAAAATTGTATGTTTGTTTGTTTTTTTTTTTTTTTTTAATAAATAACAAAATTAATAAAACTTTCACTGTTCAATAATTAACAGAAGATGGTATGGTATGGATCCTATAAATTGTGATATTTTGTATTTCCCATAGAATTGGCCACTCGCTTTCCACCCACCCGACGTATTCATTACGTTTCATTCAATGCAAAGGTGACGTTAAAAACCTCATTCACATAATAGATAGCAATTTTGTTAATTTTGATTACTCTAAATCATGGTATTTTCCAACTCCTTCTTGTGATCACTGCCTTCGGGGAATAAATTGCTCGAGCAACTCCAAAAACTCTTTGATTTTGAAATGCTGTCTCGATTCCAAAAAAGAAATTCGTGAAAAGGTTGCTTTCAAAACCTTAAACACTTCAGATAGCAGCTTTGTGAATGTTGATTACGCTATTCTTAAATTGTGATCTTTTTCAACTCCCTTTTGATAGCTACCTTGAGGATTTAAATAGTTCGATCAATACCAAAACTCTCGATCTTTGCTTTTTAAATGCTGCTTTGATTCCAAAACTCGCGATCCTTGTATTTGAAAACCTGTCCCGATTCCAAAAAAGAAATTCGTGTAAAGGTGATGTTCACTTATCAATCACTTTAGATAGCATCTTTGAGAATGTTGATTAGGCTATACCTAAAGGCTACCTCTAGGGTTTAAATTGCTCGAGCAATTGCAAAACTCTCGATCTTTGCTTTTTAAATGTTGCTTTGATTCAAAAACTCGCGCTCTTTGCTTTTTATATGATGTCTCGATAAAAAAACTCTCGCTCTTTCTTTTCAAATGCTGTGTCGATTCCCAAAAAGAAATTCGTGTAAAGGTGACGTTCAAAACCTCCACCAGATAGCACCTCTGAGAATGTCTAAATGGAGATAAATTTCAACTTCCTACCTTTGAGGGTTTAAACAGCTCGAGCAATTCCTAAACTCTCGCTCTATTCTTTTTAAATATTGCTTTGATTCCAGAATTGCGATCTTTGTTTTTTAAATGATGTCTCGATACCAAAACTCTCGCTTTTTGTTATTGAAATGCTGTTCCGATTCCAAAAAAGAAATTCATACAAAGGTGGCGTTCAAAACCTCAATCACTACAGATAACACCATTGTGAATGTTGATTAGGCTATACCTAAATTGAGATCTTTTACAACTCCCTTTTTATGGCTACATTTAGGGATTAAATTGCTCGAGTTATTCCAAAACTCTCGCTCTATGCTTTTTAAATGTTGCTTTGATTCCAAACTCGTTTAAATGATGTCTCGAAACCAAACCTATCGTTCTTTGCTTTTGAAATGCTGTCTAGATTCCAAAAAAGAAATTCGTGCCAAGGTTGCTTTCGAAACCTCAACTATTTCAGATAGCACCTTTGTGAATGTTGATCACGCTATACCTAAAGGCTACCTTCAGGGTTTAAATTGCTAGAGCAATTCCAAAACTCTCAATCTTTGCTTTTTAAATGTTGCTTTGAATTAAGAACTCGCGCTATTTGCTTTTTAATGCTGTCTTGATTAGAAAACTCTCGCTCATTGCTTTTTAAATGATGTCTTGAAACCAAAACTCTCACTCTTTGCTTTTTAAATGATGTCTCGATACCAAAACTCTCGCTTATTCCTTTTTAAATGATGTCTCGATACCAAAACTCTCACTCTTTGCTTTTTAAATGATATCGCGATTTCAAAACTCTCACTCTTTGCTTTTTAAATGATGACTCGATACCAAAACTCTCGCTAATTGCTTTTTAAATGATGACTCGATACCAAAACTCTCGCTAATTGCTTTTTAAATGATATATCGATACCAAAACTCTCAATCTTTGCTTTTTAAATGATATCTCGATTTCAAAACACTCACTCTTTTACTTTTCTCGATACCAAAACTCTCACTCGTTGCTTTTTAAATGATATCTCGATTTAAAAACTCTCGCTCTTTGCTTTTTAAATGCTGTCTCGATTTCGCTAATTGATTTTTAAATGATGACTCGATAACAAAAATTGCTTTTTAAATGATATCTCGATTTCAAAACACTCGCTCTTTGTTTTTTAAATGTGTCTCGATACCAAAACTCTCACTCATTGCTTTTTAAATGATATCTCGATTTCAAAACTCTCGCTCGTTGCTTTTTAAATGATATCTCGATTTCAAAACTCTCGCTCTTTGCTTTTTAAATGATGTCTACATTTCAAAACTCTCGCTAATTGCTTTTTAAATGATATCTCGATACCAAAACTCTCGCTAATTGCTTTTTAAATGATGTCTCGAAACCAAAACTCTCACTCTTTGCTTTTTAAATGATGTCTCGATACCAAAACTCTCACTCTTTGCTTTTTAAATGATGTCTCGATACCAAAACTCTCACTCTTTGCTTTTTAAATGATATCTCGATACCAAAACTCACGCTCTTTGCTTTTCAAATGTTTTTCAAATGCAAAAAAATATATCTAATTAGTCCGCACATGCGTAGACAACGATAAGATGTACAAAGCATGAGAGAACAAAATGTTGAAAGAGTAAAGAAAGCATTTTAGCAAAGCACAAATAGCGAAAAATATAAATATTATGAAGCATTTCAAATGCAAGGAGTGAAAGTATTTCAAAGCTTGAAGCATTGCTCAACAAAAACCAATAACTTTGATTTCTTCTGTAATATTCCTATAAAATAAATACAAATGTTACTTCTTTTTGTAGCATCAGCACTCTGCAATGTAATCAAAGTCTTGCTTTCGCTCGACAGCAATGAAATAAAAAGTAAGAGTTTATGCTATGCGTCCTTTGCTTTCAAAACATGCCACCTTCAGACTATTTTTATTTGGTGAACCTTATACTTTTGGTAATGATCTGTTTATAAATATTGGAAGGTTGTCTCAGTAATATTTGTAAAACCGTTACCAAGGAGTTGAGAAAAATTTTGCGACTTAAATGGATATTATTGTATGCAGTTCGATAGCTCCAGGAATTGAATTGGAATTGTTTGTTATGCCTCTTCTTAAAGTTTGTCTATTCCAAATTTCGCTTAATGTTTAAACAGCAAAAATAAATAATACGATGTAGCCCAATTATAGTTTATTTTAGAGTTTTTAAAATTAAATTTAAAATTTGTCTTCACAATAAATAACCGAGACTCTGTCGAAATTGTTTTGAAAGTTATATCACCAAATCTATTTACAAAGAAATTGATATATTTCATTTCGTGTCAAAATAAAATTAAACAAGTCTTAATCAAGGACTTAATAAATAACTGTGAAATCGTCGAAAATGATTTGAATGTTATTTCACCAAATTTATTTAGCAAAAAATGAACATTTTATTTCGAGGGAATATTAAATTAAACAGGAAATTCATTTTTTTTTTCGAAATACTTGCATAATTGAGCTGAATATAAAACATATCCTATTTTGGATGATTTTCCGATTGAATAGAGTCGAGATCTATGAAGAATATTTCATCAAGGATATTATAAATGTACTCGACATTGTCATACATGATTTGAAATTGAATTAAGGCTATTTTATTAATTTTATCTTGAGAATTTATTCAGAGAAATCAATATTTTAGCCTCATATCATATTTTGGATGCATTCTTTTTGAATAGAGTAGAGATCTTTGAAAAAAATCTCATCAAGAATATTACAAAATGTGCTTGAAATTGTCATAAATGAATTGAAAAATAAATTATGGCTATTTTATTAATTTTAGCTTAAGAATTTATTCAGGGAATTCAACTTTTTAGATTCATAAAAGATCTACAACATACCATATTCTCCTTCAACGGTACGCTGTGTTTATACTGCAATGCTGATTTCACCAGATACGTAATCGCCTCAACGCCCCACTCACGCATGCGTATGTGCCGATGCTGGCAGACTTCGAGCAAGTGATTGGTCAACGGACGCCACAGCACCTCGATGCGCGACATATTAACCAAACCAGTTTCAAGCAGTTTAGCCACAGCAAATAGTGAAGGTTCCTATATTTGATTAGAATTAAAAAAAGTGTACAGATAACCACACTTCCAAAACCACCTACCCGATTGGCATAGGCCAACTCCATGGCCTCCTGTGACAATTTACACAAAGCATCAATGAGATGATGCAACGCAACATCATCCAGATACTGACTGGATTCGAAGAGTTGGCTGAGCAACTGTGACAACATTGGCAAATCGGCCATTACAGCAGTTTGTAGACCCAGATTTGGCTCAACGGCGGGCTTTGGAAATGCCTAAAATAAAGAGTTGAATTGGAAAATGGCTTTATTTAATGTTTATACAATAGGCACCTGCAGACTACCGCCGGTGGATGGTTTCATGCCCAAAATCCAAACTAAATGCTGCAAAGTCTGCAAGACAATGTGCCACGAGGTGCCCAATATGCTGCCATTGCCAAGCGCCAGCAACAGAATGGCGCGCATACACTGCAAATTCTTGTTGGTCAGCATGACCGGCGCCTGCATGATGCTGTGTGGCAGCGAGGCGTTGGGCAGCGGCGTGCCAACGGCTACCACTTGCTGACGAAAGTCGCCCTCGTTGATGCTGCTCATGAATTGATTATTTAAATCGTGACTGCTGTTGCGGGTGTGACCTAAAAGAGACCAAAACAATTGAAAATCTTTGTAAAATATAAATATAATAAAATCTTACAGCGCAAATCAACGTCCATATGTGCCGCACCACCAAATATTGAGTGCGCATAGTGCGTTGGAAATGCGGCGCGGCAAATGGCCATAATGAAAGCATCACGCGGACTGAGCTGCTCCAGCAGACCACAGAGCGCTGCATAGTTTTGCATAGCCTTCAGAATGCATTCGGTGGTGGCATCATCGATGGACGCATCGACGAGGGGCACAAATGCAGATAGCAAACCAGACCAGCTGGAGTTGATGAGTTGCAGACACAGCGGACGATGTTCTTCCTCGCTGATGATGGCGCTGTTGTGTGTAGGATTCTATATAGAAATAATTAAAAAAATAAGATAATGCAAAGAGAAACAACACAAAGGGACAACTACCATATCGGGCGTGCGCTGTATGACGCCATCAATGGAACGCGTTATGTCCAGCAAAACGGCATAGGCCACCGAAATGCCATAGCTGTCGGGTATATGTGGCGCTTCTAGCTTGTCGAGCAGCTCCAAACTAAAGTGTCAAATGTGATAAATTAAATGTTATAATTAAATTTCTATTTTGAAATCGTTGCACTTACTACACAGCCTTTGAAACACCCGGCGCAAAAGAGTTAACCAGCGGCAGATAGGCGCCTCTGTACATAAAACCGCACTGATTAATCGAAGCATGCATCGAGGCGCCGGAAATATTTTGACCGCCTGCATTTTGTTGACCATTAAGTACTTTTTTTAAGTGTATAAAAGAATAAATTAAAATTGACTGCATTTTATATCAAATTGAAAGACCTACCAGCTGCTGCATTTATTAAAGAATAGCGCACATAGGTGCCGAGCGCAGTGATCATGTCCTGCACAATGTTTGTCGCATGGTTTTTCATGTCATACGATTTGCAAAAGAATGCCATGAGATTGGCGCGCGTCACCAGTTTGTGTATGACCTCGAGTGCGAGGGCGCGCTGCCAGTGCGGTTTGTCGGGATCGAGAAATTTAATGATGAGCGAAAGAAAGATTTCGCATTCGGTGACCTGCGGATTTACCAAGAAAAATATACAAAATTTTTATATTTTTAAAATTTATAAATGAATTATAGAAAGAAAATATTAAAAATTTTAATAATATTAATATAATAAAAATAATATCTGTAGAAATTTATGTAGTAACATTTAAAACTTTTTGATATTTCTTTTGAAAAAATGTATTTACTTTTGTAATTTAAAAAATTAAAAAATAAATGGAAATATAGTATTTTTCTACGTATTTCTGAAATTTAAATAAATACAGAATGCAGTAAAAGTGTAGAAATTTATTAAAATTTCATGCAGTAAAATAGAATTTGTATTTATTGCAATAAATAATTTTAAACTATTTGTTTTACTTTCACAAATATTCATAGTATTTTTGAAAATATATTATTTGTATATAACTTTTAAATAAATACAGAATGGTGTAAAAATAAATGCAAATGTAGTATTTTTTTTTCTAAGTATTAATGAAATTTAAATAAGTACAGAATTTAGTAAATACGTAGATTTTTTTTTTAATTATTCATGATGTTAAAAATATACAGAATGTAGTTCAAATAAATGCATATGTTTTATTAATTCATGATTTTTATATGGCTTTTAAATACATACAGAATTGAGAAAAAATAAATCCAAATGAAGTATTTTTCTACGTATTAATGAAATTTAAATAGGTACAGAATGTAGGATTTTTTTAATTTTTCATGAAATTAAATAAATACAGAATTTAGTTCAAATAAATGCAAATAAATTCATAATTTTTATATGGATTTTAAAAACATACAGAATTGAGTAAAAATTAATGCAAAAATGTAGTATTTTTTCTACGTATTAATGAAATTTAAATAAGAACAGAATGGAGTAAAAATAAATGCAAATGTAGTATTTTTTTCTAAGTATTAATGAAATTTAAATAAGTACATAATGTAGTAAATATGTAGATTTTTTTTAAATTTTTCATGATGTTCAAAAAAATACAAAATGTAGTTCAAATAAATGCATATGTATTAATTCATGATTTTTATATGGATTTTAAAAACATACAGAATTGAGAAAAATAAATCCAAATGTAGAGTTTTTTTACGTATTAATGAAATTTAAATAGGTACAGAATGAAGGATTTTTTTTTAATTTTTCATGAAATTAAATAAATACAGAATGTAGTTCAAATAAATTCATAATTTTTATATGGATTTTAAATACATACAGAATTGAGTAAAAATGAATGCAAATGTAGTATTTTTTCTACGTATTAATGAAATTTAAAAGAGTACAGAATGTAGTAAACATGTAGTATTTTTTTTTTAATTTTTCATGAAATTAAATAAATACATAATGTAGTTCAAATAAATTACTATATATTAATTGATGATTTTTATATTGCTTTTAAATAAATATATAATGGAAATGCAAACGAAGTATTTTTTATATGTATTAATGAAATTTAATTAAGAAAAGAATGTAGTAAAAATACAATTTTTTTAAAAATTTTTCATAATGTTAAAAAAATACACCATGTAGTTCAAATAAATGATTATGTATTAATTAATGATTTTTATATGGCTTTTAAATATATACAGAATGTAGTAAAAATGAATGCAAACGCAGTATTTTTTATACACTTTAATGAAATTTAATTAAGAACAGAATGTAGTAAAAATGAAGATTTTTTTTGAAAATTTTTCATAATGTTAAAAAAATACAGCATGTAGTTCAAATAAATGCATATGTATTAATTCATGATTTTTATATGGCTTTTAAATAAATACAGAATGGCGTAAAAATTAATGCAAATGTAGCATTTTTTCTAAGTATTAATGAAATTTAAATAAAATACATAATGTTTTAAAAATGTAGAATTTTTTAAATTGTTCATGAAGTTAACTAAATACTGAATGTAGTTTAAATAAATGCATTTGTATTAATTCATGAATTTAGTATTTTTTCTACATATTTCTGGACATTTAAATAAATACAAAATGTTATTTCTAATACAAATCAAATAAAATGTTGTAGAGAATGCAGCAAATATAAGTATTAGTGTTTCATACAAAAACAACTGTAGTAGCAATGTAGTAAAAACAAATACATTTGCTTTTGGTCGTAAATCAAATAAATATCTCACATTTATTTCAAGACTGTTATAAATCAAAAAACGCTATTTTGCAGAAAATGCATTTAAAGATTTAAATTAACCTTCACCTTTAAATAAATACAGAATGGAGTAAAAATTAATGCAAATGTAGTATTTTTTTCTACTGTAGTAAAAATGTAGATTTTTATTTTTCAGGAAGTTAAATAAATACAGAATGTAGTTCAAATAAATGCATATGTATTAATTCATGAAGTTAAATATACACAAATTATAGAATAATTTATTTAGTAATTTTTCTACATATTTCTGGACATTTTTTTCTATATGACAGCTTTGAAATAATAATTATTTTATACCTATTTATATTAAATAAAAAAACATTTTTAATTACCAAAATCGTGTGATATTTGTGTATGAGTATGGCCACCAAACGTAGCAAACGCATGCTTATGGGGAAATTGGGTCTGTCCGCGGGCACTGTGCTGCCGCTGTTGTTCGTTGCCGGCAGCTGACGATGCTTCACATTGGGCGAGAACAATTTAATGACCAAGGCGCAAACGCGCTCCTTTAGCAAAAGACGAAATTCGGTATTCTAAAAATAAAAACATTATTACTAATAAATTCAAATTGATTTAAAAAATAAAGAAATTAATTAAAAAATATCAAAATGTAAAAAAAATAAACAAATTGATTTTAAAAAATTCAAAAAGATTTAAAAAAATTCAAATTGATTAAAAAAATTCAAATTAATTTTTAAAAAATTAAATTGATCCAAAAAAATTCAAATTCATTTAAAAAAATTCAAATTGATTTTTCAAATAGATTTAAAAAAATTCAAATTGATATGAAAAAAATGAAACACACCTCATGAAAAACTGCACTAAAATTCGTCAAAACAGCCTCAAGCAATTCGAGTCCAAAAGTGCGCGTCATCTCGGTCATACCCAACAACCAGTAGGGCTGATCCGCATTAACCAGCTGCACGAGATCCTGTAAATATTAATAAATTTTAATTTTTATATTCAAACAAAACAAAAATATATATTTCAAAAAGTTGAAAGCACCTGAAAAAGACAAAATGCATCTGCCGCAAATGGTGGCATTTCGCTTAAACCACCGCTGCCACAACCGCCGCCACCGCCACCACCACTCAAACTCTCTGTGTCATCATCAGCGTCCGCCGCATCGCGTTGTTGTCCTCCCTGCAAACTACTCAGCGAGTCTTTTTCAAGATAAACACGCTCAAACACTAACGAGACCAGCTGACGTATAGTAGCGCCCGCTGTATTGACAATTGTGGGATTTTTTGTATAGTGCAGACGAAAACAGAGCACCAACGATTTGGACAATGTTTCGCCCAATACAACAGTGTTTGTGGTCAGTAGCAACGTTACCGTTTGCAATACTTTCACCTCCTCAATGTTGTGTTCCATGAGCATCCAAAGGGCGTCGGTTATATAGCGAGCGCCCTTCTGGTCAACCACCTGCTGTGTTATAAGACGTTGCATCATGCCGAGGCAGAACTTTTTGTAGTTGTAGTTTTTGTTTTTGTTTTATATATTTTTATGGGTGAGAAAAAAACAAAAAAAAAAAATCGATAAGTTGTTGGTATTTTCAGTTAGCTGTATGCTTGATTGTTTGGTTGGTAAATTATAACGTCGCTGGCTTGATAAGCAGATAACACACGTCATGACACACTTTATAAGAATTTGTTCAAGTGTTTAACGTGCTGCAACACTGTAGCACTTACTTTGATTATTTTGAAGTCCTTTGTGTCGCATCCTTGCACCAGCGGATAAAGTATTTGATTCACTGTATAGTAGACGGTAGTCTGTTGATTGCTGCCGGTGGTGTTTAGCTTGGCTATAGCTTCCTCACATGACTGTAATTATAGGCAAAATAAATAACAATAAAATGAAGAGATTAACGACTTAAAGCTAATGGTGACAGACAAAAAAACATAACAATCGAAAATTTGTTTTTTTTATAATCTTTTGTTTTTTTTTTTTCGAAAAACGAAAAGATTCGCACTTTTGGCATGACAAGATTTTCAATTCAAAATTCTTCGTTTTTTTGCTATAACTCTTTATGGGTGCAAGATAAAATAGTAGTGTAAAGGCATTATTTGTTTGTTTTTAAAGCCCCTATCGATCTTCATCATCATTTTAAAATATTTTTTTGAATTTTTATCATTTGCAAGTAAAATGACGTGCAAAATATTTTTAAATAATGATGACAATCGATAGGTGCTTTAAAAAGAAACAATAAATGCCTCTATATCACTATTTTATCTTGTACCATTAAAGAGTTATAGCAAAAAAACGAAAAGATTCGCCCTTTTGGCATGACAGATTTTTCAATTTTTCCAATTTCTAAGTTTTTTTGGCAATAACTATTTATTGGAGCAAGATAAAATAGTGATGTAAAGGCAATAATTATTTGTTTTTAAAGCACCTATTGATCTTCATCATTATTTAAAAATATTTTGCCAAACATTTTTACTGCATATAACAAATGGCAAATTAATGTTTGGCAAAATAAATAATAATAAATATTAAATAATGATGCCAATCGATAGGTGCTTTAATAACAAACAATTAGTGCCTTTACATTACTATTTTATCTTGCGCTAATAAAAAGTTATAGCATAAAAACAAGAATATTTGAGTTTTGGTCAGGATATTAGTCTCACAAAATTCGTATTTATAATTCAGTATGTTGTCCAAATCCAAAGATATTTTATATACGTTATAATAATTGATGAATAAACCAAAATAACAAAAAAATTTAAAAGAAAATAAATTTTACTAACTTTTAAAGCACTTCAAACTTTAAAATTTGATTTCTCAACATTTTTAAAAATGCACATTCGCCCCTTTGGCATGACAGATGACAGTTTTTTATTTTGCTTTAGGTTTTTGAGTTATTGATTAAAAAGCTAATTTTTGATTTTTGAATTTCTATATATTTTAAGCTGTATTGCAAAAATTACTGTAAGAGTTATTGTTATTTTTTTAATATTTAAATTAGAAAACATTTGCGAAAATTTTAAAAATTAATACGATAATATTTAGCCTACACATAACGAAGTTATGATCGGTCAAAGTTGACAATTTGAGTTTTGCAGATTCAAGCAAATATCAAATTTATATTTTTTATGCTTTTTAAAATATACAATTATTCGAATAGCTGAAATTTCAATGTACAACGTATTTTTAGTTATGACCTAATATTTGATTTTTTTTCGGGATTTTGGATTATTAGTTAAATAGGTAAATTTTACTTTTATGACTTCCTATATATTTTCAGTTATATTGCAAAAATTACTTTAACAGTTATTGATATTTTTTTAATATTTTAACAAGAAAATATCAGTTGAAATTTTAAACATATAACAAATTTATAGTTTTTTTTTTATGATTTTTAAAATATATAGTTAGTAGAATAGTGGAAATTCCAGTGATTCTAGAGTATTCTAGTGATGACCTCATAAATCTTTTTTTGATTTTTTTTTTATATTTCTAGTTTTAGGGTATAAAAATTAAATTTGCAAAACTAACAGAAAGCAATTGTTTCGGATCTACATAAAAAATTCCAATGCATTTCTAGTGATGACCTCATAAATAGTTTTTTGAAAAAAAAAATGTTTTTCAATATATCTAGTTTTAGGGTATAAAAAAACAAAATTTAATTTGTATAGCTTTCTGTAATACATACAGAAAGCAATTGTTTCGGAGCTACATAAAAAGTTTTTCCTATTAATTTTACATTTTAAGAAAAATATATTAGTTGAATTTAAAAAATATAAAAAAGGTGACATTTAATATACACTAAACATAATTATTAGCGGTCAAAATTAATCAAATAGTTTTACACATTTAAGCGTGTATATTAATAAAGCGCTTTAATGATTTTAGTAATTATATAAAATATATCGTCGTTGTAGAACAAAAAGTCATCAAATACATTTTTATAAAAACTTAAATTTCGAGTTTCTTGATTAATATTATAAAAAGTGATAGGTGCATTTTTAAAATTGAAATATCAATTGATAGATTTACATTTTCTTATCATGTGGTAAAAAAATTGAGATCATCGATTAAAAATTGACAGATATATAAAGATTTTTGTAAATGAACATTTGTCATTTGCTCTACAACGACGATATTAAAGTAGTAGTAGTAAAAAATGCCACGCCCCTTTAATTAAGATCTTCTTCCTGATACCCACCGAAAATCAAAAACGAGGGGTGAAGCCTGGCTTAAGGTGTCAATTTTTTAAAAATCATTTCCAGCTAATACTTGTCCAAAA
Organism: Dryomyza anilis; assembly: GCA_951804985.1. Lineage (NCBI taxonomy): Eukaryota > Metazoa > Arthropoda > Insecta > Diptera > Dryomyzidae > Dryomyza > Dryomyza anilis. The sequence goes on from OX638131.1 coordinate 12,362,598, forward strand.
TATTACAGTACAAATGCAAGAATTACCAATTTAGTTTTGTATATATATTTTTTGGTCATATAGTTTTTTTTTTATAACAAAAAATAAATAGTTATTGTAACTAAAACATTTTAAAGGTCTTTCAAACCTGTTTTTTTTTTTTCATTTATAAATCATATAAGTTGCATCATTTCTATGCCTATGTCATAAATCACAACTATGGCCTCACACCAAATCCCCACTTCAACCAAAAACATGAATCCAATCAGAATTTTGTTGTACTCATTAATCATATCAGAATTCTAAACATTAGGTGCATCTTAGGTACTATAACAATTGTTAGACTCACCTCCTTAATTTGTGGATATTTCTTCTTTGTCTCCAATGATAGTGTCTTGAAGTCAGCCTGCAGCGCTTCCACAAACTTTTGCACTGATTCACCACTGCCTCCGCCAGCGCCGGCCGTTCGCACAAACGACATCTTTTTCACACTTTTTTTTTAATAAGTGTTAAGTTTACACAATAGAAATTATTATCTACACGTTCATTCACTTATTTAAATTGACTTCATTACAGCAGCAACAGAATTTGTTTGTTTAGAGTGTTGTTGTGGCAATTATTCGATAAATTAAAACACAAAAAATAGATTTTTCTGCCCTGTACTAACTAAGCAGCGTAGTATAAATTTTCACAACTTGTCAAATATTTACGAAGTAGAAATTTTGACGTTTAAAAATGACGAACAACAAATTCGTTTTTTTGACGAACCAAAAGCAGTTTTACACCAAGCAGCAGCATTACACCAATGATTAGGGTTGCTGATTAATGAAAAATAAAAGTACCCAAAATTAGTTAATCAATTTCAATTTTTGACACATATTTGAATCTTTTAATTTAATTTAATTAAAAACAAAATAAAATATTGCAATTATTTTTCTTATGTGTCACTTTTTAAAGTTTATTGTTTTTTGTTCATTATATGCATTCATTGAGTGAAGTAAATTAATTATAATAAATCAATTATAATTTAATACATATTTTTTTATATTCAAATTTAAGTCAAGTTCAAACACAAAAAACTTAAGATTTCACTTAAATACGAATTTTTCGTCAACATTTGTAATTTCTCAAAAATAAAATTTAATGCTCATTTTTTCCAATTAATTATTTGTTATTATTTATATAAACTTATCTAAACAATTTTAATTTGCCAAAAAGTGTAATTGTATGTAATTTAATTTTATTTTATATTTTTAAATGCAAATTTGTTTACTTCACTATAATTATTGAACGGTCAAAAAAATTTTAGTAAAAAAATTACAGACAATTTTTCAAAAAATGTGTGGCACATTCCGAAAATAGCGTCACTTTTGGGAAATTCGGCCTAGTTTACAGATATAGCCCATACTCATAATTTAGCTATTTTTGATTTTCGTTTCCAAGATTTAGGATAAAATTCTAAACTTTATAAAAAATTGTGAAATTATGCTAATATAAAGTCTATTTTTTCTCATTTTTAATAAAGTGTCCAATTGATCCTAATTTATATTCTTAGGGGTCATTTAAAGAAAAATGCTTTGCGCTAATTTAAAAAAAAATGATTGCGATATATTGTAAAAATGTATCGAAAATATATATATTTTTTTAATTATATATATTGGTTATATTGTAATTTTTCACAAAAAAATTTAAATTAAACAACACACATAGATTACTTCTTTTCTACTCAATAAAAACTTCCAAACCCTTATAAAATAACCCGATTGTTTATCCAATGAAATTTGTTTAACCACTTTTATTTGTTTACCCATAATAATTTTTTTAAACCTTTTTGTCAAAAAATTAGTGCGGAATTTCTCCTTTCGGAAATATTTGTATAAAATGGTTATACAAAACATGTTCATGCAAAAAAATATGACACATAATATCGATTTTAAGTGGGTTAATCAATCTGGGAAATTACCTAAAAAAAGTACAAATTACCCATTTTTTCCCAACTTTATTTTTTTTCCCCAATTTCATTTTTGTAAAATGCATCACACTTTTTGCCAATGCAAAAGGAGTAGATTTTTTTTAGATCTACTCCGATCGGAGTAGAATGAAAACACTGATTCGCTATTCGCTGCAGAAAAGTTGAAAAGATTTGGATTTGTGGTGTTCCGCTGTGTGAAGAAAATTATTAATTATTTTTCCATTAAAAAATGCAATTTTAAAAGCAGCCTAATATTGCAAATTCTCAGAGATTCTAATTGCATAGCTGGAAATATTGAAATTGTTGAATAGAAAAGCACAATACAGGCCGAAGTAATGGCGAAACAATTGGTAAGTATAGGGTCGATGAAAAGATAGATGGCTGGCTCGTTGGTTACATTCATTCTATTGGAGAAAATAGGAAAAAATTGTATATATTTCTTGTGGCAATTGCAAATAGATATTGTGAGTTGTAACATTTTGCGGTGGTGCAGGGAATACAACGACTGCCATTATTCGCATAGTTATTCCAGATTTTTGTAAAAAATGCTTTAATGTGCGTGGCCGACGATGCTGCTGCCTCTATAAAATGTGTTTTTTTTTATTTATTTTTACTTATCTGTTACTTGTTAAATGTATCCAGATTATGTATACAGCTTGCATCCAAATACTTGTATTATAACTATTTTCAATATTTTGTATTTCGCTACTTTGTGTTGTTAATAAATTTGATTTATTTAGAAGGCACCTTAAAGATGTCATCGATTTTTTGCGTATTTTTCTGTAGCCCTTCTCCCCTCAAACAAATGTTAGTGACAACCCTGCATATGTGAATTTTTGTTATTTGATTTTTGTACGTGTCTCAAGACATTTTTCACAGTTCACATAAAAGGCTATTATGCAACTCAAAGTACAAAGGACCCTTCAAATATCTATAGTAATCTGATTTATATGAAAAGTTAATATTGCATAAGAATCAAATAATAGTTTCAATAATTGAGCGAACTTTTTCACCGTTGACATTTTACCAATTTATTTTGGGTATATATTATATATGAACAAATCCTTGAACTTAACTCATTAATTAAACCAGTTGAATTGCCTAGGTGACATTTTAGATAAGCGTCGTGCTGCAGCAGACGCTTTTATTGCGCATAATAAACCTCATAAATACTTAGTTAATGTATTTTTGGTTTAGTTATTTTTAGTATCTTGAACTTAATATAATTATTTATTTTGAGCAACCAATATTTTGCTATAAATAATTTCAAAACTATGCAAAATATTGTATTTTTAGAATTAAAATATTTTCTATTACTCATTCGCAACATTTTTAATATAATACTTTAAATTATGGATTTCAATAAACGAGTTTTTATCGAAAAATTCCTAATGAATATTAACACTTTAATTAAATAGAACAGAATGGCATATCTATTAATTTTCAATTCATCAAGTATATTTTTTTAATATTGATCCATAAAGTTAACAAAATGTATTATATTTAAATGTATTTACATCTACAATGACGAAATAATAAAATTATATTTTGTTTAATATTAGGAAAAAAATATTTTTATAATATCGTCGTTGTAGAACGAAAAGTCACCAAATACATTTTTATGAAAAACTTAAATTTTGAGTTTCTTGATTAATATTATAAGAAGTAATGGATGCATTTTTAAATTTGAAACATTAATTGATAGATTTACATTTTCTTATCATGTGGTAAAAAAATTGAGATCATCGATTAAGAATTGACAGATATACAAAGATTTTTGTAAATGAATATTTTGCATTTTGAAAATGTATTTGGTGACTTTTCGTTCTACAACGAAGATAAGTTTTGTAATATTTTTGATATATTATTTTATGACTTCTTTAATAGTTAATCTATCGATTTGCTTAATAAAACTTTGTTTCGTACTTTGATGCCTGCCACATAATAGGATACTCAAATCATGTGTCAAATTCATTCAAATAATTGAATTTTTGATCTTTTTTTATCGTTTTACTAGAACAGCTTATTGTAGATCCAATATTCAATTAAAGCAATACAAAATATGTCATATATTTTACAATATCGTTCCAATTTGTCGCACTAATACAATTTACAAATTTAATATTTAGAAATTTTATAAAAATCGGCCTTGTTCCGTCTTTCGATCGAATTCCGATAGCATTTCATATACAATTTTTAAACAAACGGTTTTAAATTCGATGTCACAATACAAATAATGTGTTTTTCAAACGAACTCAAATCGTTGAAGTCAAAGCAAACGTATTGAATTCATTGAAAAAACAAATTTTTGTACGAAGACATGGCCCAATATATTGATTTTGTAATATATTCGGTCGGTAGAAAAATTCAAGACTGTCATATTTTGATATGTGTTAAAAATAACGAAGTACATTTTAATGACAAATATTCAATATATGTAAATAAAACAAATACTTGGTTGTTCTTATGCCACAACACTACAAAAACGCGTTAATCTAATTTATAAATGTCTACTGCTATTTAATGCACACATGTGTACAGTTCATTTAAAATAAGTAGACATGATAAAAATTGAATAAAATTAATAATATAAATGACTGAGGAAATATGGTGTATTCCGTTTAATTATTTTTTACATCGTAATAATTGAATTTAAAATATTGTATATTAGAATTTCTTTTTAAATCCAAATTTGCCTATACAATATAAAGATTTAATAGAAAATAATTTTTTTAAAGCTTTCTATATTTTCTTTCAACTTTGACTCAAAATAATACTGAATTATTTGCTACATCGACATTTTTGGAGCGACAATTCTCCATTTCGGAAATTCTTCCAGAATGTCTACTTTATATTGAATGCGAAATTCAAGAAAACCTTTTTTTTTTAATGTCGAATAAAATATCTCTATCGAGTTAAAATTTGGAACTATGTTGCAATTGCGAATTTTTTTACAATTTTCAAAGTTTTTTTATACAATGGGCCGGTTTTCGTTGAAATCATTTTCATATAATTTATATTGAATGCGAAATTCAAGTAAACCTTTTTTTAATGTCGAATAAAATATCTCTATCGAGTTAAAATTTGGAACTCGATTTCAATATTTTAATTTTTAAAGATTTATGCAATGGGCTGAATTTCGTTGAAATCATTTTCATATAATGGTTATTCAATTTGATATCCTCCCCAGACAATTTTTTTGACGTGGCGATCCAGTTAAGAAATATTTTTCAAAAGGTTTTAGGCAGACTATCATTTATCATTTATCTGTGTGTTTGTTGTAAATATGCATGATATATTTTAGAAAAACCCAGACATTTTGTCAATGCAAAAAATAAACCAGTTGGGAAGGTTAGATCACATGGGAAATTTTAAAGTAGGTGTAATTATGATAGTTAGATTATCAAAATTATAGTCGGTCTAAGCCGACTATAAATACCCTACACATATGTGTGGTTACCATTCAAAGTAATATATAGGTCACCAGGGTATACGAATCCTGAAAATAACTACAAACATTCAATCGCTGAAGAATTTCCATTCATTTGATACCCATATTTACAAATGGGTAGGTGTACCGAATTTCGATTTTTTTTTTTTTGTGAACCACAAGTCTTTTCGCCGGAAAACATTATTATCATGTATTTGAGCATGATGTCAATATATATTTGACCAAAAAAGTTTACCTAAGCACGTATACATAAAAATTGATCTTTGTATGTACATTTTATATGAGGTATTTGAACATAAGTGGTCGGATCATAGGTCACAATGGACCGATCTCGCCAATACATACAGCGTAGGTATATTAGTAATCTAAGTTATAAGTTTCATTTATCAAGCTCTTCAATTTTAAAAGTAGTAGGGATTTCAACAGACAGACAGACGGACAGACAGACGGACATGGCTAAATCGACTCAGATGGTCATGCTGATCAAGAATATATATATACTTTTCCATACCGGAGATGCTTCCTTCTGGGTGTTACAAACGGCGTACCAAACTGAATATACCCTTTCACTCTTAGTGTAGGGTATAAAAATCTAAATTTCTTCAAATTGAGGAATTTCGTTCTTCAAATCATAATTCCTTATATTGAATTAGGGATGTCCAAAATACATCGATGTTTTATAAACACTCGATATATTGCTTCGATACATCGATGTTTTCCGATGCAACATAAGCATCAGAATCTATTCGATACATTGATGTATATTTTCGATATATCGAATCACTGTTAAATTTATATTTACATTATTGTTTGTTTTTATAAATATTTCTTATATTCGTATACATTTATTTTTTAATATAATAATTTATTAATAATTTTCGTTTACATTTTCATTTATATATTTGTTTATTAATCATTTAACTTCTATGTTTCTTCATTTAATCATTCATTCTTTTTATTCCATTTATTCATTATCAATTTATTCATTTATTCATCTATTCATTTATTCATCAATTCATTTATTCATATATTCATTTATTCATTTATTAATCTATTCATATATTCATTTATTCATAAGCCTCAGAATCTATTCGATACATCGATGTATATTTGCGTTATCACTGTTAAATTCATATTTGTTAATAGAAACTAAATTTAATTAATTTTTATTATGTTTCGATGTTTTTGTTCGATACATTGGAAAATATCGATTTATTACGTCGTTTAAAATATCGATATTTTTTCAGATGGACATCCCTATATTGAATAAGAATTCATTATTGATCAGTAGAAAACATCAATGTTATGAATTCATCGTAAACTTAATGAATTACTATGCGAGGACTACGTTTCAACCCATTAATGAACAGCTACATAAGACATAAAATATATTTACATCTGTAGAATGTGTTTTATATATTTCAAGTAATTAAAATTGCAAATGTTACTGGTAATCGATATAAAAATACTTAGTATTCTAGCTTTGTATTGATTTGTGAACCATTTTGGGTGGTGCAATTTTTAAATGTGTTTATTTCACAATAAACTTTTTTTGTGTGTTAGCAAAATAGTGTACCGATCCCTTTTTTTTACTATTTTTTAATAAAATTATTTATTCGAGTAGTTTAACATTTTAATCAACATTTTTTTATAGAATTTCGACAGAAAAATTTTTAAAAATGTAAACATTTTATGTAAATTTAATATATGCAGTTACTAATTTAAATTACAATCATTTTTTGCATGCTTTGCGTTCTAGTGCGATTTAGAACTCAATAATCGCAACTATCCACACTGATTCGTCTAGGTCAATAGGTCATCAGTTGTTTCGCACGTGTTCTCTATTCTATTGTTTGTCTCGCATAACATTACCTTCTCGTATCAGCAGTATTTCATCTGACAGATTTGACAAACTGACAGATTTGCCGCACAACCTGGTAGTAGCAGCACATGTAGCTTTATTTTCGCGACAGTTGCCCAAGATTTATAGCAATCAATTAGGCTGTTGGCTGTTGTTAAATGAACTAATAAAAAAATGTGTTCAACAACATAGAACGTCTTCTGACAACGTGCGGCGGCACAAGTGAGCAATGCATATAATCATTATAAACAATAAAATATTGCCTAATATAATTTTATAGATTTCATACAGCGTAACTAATATGAAATATTAACCTTGACAATTCTATAGTTTATAAATAATATGGTCGGTATTTTTTAAAAATGATTTTTCTACGTTAAATAATATAAAAAGTAGTTAATGCATTTTAAAAATTGATATGTCATTCGAGAAATTATCTTTTGATATTCATTTTAGTCTCAGCGATAACAAATGCTCGGATATACAGGGCTGTTCGCTTCAGGAAGTAAATATTTAACGGTTCATTAAATGAAAAAATGGTTCTAGAATTGTGATGTATCTGGAACACCCACTGATACACAGGGTGTTCTCAAAAATTCTCTTACTAAAGTAAATACAGCAAAATATGTTTTTAAACTACAACAATTTGAATCCGAAATGAAAAAATTACATTTATTTTACTGATAATCGATAAAAATTGTTTAGAAAATTTAAATAGTGACTTTTTTTAAGGGAAGCTAAGAGATTTTTCCCATCAAAGTAAATAAAAAAAATGTATATTTCGGTTTCTGATATTAATATTAGTTTTTGTGCATATTTTAAATATTTTAACGAGAAAAATCGCTGATTTACTGATTTACTGATTTAAAGGGGTTTTCAATAAGAGCGCTACAAACGTTTTTTTAAGGGGTTTTTCAACAGGGACGCTACAAAAGTAGAGCGACAGGGACAGCAAACGACGCCATATTTCTTGCCGCTCTTTTGACATTTCTCTTCAGTAAGGTTTGCCATTTCATGATGGAAAGATATACGAGCCAACAACGAGTCGAAATTATTAAAATTAACTACCGAAATTCGAATTCGTATATCTTACTATCATGAAATGGCAAACCTTACTGAAGAGAAATGTCAAAAGAGCGGCAAGAAATATGGCGTCGTTTGCTGTCCTTGTCGCTCTACTTTTGTAGCGTCCCTGTTAAAAAACCCTTTATAAAAAAAACTGTTTTTCCATTTGTTTCATAAAATTATCCGCCTTGTATGGGTTAATTTGTTTATTTGATGTGTTTGAAAAGACTGTGTCTGGAGTAGACGAAACGATTGAATTGAAAATAATCATAAAAATAAATCAATGAAGGAGGTGTTAATGCTTTCATTTACAAAAGTCGTTATCTGTGTGATTTTTTTTTGTTAGTGTTGTATGTGTGTGCATCTATATAGTGTACAATTAAATACTTTTGTATGTATAGAATTCTTTATTTACCACACTGTTAGCTACCGAAGCTGTTTTTTTATTGTTATTTTTTATATAGTTTTCAATATCCGAAAAAAGCTTATTTTTCCTTATCACATGCAAGGCATGAAATAAATGTCTGTCGAAATCTGTGTAATCATATATGTGGCATAATTGCTGTGTTGTTACAATTGTAGCTAATTTAATTATGCACCCATTTTGTACTTGTCTTTGGTTTAAAATACCCCCTCCCACTCACTTACTCACTCAGCCAGCAGTCATTTGCTAGCCAGCCAGCTGATGACGATGCCAAGCGAAGCGTGTTTGGGGTTTAGCAATAAAATAGCAAACATAATGTGTCTTATCAATTGCATAAGGCGAACCACTGGCAAATAAACAAAAAAATAAAAACATTTCTTCTTATTTTGTATACCTAATCTATTTACATTTATTGTTTGTTTTTATAAATATTTCTTATATTTAATGTATTTTTTTGTTAATTTATTCATTTGGTTCATTTTGTGTAATTTTTATTTTTCATTTTATCAGCATTCATTGAGTTGATTTATTTATTTATTAGTTATTTATTTAGTTATTTATTCGTATACATTTATTTTTTAATATAATAATTTATTGATAATAATTATTTCGTTTATATTTTCATTTATATATTTGTTTATTAATCATTTAACTTATATGTTTCTTCACTTAATCATTCATTCATTTTATTGCATTTATTCATTATCAATTTATTCATTTATTCATTATCAATTTATTCATTTATTCATCTATTCATTTATTCGTCTATTCATTTATTCATATATTCATTTATTCGTCTATTCATTTATACATCTATTATTTTTTTCATTTATATATCTATTTATTTATTTATACATCTATTCATTAATTTATTCATCTATTCATTATACATCTATTCATTTTTTCATCTCTACATTTATTCATCTATTTATTTATTTATTCATCAATTCATTTATTCATCAATTCATTTATTCATATATTCATTTATTCAATTATTCATTTATTCATCTATTCATTTATTCATTTATACATTTATTCATTTAGTCATCTATTCTTTTATACATTTATTGATTCATTTATTTATTTATTATTTATATATACTTTTATTCATTTATTAAATTATTCATTGAACATTTAATTAATTTTTATACCCTACACTAAGAGTGAAAGGGTATATTCAGTTTGGTACGCCGTTTGTAACACCCAGAAGGAAGCATCTCCGGTATGGAAAAGTATATATATTCTTGATCAGCATGACCTCCTGAGTCGATTTAGCTGAGTCGATTTATCCCTACTACTTTTAAAATTGAAGAGCTAGATAAATGAAACTTATAACTTAGATTACTAATATACCTACGCTGTATGTGCGAGATCGGTCCATTGTGACCTATGATCCGACCACTTATGTTCAAATACCTCATATAAAATGTACATATAAAGATCAATTTTAATGTATACGTGCTTAGGTAAACTTTTTTGGTCAAATATATATTGACATCATGTTCAAATACATGATAATAATGTTTTCCGGCGAAAAGACTTGTGGTTCACAAAAAAAAAATCGAAATTCGGTACACCTACCCATTTGTAAATATGGGTATCAAATGAATGGAATTCTTCAGCGATTGAATGTTTGTAGTTATTTTCAGGATTCGTATACCCTGGTGACCTATATATCACTTTGAATGGTAACCACACATATGTGTAGGGTATTTAAAGTCGGCTTAAACCGACTATAATTTTGATAATCCTAACTATCATAATTACACCTACTTTAAAATTTCCCATGTGATCTAACCTTCCCAACTGGTTTTATTTAAAAATTGGTTGTGCCATTTATTAATTGGTTTATTTCGTAATTTATTTAATCATGCATTTATTCATCTATAGATTCATTAATTTATTTTTTACTAGCTGGATCCGTGCACTCGTGCAAAGATTTTGTGAAAAAACCATTTTTATTATTTATATCAGGGACCCGTGTTTCGTTGTGGACGTTTTTTTATTGGTTTTATAAATGCAGTTACCAATATAAAAATAATTCTCAAAGACAAATCTTTCTCAGACTGTGCCTCCCCGTAGAATTCTTTTTCCCAGTAGAAGTTTTAGTGTGGTGAGTTTCGGCGTGGTGAATTTTAGTCTGATGAATTTTAGTGTGGTGAGTTTTAGTGTGGTGAGTTTTAGTGTGGTGAATTTTATCGTGGTGAGTTTTAGTGTGGTGAATTTTATTGTGGTGAGTTTTATTGTGGTGAGTTTTAGTATGGTGAATGTTAGTATGGTGAATGTTAGTATGGTGAAGTTTACTGTGGTGAGTTTTGGTGTGGTGAGTTTTAGTGTGGTGAACTTTAGTGTGGTTAGTTTTGGTGTGGTGAATTTTAGTGTGGTGAATTTCATTTAACAAAAAAAAAATATTAGACAAAAACAACAATGTTCGAAAAATTTCGAAAAAAATAATTTTGTTAAAAATTTTTGTTGGATGACAAAAACAATTGTCGAAATCACTATTTTCCAAAAAAAAAAAAATCGCCAAAAACAATGTCGAAAAAAATAATTGGTTTTAGCTTTTGCTTTTGTTTTTGATTTGTTTTTGTTTTTTTTTGTTCTTTTCTTTTTTTTTTGTTTGGCTTTTAGTTTTATATTATTGTTTTTGTTTTTGTATTTTTGCCTTGAAATATTTTTTTTGTGTTTTTGCCTTTAAATATTTTTTTGTGTATTTGAGTTTTTTGTTTCATGTTTGTAGCTGCTGTAAGTGTCAAGTTATATCGTTTTGAAAGTTTAGGATTATCGAAAATGTCACGCGCCTTTGTCCAATCCCGGCCATATATAGACTAGGCACGTTTATTGTACGTTTTGTTGTATTCCTCTCCGTTTTTCTTAAAAAATACGGTACGATAATGGCACGTTTTCGGTGCGTTTTAATCGTACTATAAAAATTTGTACTCAGTTTAAAGTGCGATACAATGGCACGTTTTCGGCACGTCATAACGGATCTTCATCTGATTCGTATACGTTTTAGATGTTCCTTAAAACCCGCTCTCCAATACGTTTCCAGATTCAGAAATCGGCACGTTTCCGGAATATGATTTGCTGTACCGATAACGGAACATAAGCGGAACGAATTATTTTTTTAGGCTATCATTCCATCCAGCACCTAGCGTATCTGTAGTAAAAATTTCAAGCAAATCGGATCAGTCGTTTAGACGGAGAAGCGGAACAAACAAATAAATAAACAAACCAACAAAGAGATTTATTATTGTAATAGTAATAATAGGATTTTAAATAATTTGTTTCATTATATTTAAATTATTTATTTTTTAAATCAAAAAAATTAATTTATTTGTAGTTTAAAAGTCAGAAAGATTAAAAATAATCAAAGCGCTCCAATTACTAGACATGTTAATTTATTTTCTACAGTTTTTTTTTATATTTTTTTAATTTATTTTATGATTATATTAATTATCAATGCATAAAAACCAAGTACTATGTAATGTCTTGGCAAGGTTCTACCATTTTATACTTTTCATAGTATATATTAGTATCAACATTTGTATTATTGTACCCAGTATGCCATTCATTTCGATATCGTTATGAGATCAATGTGAGGTGTAGGGTAATTTCTACGATATCGAACACTTTCTCGTACACATATCGAGCGTCAATAGGCCTTACATGGTAGACGCATTCTGTTGAAGTTTTCTCGGTAGGAGAAAATTTACGAAATTGAATTAAAATCGAAATGAAAAATAATCAAATTTCGAGATTGCTATGCTCTATAATCTGCTGCGCTATTGATCCCATTAATATTAAAATATTGTATTTTAACAATTTAAAAAAACTGTTTTAATAATTTAACCCACAACATATCAAATTAAACTCTATTTTGAACAAGTTATTTTGATGCTTACTAATTAAAATCTATACACTTTTTATTTACAGGTATAATATGCCACTGCGAAATGTCAATATAATGCCATATAAATTTTTAAAATTATATACAGAAAAATGGAAACAATATCCCAGATCTCCCTGATATTGATTCTATTGCTTGGCATTGTCAACAACAACAATATAATTAATGTGCACGCCGCATCATCATTGGCCAATGTGAAACAAAATGCAAATCCAAATTTAAAGTTAATACAGCCGCTTGCTGCCGTTGTAACAGCAGCCTTAGCCACAACTACTAAAACAGCATATGCATCAGCAACAACAACTACAACAGCACCATCATCATCGTCGTCCTCATCTTCTTCATCATGTATAACAAAATTTATCACAGCTGAGGAGCCACAACTAGAAGATGAGTATCAGGATGTCACTGCAACACATAAAAACGAAAATAATAAAAATGAAATAAATGTGCTTGGTTATACATTCAATCTGCCATTCTCCATACATCAAACATCCAACGATGACAGTGTTGAAAAGGAGGCAGGTGCGGCGGCGGAGCAACAACCGCGAAATGTCGACGTTGCAGCAGCCGTCAATCATTATCGTTTTTCTTGCGCAAACATTAGCCTGGCAGCGGTTAATGTCGAACTGCGCGACAAGAAACACATCAATTATGAGCGCATAATATTGCAGCACTGCACCGAGGACTCTGGCCCACATAGCCATTTGGAGTTGCCACAGTACGAGAGCATTAAACATTTTATCTGGCTGCAGAGTGAGTTGCACGATGCGCAGTTATCTGCGCTTTTTACACGCTCTGAGCAGACTTTTGAATATCTCGAAACACTCGATTTGTCGGGTAATAATTTAAAATGCATCGGCTGGGCGCAGGCGCAGATTGTGCGTCGTCTCAAAACGCTTAAACTGAGCGAGAATTCGATGAGCGACTGTGCGCTCGACGAACTGCAGCATATGAATCATCTGCACGAATTGCGTTTGGATGGTAATCGTTTGAAGCAGCTAAAAGCGCCAACATTGCGTCATCTCAGCGAATTGGTGCGTTTAAATTTGACACAAAATGAGTTACGTGATTTGCCGCGCAATGTTTTCGATGGCACACTCAAGCTGCAACGGCTCTATGTGGCACACAATCGTCTCGACATTTTACCGTTTCAGCTGTTCCAGAGCATGAGCGATTTGCATTTGCTGGATGTGTCGCACAATCGACTGCTCGCCTTTCCCGACAATTTCTTTGCGCTCAACAAACAGCTGCGCGTTTTACGTTTGCAACACAATGCCCTGCAAACCATTGGCAAGTATATGTTGTATAATTTGCGCAAATTGCAGCAATTGGATTTGTCGCACAACAATATCAGCAGCATCGATCGCAAGGCATTCGATTCGTTGGCGCAGCTAACATCGCTAAATATTTCCGCGAACAATATCAGCGTGATTTCGTCAATATTGTTTCATCCTTTGCACAGTCTGCAAACGTTAGATCTGAGTGGTAATCGTTTTACACAGCTACCCGGTGGCATTTTTATGCAACAACGCGCGCTCACGGCGCTACGCATCGATGACACACCACTCACGCACTTGGGCAATTGGATTTCACGCGAAGAGTCGCATGTAAATGCGCAGATATTACAGCAATTGCATGTGCTCTCCATGCAGGGTAATCTGCGACTGGAGCGTCTGCCGAAGACACTTTTTCACAATGCACCACACCTGCGCGAATTGCATCTGGCTGGCAATGCCCTACAACAGCTGCCCACAGAGCTGGGTCTGCTGCAGCAATTGCAACATTTGGACATTAGCGCTAATCGTTTGGCTTTTATACCAGAGAGTGTTAAGGCATTGGCGAATCTGCGACATGTCAACCTGGTGCGCAATGATTACATTTGCGATTGCAAACTCTTTTGGCTCGCCGATTGGCTAACAAATCCCAATTCAACGTTGCGCAGTTCGTTGAGTGTGGCCGCTTTGGCGCACGTTGACGCGAGCATTGAGACGTTGCAGTGTCATCATACATATCCGGGTGATATGATAAATATACTGAAGCATTTGCACTGCTTGAAGCCGGTTGTGTTGGAGTCGTCGGAATCGAAGATGCACACGTTGTTGTCGACCGCTAAGCTGGAGTGCTCGTTCTCGGGCAGTCCATCGCCAGATGTTATTTGGGTAGGTGCTAAAATTATTATTTTCAAAAAGATCTTTGAATGCTCAAAATATCAAAAACATTTTTAAATTTCTTACTTTTTCTACAGGTCACGCCATCCAATAAAATTCTGCGTCACCATGCCGATCCAGACAAACGGCCGCATATCATTAATCACGATCAGGAACTGGGCAAATTTGAACTCTCCGCACTGGCTGACGAAAGCAAATTGAATGTCAGTTTGCAACGCAATGATGTGATCAATCGTGTGGCAATTATCGAGAATGGCTCACTGCTTATACACAATATTTCGCGTCGCGACAGTGGTCTCTACACCTGTTACGCCTACAATATAATGGGTAATGCCTCGTCATTTATTAGGTAGGTGGTTTGTGATATTTGGTTCGGCATAAAAAGTTTAATTCATATCTGTCTGTTCATTTTAGACTTTATATTGATCCAATTGTTTTTTATCGTGTTAAAATTGAGAGTTTATTGTCGGGCACAGCAGCAGCCACTGCATTTCTACTGTTGACGTTAATAGTTCAAGGCATACGCTCAATTTGTTCTAGGTAAGTTGATGCCGATCACATTAAAATGTCAAATAATGTGCGAACAATATATAGATCAAGTTCTTATATGCCCTGCACAGACGAGTTGTAGTCGACAAGTCCACAAGCATTTTCATTTCGTCAGATTTTTAAGTATTCGTATATCATGGTTTATTTCTTTTAGTTTCATTATTTATCTGTTGAATTTTCATTGATCATATATTTGACGATATTTGAATTTATTAGAAAGTTGTAAAGTAGTGTTTACACAACTCGATGAGATTTTTGCTCTATTTTGCTCTATCTCCAGATATTTTCTCTATCGTGTAAACTCGCCCTAAGAAAAGGTCAGATCACATGAGCATTTTTGTTTAATCAAAAGGTTAGGTCACATGATCATTTTTGTCGGCAGGAATATTTTGATAGAAAGTTGTAAAGTAGAGATAGAGAAAAAAATCTACCGTAGAGCTCCCTACCGTGAACTCTATGTACTGTTTACACAACTCTATGAGATTTTTTGCTCTATCTCTAGCTATTTTCTCTATCGTGTAAACTCGCCCTAAGAAAAGGTCAGATCACATGAGCATTTTTGTTTAATCAAAAGGTTAGGTCACATGATAATTTTTGTCGGCAGGAATGTTTTGTCTAATTTGTTCTAATTTGTGAATTTCATAAATCTAGCTTTGTTTTTCAATGATTGCGATTTCCACAGAATTTACCTTCTGAGTTTAACAAACGGATGACCAAAGTGAATATACCCTTGCAGTTTCGTATAGGATTTTAAATTAACAGAGATATTACAATTATTCGTAATCACGGATGCATTTTAAAATTGCAACCGTGAATAGGCATTTATGGTTGCATTTTTGTATTCATTTAAGTGCATTATTTGATATTACTGCGAATATATGATGAAACTTTATTAAAGTTTATAGATTAAATATTTTTAATTTCTTTTATAGATTTAGCTTTTTCGATAAATTCTATTGTTGTGGTCGCAGCAAAAAGAAGTCACCGCGTGCCAAACAAATCTATGCCATGCTGGACAGCATTGAGCATTACAAGAGTCAACAGTTGGAGCGTTTGCGCGAAAACTATGCCCAACAGGTAATGCTGATTGCTACATAATTTGCTGAATGCTTACTATACACACAGTTGCTGAAACGTAACAAACAACAAACATGTGTTGTAGTAAAAGTAGTAGTGTTAATATTACATACAATGTGGGGGGAGAAAGTGGAGCAAGACGAGATACAATACTGTTGAAACAAAATAGCTTTATTGTTTTTTTTTAAAGCGCTTACTATTTTATTAAACTTATGTATGACAATTACGAATATACATATAATATATGATGTATTTATAAATAACATCAAATATTATATATGAAATACTACAGCATATAATTAAAATAATTCAAAAGTATTTTTCAAAGTTCTAATCAAAAATATTTGCTAAAATTTATAGAAAAACAAATTGATTTTCAAAACAAAAATTACATAAAAATGGAACCTTTAACTAACTCTATCAATGGATTTGTCAAAAATCGAAATAAAAAATGAGCAGATTATAAACAATATATATATCAACCCGGAATGAGCGAAGATATGCCGATGTGAGTGAATCTTTTTAATATTTGTTTGTATAAATTGATGACACAATATATATATGTGATATATATTATTAAAAGCACTGCTGAACAGTAGGAAAAATTTAAAACTTGCGTGCCGTGCTCTGAGCAAACAGACAATCAAAAGAACGTACAAAGATATTACAAACAGATTGAATTATGTATAACGTCATAGCGGGGATTTAAATTAAAGAGTCTTCGATTCTATTATTTCTCTATTCTGGAATATGCGCGGAACGGATTTCAACGTTGCATTACAACCATCTAACTTCGAAATCAGCTGTTTTATGTCAAATTAGTAAATTAAATAACAAATTATACAAAAATGTTAATGAAATCATTCGGTAAAGCATTCTGTTAGTAGGAATGCCAAGTGTATTACAGAATTTCGAATTCTAATCGTAGCTTACAATAGCTTAATCCGAATACAAATAACCGCTACGACGGCATCATAATAACGTTGTTTATCATAATTAATGCCTTGCGCGAAAATATTAACTTCGTTTATTTTTTTTTACTTTTTTTACGCGATAGAAAAGCTAATTGTTTATTTAAAACGTTATAATTAGTAAAACAGTCACGTCAAATACTTGTTTATTAACTATATAAAAACTACGTCTTGTTCCGCTTTCGTTCCCCCCTATCTTCAAAGATAATTGAACTTATTATATGCAACTGAGACAAAATTGAATATAGATAATATATGTGAGGAATTTAGAGCAAACAAAATAACTAAGCCATACACAAAAGTTGTTGTGTTCAGTTCAGTAATTATTTAGCTATGGTCAAAAGTTACATTTGTTTACTATTTATTATCCTACTGTCTGTATCTATAATCTTTGCCTAATGGTGCTAAAATTTAACTTGTAAATTTTGATTATTATTATTATAGATGAAAATGTTGCATTTTGTTTTGTTTCGTTTGTTTTTTTGAACCTTTTAGCAAAATTATAACTAATTTGTTTTCAAACTCCTCGTTTATTTTCAAATGGACGTTACAGCGGAAGATTATGTAAATGCGGAAATGTTTGCCTATTTGCTCTTGAATATAAACCAATTTATTAGTAGCCTTTAATACGCTGATTTCTTTTTTTAATGTATACTCAAAAACAACCAAAAAAAAAAACAACATAATTTACTATATATAAATAATATACGTTAGGTGCATCGCATACGCGAAAATTGTGCGCAACAAGTGGAATGGATTCAAAGCAGCTACACGACGCAAGCGAAGCATCTGAAGGAATTCCGTGACATGGGCTCAAATCATTTGACATCGCTAAAGGATCAGTATTGTGATCAGGTGCGTCATATCTACGACGAAACAACTCACGCGGAATAACAGCTTATGTCGTATTGAGTGCCTATTGCTTTTGAGCAATTATTGAAAAAAAGAAATGTTAAAACTTTGAAGAATCAGATATACCAAAAAGCAGCTAAAAGAAAAACATACGAACTGTTTGTAAAATTCCTATAAAATGCTGTTTCAAGCGTGGCACTCAAACGACATAAGTTGTTATTCCTCGTGGGTAAATATATATTTTTTATAGTCTAAAATATAACATGTCTGTGTTTTTTTTTTTGGTTTGTTTTGTTTCCATTGCAGGTTAAAAAAGTGCGCGACTACTCAACTGGTCAATTGAATTGGGTGCGCGAGAATTACGTCTTCCAACGAAATAAAATTCGTAAATTTAGCGCACATCAAGTGCTGCGTTTGCGCGAGGGCTACAAGTATCAACAGCAGACGCTCAACAAAGTGCTGGAGAATCTGCCAAGTTTCTATTTTGAGAATTGTCGCGGGCGCTGCGAAGAAGACATAGCCGAAGGTAAGGGCAGCGGTATTTTTGATTTTGCCATTTTTGCAGAGAAGCACATCGGCCATTCTACGTCAAACCGGGCGCTTTTCGACAAAAAATGACTTTATGAGCTCCGATCTTTTTGAAATTTTACAGACATGTTATGTGCCAAAAAAAAAATATTTGACACGTATTTTTATTAAAAAATGTCGTCGATATTTAACATTTTGCATTTAGTTAGTCTACTGTAGCACGTGAACAATAAGTTCAATATTGAACAAATTGGACTCATTTGAAAGGTAATAAATTGTTCTTTCTAATAATTTACAATTTTTTAAAACCTCTAATACAAACATAATAAGAAATAATGGTCCGAAAGTAATAAGACCGAATTTGGCGTGGAATGGCCGATATACGAGAAATAAGAAATTCTAATAAGCTGAAAGCTAATATCGTCGTTGTAGAACGAAAAGTCACCAAATACATTTTTATGAAAAACTAAAATTTCGAGTTTGTTGCTTAATATTCTAAAAAGTAATTAATGCATTTTAAAAGTTGAAATATCAATTGATAGATTTACATTTTCTTATCATGTGGTAAATTGAGATTATCGATTAAAAATGGACTGATATATAAAGATTTTTGTAAATGAATATTTGGCATTTTGAAAATGTATTTGGTGACTTTTCGTTCTACAACGACGATGTGTTAGTCAGTTTTCCTATGGTGAGAATTTGTTCGACTTTGTGATAAATTGTCACAATTATTGGTATTTTGTGGTACGGTGAGAATATTGGGAAATTTTTAAAATATGTAGAATATTTGCGAAAATTTAACTGTGGGATTTATATTTTATATTATTATTATTATTTTTTAAATTTGATGAGTAAAAAATTCCAGTAGGAAATAACATAATTACTTAGCCGAATACGTCCCATCCATTACCAAATCATAATAATTCGGCATCTGCGTAATGAAGTCTGATTATTTTTATACAGACATGAACTAGGGAAAGAAAGCATTTGCTATAGATTACGAAGAAATACTATAGAGGAACCACCACTAACATCCAAAGTAAATAGAAATGTCATATTTTTTGATTTATACACGGAGGGAAAAATTCTAAAATCCAGTAGAAATCAAGAAATATACGGAGTGATATACAGCTAAACGGAAAAATTCATAATTTTAAGAAACAGATCTACTTAGTTGTCAAAAATAGGTAACCAAGTAGAATTATTCTTTCTTGGGTATTCTTAATTTCTTAGGTATCAAAAATGTAACTAAGTAGAATTATTCTTTATAATGTTTATTATCAACCGTATTGTAAACTGACTAAATTAATAGCCCAACTAGACAAATGGTGTCTGAAAGATGTCTTTAAGATATCATTTAAATGTTATCGATGTCCGAAATGTGTCCAAAATGTTACGGAAAATATGTCTTTTTGTATTACAAATAATTGACCGGAAGATGTCTTTTTGATTTGTCTGTATGATGTCCTTATGGTATACAAAAAGATTACTTAAAGTAATTGTCTAAAATACCTCTTGAAATACCTCCAACTGAAATGCAACCGTTTTAAGGCCCTAAGAAGTATACGAAAAAGATGACGTCAAAAATGTTCTTTCTGCTCTTTCCAATCTGACATTTTATACAGAAATAAAAAAACTAGACTTCCTTGTGTATGTCGTAGTCATAGGCCGAGGTCAATTCGCAGTGTGACTAGGGCGACTGTTGGTGTTGAAGCTATCCTTCCCCGATGCGCGCTGGTACATTTTCATTGTCTTCGTTGCGTTTGATATGGCGTCTTTGAATTGTTCCTTCTTTGCTGCATTCGTCCACATCGATATGTTGCACCTAATCCCAGTAGCCGCGGTAGCTCAGTAGTTAGTGCGTTGGACTGCGAGCCGAAAGGTCCCTGGTTCAAGTCTGGACTGGGGCTAACAACATCTTTTCATAGAAACATTTTTCTATACCGCGCTACCTCTCGTCAGTAAATGGCAAACCTACGAGAGTAAAACCATAGCCTATGAAAAGCTCTCACCCGCCGTTCGGATTCGGCAATAAACTGTAGGTCCCACCACTTTGAGTACAAATATAACAGGCACAGCTCAAAATGGTGAGAGAGTTCGGCCGAAGTTCTATAAAGGACTGTAGCCAAACTATTATTATTAATCCCAATTTCCGAAGGGCTCTTGAGCTGCCAACATTATTAAAAACAGTAAAGATAAAAGTAGGTTGTTTATTAATTAAACCGTAATAAAAACTTACATCCAGTAGCGTCGTAACAATTTTCTATTTATTAAATTTTTGACAGAAGTCAAAAACAAAAACATTTGATTAAACAAAACAAGATTGCATTTCAGAGTACGTAATACTGGCATCGTTTTCTAAAAAACGATGCAAATGGGACTTGTTAGAAATTCACATTTTAGATAGCATTTTGAGAATGCAAATAAGTGAACATGAAAAAGACATCCTTCTAGGTAAAATTTCATATAATGTTCTACTTGGGAGGCTTAATATAAAATGTTTTTGAAATAAATAATTAAAAAAAATAAATAATGCAGAATTAATGTCTTAGGTATCAAAAATGTTGTTGCTGTATATCATTCCGTACTGTATAACATTCTGTATCATTCCGTTTTTTTAAACCAAAGAAAAAAGTCTGCATATCTAGGAAAATTGTACTTAGTTACTTTTTTGAAACCTAAGAACATAATGTCTGGATACCTAGAAAATTGGTCTTGGTTACTTTCAACAGACAGACAGACACACTAACAAACATATGGCGACCTCGCAAAACAAAGCATACTAGCAGATATTACTGACAAAAAAAGAATGATAAAAACAACAGCATATACATGCACACGTGTTCCTTTTGCGTAGAATACAGCAACAATTTTGCGTGTTCTTTTTTGATTTATATTAATGAATAAATTAACTTCTTAAAATCCAGTAGAAGTAATTTGCTTTCTTAATATTCAGATAATAAGTTCTAGACTATTAGTAATGTTTTATAGATATTATAGATATTAGTAAAATTCTACTATTTTCAAAAATTTGTACTCTTTTACTTTTTTCCAAAATGATAATGAAGAGTACTCACTTTATACATTACTTTGTACGCAGTAATAATGAGGGGTAGTAATTATACATTATTTTGAAAATGCATTACTTTGTACACAGTAGTAATGAGGGTTTGCTTCTATTTATGCATTACTTTGTACGCAGTAGTAATGAGGGATATTTCCATTTGTACATTACTTTGTACGCAGTAGTAAAGAGGTTTTGTTCCATTTATACATTACTTTGTAGACACAAGAAGTAATGAGGCGCTGGCTTTATTTATGCATTACTTTGTATGCAGTAGTAATGAGGGATGGTTTCAATTGTACATTACTTTGAGAATTGGCTGCGTTTGTATATTACTTTGTACGTTGTAATAATGAGGTGTTATTCCATTTATACATTGCTTTGTACACTGTAGGAATAATGAGGGCATTACTTTGTATGCAGTAGTAATGGGGGATGGTTTCATTTTTACATTACATAGTACGCAATAGTTATGCAGGGTGGTTTCATTTGTCCATCTCTTTGTGGATTGGTTGCAGTTGTACATTACTTTGTACGCTGTAGTAATGAGGGATAGTTTCTTTTGTACAGTACTTTGTATGCAGTAGTTATGAGGAGTGACTATGATGGGTATACAATCGGAGAGTAGAAGACGAAGAAGATCCAGATCATATTTTAGAAATATGTCCAGCGCTTATGCGTACAAAAATGAAAATACTTAGAAATCCACAATCAAGCCGAGCGATATTAGATAAATAAACCCTAACCATATAATCAGATTCCTAACAGAGATAGGCTTGACGAACATCCTATAGAAAAAAACTATTAGAACAACCAGAACCTCTATAAATAGTATATGGAAGAAGCCACAACTGACAACGTCATCAGTTATGGTATGAAGTGGGGCACAGTAGACAACAGTATAGGTCGCAGTGCATTAACCCGAAACAATAACAGCCAAATATTGTATCTCGATGTGAGTGAGTGCTCTCACATCGTCTGAAAAGTTGTATTTCCTTACGTTGATTTTGATGGCTCTTACGTTCTACGACTCGCGAAAACATGTCGTGTTACCAGCAAACAAATGTCAGATAAAAAAATTAAAAATTTATTAAAAAGTTACGAACTTTTGTATCTGGCATAACATATTATAGCAAAAAAAAAACGATACTTGATTCGAGAATCGAATATCGATTCGGTAAACAAAAAACAGCTGTTCTGAAAAAGTTAGGAAAATTGTGTTCATCATTTTTGCAATTTTTTTCTAATATGCTTTGTATGGAATTTATGGATGAAATGAAATGTGTAGAGTATTAAAAAATTATTTAAGATTGTTCTGCATCCATTTTAGGTGCAATCGGTACTTTGTTTCATACAAATTTTAGTGAAAGGAGCCAAAAAAAGCCGCTGTCTAATTTGACACAACATTCGTGCGGTATAGTTTTATGAAATACAAATTATGTCCTTACGTCGGCACAAATTTACTCATTTGAAATTTATAAACAAGGTATTAAAGAAATCTCGTGCGAGAATTTCATCGTGGCCAGCTGCCTATTGTATTTTTTTTTTGTATTCTGTTTATATAAAATCTATACGTTTAATCTTTTCTTCTTGCTTCTTTTTCCCATGCAGACATTGACATTTATTTCAAAACACACATGGGCGATCAATTCAATCCTCAAGATATCAATATACAAAGAATAAAATCCAAAATATTAGCAAACAATTCCGCCAGCAAAGCTTCCATCTACTATACACCACCCGAGGATGATATGCGAGCGTCCAACTTAAATCTACAAACGTCACCCATACACATCAATTATATAAACGAAAACTTAGATCACAAAAAGCTCGACATTGAGCAGTTCAAATTGCATCATGAGTTATTGTTAAACATGCCAAGTGCACATGATTTTGACCTGCATCTATCACAGGCCGAGATTACTTTGAGTCAATTGAAAATCACCGACGAACATCCACAGGGTGCCGGCAGCATTGAAGACAACCAATTTGCGTGCGCCATGGTTAAGCAGCGACAGGAGAAAACGCGCAACACCGTTGCCGATGCAGACGGCAATATTGAGCTTAACGAACTGAAGGATTCCAATGATGTTAAGAATTCAAAATCTTGCCCAGCTATCTACAAGGTATCCAAACAGCTGGATGGCTCAACAGTGCACGAGTTATTGACGGACAGCGCTAAGCATGGCGCTATGCGTCTGAATCCGGTGAACGAGTTGGAAACTGAATTATTTAAGGCAACATTGCCAACGTATAAAAAGAAGCATGCGGTTTGTAAGGATAAACTGAATATTATCTTGGATGAGTGTGGCAAATCAACGCATTTTATCAACGTCAATTCGCCAACATCAGATGCAGCTTCATCATCATCTGCTTCTTCTTCATCTTCGTCGTCGGCGTCTGCCACAGCAGTCGCTGGCGCCGCCAATAAACAAAAAGACAGAAATTTCGACAACGCGGACGTTATTTCCACAACGTCTGTCGTTGCGTCAGTACATAATAGTGTTAGTCTGCCGGAAATGACGCCGCCCTCACAGCTGAGCAGCTCGCCTTCGTCAACATCGACATGTGATGCCAACATTTTGGGCACCGATTCCGGTAGTGACTGTAATATCAGAGAGAGTAGTGTAGTTGTAGGTAACCATTCATAGAGTTATTATTTTGTTTTTTTCTTCTTTTCTTTTAATTAACTAATTATATTGCAATTGAACACATTGATTATTGTAAAACAAATGTCAACAAATTTTAAATGATTATTAAACTATAACGAATAAATTATTAACAACAACAAAAAAAACAAAAAACTTGCAAATTATAAAAACGCTGATCTATTTTATGAGAAACAAAACAAAAAAGATGATATAAAAAATACACATATTTATAGAAAAATTTGAAAGTTAAATTAAATAAAAAAAAAATAAAAAAAAACTTAGGAACGCAGTTCTTTGGATTAGCAAAGCAAAATATTAAATGATAAATGTACTTACAAAAACTATCACTGATTTTTGATACTAAATGTAAATGGATTTTAAAGTTATTTATCACATCTGTAGTCATTATATGCGAACATGAATGAATTAAGTAAAAACTACAAAATTTTAAAATGCTTTCTCGTTTTATTTATAGACTTGACTTGAGGAATTGGAATAGGAATTTGAGTTTTTATTCCATAAGGCGATAATTTACCATTGAAATAAGAATTTATAAAAATTAGCAGTTATTATTAAAATATTTGATTTCAGTAGTTAAAACCGGTTCATTGCGATCCCTGATTTTCATAACTCAGCGCGAACCAGTGTTGCATACTAAAGGGTTTTTCAATAAGAGCGCTATTTGATTTCAGTAGTTAAAACCGGTTCATTGCGATCCCTGATTTTCATAACTCAGCGCGAACCAGTGTTGCATACTAAAGGGTTTTTCAATAAGAGCGCTACAAATAAAACAAAAACGGTTTTGGATATCAATGAAATTCTTTATTCCTGTAAAAGTACGTTCGATGGCATTATGTATGGAACTCGATTTCTTTTGCATGGCCACCACGGGCACGCTTGCAGAAGTCCAGACGCTGAACCCAATTTTCGACGGTTTTCAAGCATAAATTGGCCGATACTGCTGCAATTTCACGTTCGATATTCGGACGAAGTTCATCAATCGTCGCTGGCTTGTTGGCATAGACCATAGACTTGACGTAGCCCCACAGGAAATAGTCTAACGGCGTCAAATTGCACGACAGAGGCGGCCAATCGACTGGACCATTTCGTGAGATAACACGTTCTCCAAAATTGGTTTCCAATATATTGATTGTGGCATTCGCTGTGTGGCTTGTGGCTCCGTCCTGTTCATATCATCCAATTGGGGCCAAAAATATTCGGTTATCATTGAACGGTAGCGATTCCCATTCACAGTAACGTGCCGGTCTTGATCATCACGGAAGAAGTACGGCCCAATGAAGTCGCCGGCCCATAAATCGCACCAAACCGTAATTTTTTTCGGGATGCCTCATCGGTGAAGATGATTTTTCGATGAAAATCCGAATCATTTTCAAGTTGTTGCTCATCCCAATTAACGAACATACGACGCTTCGGGTGGTCAAGCGGCTTCAGTTCTTGCGTCAATTTGATTTTGTAAGGATGTAAGCCAAGATCTTTTCGCAAAATTCGCCACAAGGACGTCACATCTAAGAACTCAATTGGTGAGAGAGTTTTGCCTAGGTTCTTCAGAGCTATTGTGCCAAACTATTATTTTTTTCTAATTGAGTCAACTTTAAAATTGTCATATATCAGAATTGTCACCCGATGTATTTTTACAGAAAAATGAGAAATAAAAAAAAAGTCGCCCGGATCCCTGGTAACCTTGAAAAATCAAAAACCGGTACACCTACTTTCCGGGGCATGTGTGTTACTCAAATGAAAGGTAATTGTCTCACAATTGCAAATATGTAATTATTTTTAAGATCTGTCAACTATAGCGCCCTCTAGACCAATGTACGTAGTATTTACACCTTTGGGGGTTGAGTTTATTGTTTTTAATACAGGATTAAACTTTTAAAGCATTCATTTTTTTTCTTTTTTTATTTATTTTTTTTAATAATTCCATATTTGTTCGAGGGGTCCGAGCGACTTTTTCTTGTAGTAATTTTTATTAAAAAAAATTCAGAGGTGGCAATTTTTTTTTTGCTTCGACCGGTAAAGTGCAATTCTACCGTTACTTGTTACCCCTTAAAAATATAAATTATATTTTTTAAAAAAACATTTTTATTAAAAGCATGGCGATATGGCAAATCGAAACACTCTTTTTATGTACGCTTTACTTTTTTACTACTTAGTATTTTAAATACCATTATTTTACCTCGTCAACCCAGAAATACTGAAGAATAGCACATATTGGCACAGCTGATATTGACAACTTGCAACTACATTCAAAACATTTTATCAGTTTTATTTGCTCACGCATCACTTCGGCATTTTTTACACCCGTTTTTCCGATTTTTTCACTACATTACAATTAATTAAATTAAGACACTTTTATTAACGTACTACCAAACAAATGAGCCGTCGCTGACGAAAGAATAAACCGCTTGTTAAAGACATTCAAAACCAGAAAAAAAACACCAGCAAAATGAGTGCGACAATTCTGGTTAATTTGGCAATTTCCATAGGCTCCTACCTGATGAGCGTGCGCATAATTCCACGTTTCAGCGACATGTTCATCAAGGCCAATCTCTACGGCATAGATCTGTGTAAAAAGGACAATAAGAAAATGTAAGTATTAGGTTCTCGTATATGCTGACTGCCAAACTAACTTTTATCTCACTACAGTCCCGAGTCCTTGGGTGTGCTAATAGGCTGTGTGTTTCTGGTGGCAATGTTTCTATTCATACCGATGCCATTCACGCTGGAGAAGGCGGCTGCCATGGATGCTGTGACGGGCGGCAAACCACAAACTTTTCCACACGAAGAGGTGAGGAAATGCATTATTATTACAAAATATAGCCAATCTTACATGACGTGGTGATACTCACGTAAAACACAAGCGTAGTGTTATAGGCAAACAATATAGTTTAGTTTATGCTCTAACATCTATTGGCAAATCCGAACGTTGTTTTTCACAACTAATTTGCGATGGCGCCTTATGTACAAGTTCTTTATCTTCGTGCTCTTCCTGCGACTCCAACGCGCTGTCTACAGTTTCTGCTCTTTCCAAAGATTCTGCCATGTTTTCCGTCAGCATACGCTCTATCGGCACATAGGCGTGCAGACGACAAATCTCATTTACATGCGCATTGAAAACGTCCGGTTTGTCCGCGTACACATGATGTCCCGTCTCCGGAATGCTTATAATATCCACATACGAGCGAGTACGTTCCTGCTGAATTTTCTCACCCGTTGATCGGTCAATCCAAGAGCGTGCACCATAGATAAAGGTCATGGGCACCGACTCGTTCGCTGCCACAATGCGATGCACCATGGGATACTTGGCGGAACCAAGAAAATGCAACATCTCATGAAAGGCCGCCTCACCGCTGGGTGTCTGCGCATTGCACTGATGCAAATACTGTGGCATTATTTGTTCAGCATTTTCCACGACGGCGGAGAATTTTCGTATTATATCTGGTCGAATTTTTTGCAGCAGCCATTTTCCCATGGGACCAGCCACCCGTATGGCAAATAACGGATTGAATGGCGTTACGACGACGGCAATGGCACGCACCCACAATGGAAATGATTTTTTTGTAGACGCCCATTCGGGAAATCCCCACGGATCGGCCAATATCAAATGTTTAATATGTTCGGGATGTGAGAGCGTATAGCTGGCAGCAATAAAACCGCCCATCGAATGTCCCAACAAAATCATTTGCTGCAAATTCATTTGTTTACGCCACTCTTCCAGCGATGCAACAAACTGTTGCTCACATGTGACTGCATCGTTGGCGAATTTCGGACGTGTGCTGCGTCCGAAACCTAAAATATCCATGGCATAGACGGGTCGCTGTTCGGCCAAAGCATCTAAATTCAAGACCCAGAGTGCTAGGCCAGCACCAAGGCCGTGTAGCATTACGACAGGCACCTCTTTACTTTCTGTATTTAATGCAATGGTCCAGATTTTGTCATCTTCGCCAACGGCAGAACCGATTTGAACATTAAATGTACGGAATGGTAGCCGGAGACATGAAAGTATTTTGTGCTCCACAGCACTTAATACTGTTAAAGAGCTTGTCGTCCAGTTAATTAGTGATTTCCAAAATTTGACGGTTTTCACCGAACGTTGCTCAACCTCCAAGTGGTTATTCGAAACTGTATTGTGGTGTTGTTCAGCAGCCATTAAATAGATTTTTTGTACATAGATATAAATATTTTTTTTGGAAATTAAAAACGCGATGCAATGATTTGTAAGTTGATATAAATAATATTTGAAAAACTGTTAATTTTGATTAATAACCACATGACGTTCAGATGAATTATTACATTTGCTTTAAAATGATATAAATATACCTTTTTTGTTAATTGCTTCAAGTTAGTGGTTGATAATGATATAAGATTTTTAGTATAACGTTACTAACATCGAAAGTAGATGTTTCGCTGCGAGTCTGAGACACTTTTAGGCGATGAACGTGAGTCCTCTTTCTCTTTTGATGCCTTTCTTCAAGTATTATTTGGAGACTATGTCAACTTTTTGAACTTAAATATCCCGAATGTGCTTTTTTTACAGTTGCTTTGAAAAAACGTATATTGTAAATCTATATTTTATTCATTTCAGTTCGTCGAACTTATTGTGGCTCTGCTCTCTATATGCTGCATGATTCTGCTGGGTTTTGCAGACGATGTGCTTGATTTGCGCTGGCGTCACAAGCTCATGCTGCCCACAATTGCAACATTACCATTACTTATGGTATACTATGTCAACTATAATTCGACAACAGTGATAATGCCTAAATTTGCAACAACACTCGTGGGCAACTCTTTAGATATAGGCGAGTATTTTTATTTTGTTATAAGGCTATCAACTCTCAATTTGGAATAAGAACACATTTTAATTATAAAAAGAAGAAAATACTGAACAGTGGAATCGCAAGACATTTTTGGTAGGCAGACATGGCTGTTTAAAACATTATATCGAAGGATTTCAAGCGGACAAAAGCATAGATTGTATCAAAAGCTGCCTATTTTCTTCGCATACTCAAAATATGACAGGAACTTCCCCTAAAAGTTATACAAAATTCGATTACCTGCTTGAAATCTTCAAATTACAAAATCTGCCAATTTCCTGTGTGTTTGCCGAATTTATGCACCAAATATTTCAGAAAAATTAGAGAAATGTTTGTCTCGAAATGCACCAAATAAGTATTTTTTTTTTTTTCAATAATCATCATAATTTTGTTAACTGTTTTTTGCCTTTTTAAACTTTCCCTGCATGAAAATGTTTTAGAAGTACAACCGTTGATAAAGTAGTACTGTCCTTCCAAAAAGAGTACGATTATTGGTAGCCTTAGTTTTAATTGGTATTTTAAATACAATAATAATAGGGTATTTTTCTATTTTAAAGGTATATTTTATTACATTTACATGGGCATGCTAGCGGTATTCTGTACAAATGCCATAAACATTTTGGCCGGCATTAATGGTTTAGAAGTTGGACAATCATTGGTGATTGCTGTCTCCATTGTTATTTTTAATAGCGTCGAACTTGTGCTGGGTCACCAGCAACATGCGCACAAGTTTTCGTTGTATTTGATGCTGCCATTTGTAGCTGTTACCTTGGCATTGTGGAAGTTTAACAAGTGAGTAGATCATTTATTTATTTTTTTTTTCAATTTATATTGTGTGATGCGTTGGGAAAAGATAAGAAATTTAAGAGTTTTAATTGATGCTAATTCAAATTAGCAAATTTACGAGCAAAAAGACATAACGCTCATTTACTACAAGAGTGTCGTAACTCAAAAGGTAGTGTGCAGAATTATCCGTTATATTATGATTCATCTTGTGTAAAAAATTCTTTTTCATATCTTGTATACTCACCGGATGAGAAGAGAATATGCCGTTACCTCATTT
This sequence comes from Dryomyza anilis, assembly GCA_951804985.1. Taxonomy (NCBI): domain Eukaryota; kingdom Metazoa; phylum Arthropoda; class Insecta; order Diptera; family Dryomyzidae; genus Dryomyza; species Dryomyza anilis. The sequence continues at coordinate 12,393,024 of OX638131.1, forward strand.
CAGATGTCCTATACATTTCATATGCAAGGAGAGAGTCAATTGAAAACTTTAAACGCGTTTTCTATAAAATCGCTTTTTTGAGTTATGACACTCTTGTTGTAAATGACTTTAAAAATTACCGGTTACCAAATGAAAATCGAATGAAAGGCAGTACAATTTAGTCAAAAATTTAGTCGAACTCGCACACAAATATTTTTGTGTTGGACTTGAAACCCTCAAAACAAAAAAGACAGAAAGCAACTACAGATAACATGCATCGCATATCGACCCGAAAACACGATGACAACCCACGCAAACATTTAAAGGACCATGATTTACGGATATGCACCTGGGACATCCGAAGTGGGTTGATGTCCTCGAAAAATAATACAAGGTTGACAACAGCGCAATCCAGGAAATGTGATGGACAGGACAGGGCTGCTCTAAGCAGGCATCCTGTGACGTGACATCTATTTAGTTATCTACTAGTATTTCGTACCCGGGCTGCGCAACGGTGGTTTTATTTTTATTGGGTTTTTTTTTTACACATTTATTTAACCAAAGCTGTTCACTTCTGTTTTTCCCGTTTTTGAATTATTTTTTCCATTTTTTCCCGTTATCTGTTTTTGCTATTCTTTTGATTTTTCCCTTTTTGCATTCTGTTTTTGTTTTGAAATTGATTTTTTGCTTTAATTTTTTGTTTTTGTGTTTTAAATGTTAATTTTGTGTTTATAATATTTTTACGTTTTTGATTTTGAATTTGTGTTTGCTTTTATTTTTTCCATTTTTTCCCGTTTTCTGTTTATGCTATTCTTTTGAATTTTCCTTTTTTGCATTCTGTTTTTTTTTTTGAAATTGATTTTTTGTTTTAATTTTTTGTTTTTGTGTTTTAAATGTTGTTTTTGTGTTTATAATATTTTTACGTTTTTGATTTTGAATTTGTGTTTGCTTTTGTGTTTTTGGTGTTGATTTTTTTATTTATTTTTGGTTTTGTGTTTTTCTTTTGGTTTTGTATTTTTGCTTTTATTTTTTTGTTTTTGCTTTTATGTGTTTTGATTTTGCTTTTTATTTGTTTTTTTTTTGTCTTTGCTTTCATTTTTGTATTTTTGCTTTTGCTTTTGTTTTGTTTTTTTTTTTTGTTTTGTTTTTATTTTTGTTTCTGCGTTTTTGATTTTTGTGTTTTAGCGTTTTTGATTTTTGTGTTTTAGCGTTTTTGATTTTGTGCGTTTGTTTTTGTGATTTTGCTGTTGTTTTTTGTTTTTGCTTTTGTTTTTAGTTTTGTTTGCTTTTAGTTTTGTATTTGTGTTTTTGCTTTTGTATATATATATTTTTTTTGTATTTGTGTGGTGAGTTTCAGTGTGGTGAATTTCAGTGTGATGAATTTTATTGTGGTGAGTTTCAGTGTGGTGAATTTTATTGTGGTGAGTTTTAGTGTGGTGAATTTTAGTGTGGTGAGTTTCATTGTGGTGAGTTTTAATGTGGTGTGGTTGCTTTTGTATATATATATTTTTGTATTTCAGTTTAGGTTTCATCTTCTTAGCTGGTGTAAGTCCCAAGTTATAACACTTTAAACATTTAGGTCGTATGGAAGGTGCCATGCCCCTATATCTAATCTCGCCTATATATAGGTTATGAAACCCCCGGGCTCCAATTATCTTGGTGCAAAATTTCAGTTAAATCGATTCAGCGGTTCAGACGTGATGCTGGAACAAACAGACAGACCGACAGAGAGACCAAGAGTTTTGTATATATAGAAAGATACTACATCAAGGCTAAATATTTCCACATCAGCATAATTTGTACCACTGTATCTCTGAAAGAAGTGGTCGGAAAAAATAAAAAAAATGTATCATTGATACTCTTTATCAGTTGTCCAAATTATATTGAAATCGAAGAGGTAAAATCTTGTTGGGCTCGTAAATATGACCTCTCTTGAATTCATAGTAGATGCTTCATATTACGAGGTTCTCATATTATGAGGTGCTCATATTATGAGGGTAACATATATCAAACTCATTTAAGACTCTTAAAATGCTTCAAATGATTGTTGGGCATTCAATTAAACTACTTGATAAAATAGTATTTCAAATTCATTTTATTTAATATTTTTATAATTCATTTTAACAACTTAAATCGGCAATATAACACATACCTACATATAACATTAATAACTTGAATGAACTAGTACAATACAAATAAGTAGAGCTAAAAATGCGTTGTAATAATTTTACAATACAAAAAGATAAAACAAAAATGTTGTTTCAACAAATTAATCGGCGTTTTGTATTCAACAATTAATTGGTTTAGTTATGTCATGTAATGTATTTTATCACAGCAAATTTACATTATTTTAAAAAATGTTTTATTTTTATTTTCTTTGTGTTACAAGCATTTAATACAAAATACGCATTTATTAAGATACGCTTTACAACAAATGCATTAATTAATATACATAATATATATATATATATTTTTCTCTATTGATATGTGTCAGCTAAAAGCATATACAATTATTATGTATGTTCAATGGTAATTATAGGCACAATAATAAACTCAAATAAATTCGTTTTGATACATAGAAATTGTCATATTACAAAGTATTGCATTAAATGCTTACATTATACAAATATTCTATATTTAATTTGAATTTAGTAATTTTGATTATATATATTATAATATTCGAAAGGTAATTATGTTGCCGAAATTGAAAAAAAAAAATGAAATGCTTTATACTTACATAGTATATAAATTTTAACATGATAATAATTTTGGATTATATACACTGAATTGAGTGATTTTGAATTCAATATTCCCCCGCATCATCATCATCGTCCGCCTCGAGTGTTACATATAAATTCATTAATAAGTTGCCAAATTTCCAACTGCACTGCTCTGCATACGAGGGCGCATAATATTTTTCCGCATAACGTCGCAGTTTCAACAACGTCAACTTTTGGTCCAAATCTTGACCTTTAGCTATTTGTTGCTGCACATAGCTAACATCGATTTGTGGTGATTTTGCAGTCTTTGGAATTGCCACTAATGCATCAGCCAAAAGTTGCAATTCTGCAATTATTTCTTCGGGTTGTTGACAAAATTGACAAAACCAACCACCAAAGTGATTCAGATCGCCAATAACAATTTCAGCAGCGCGCATACTTTTTTTCAAAAGCAACCTTGGATTGCCAAGCGCCAGACTGTTTAGTGTACCAAAAGTGCACAAGACACCACTTATCCGGGTTTGACTCGGATGTTGCCAATAGAAGCCATACATTACATGTTTCAGTCGAAAACGCATTATGTGCCTTGATGACTCCTCCGCCTCCTCATCGGCATTGTAATAGTATTTAAGAAATTTTAAAGTTTTGCTATTAATTATTTCATCATTTGTTGTGTATAAAAACAAATCTGTCGTTTTCGTTGACTCAATTTTACCCTGCGCTATGTTGGCTTTATATAAATTGTAGCCCTGTTTGGCAACATCTATTTTGTTGCTTCTTTTGTTCGCACAGTAATTTATTAAATACTGTTCTGGTTTTAGTAGCTCTTTTAAACGATGTTCCAATGCTTTAAGCTCAGTGCGTTGTGTTTTTCTAAAACTAACATTAATCACAAAATAATCCACAACCTCGTCGACATTTTTTAACTGCAATTCCAGCAGTTCCAATGCCAGCATATTACCATTCAACATATAAACTAATCTATGTGGTGTTTTTGTCATTGGCTCTTGCAATTTCAGCGTCGTCAGTTTAGACGTCAACAGCAGCGTACGCCAAATTATCTCCGGCTGTCCGCAATCTTTGCCATGCCAATCGGTACGACAGCGACATGTTGTGTCCAGCCATGCCAAAGCCTCCGTCTCAACGACGTCATTTATTCTATTCTCTAAAGTGGTATTTAAAGTGCCCTCCAAGTAGCACCACATGGGTGCCTCCTCATCGGCAAGCACTGCACCTGTATCGTTAATCAGTCTATTTTCGTTTAGCACAAAATCCCTGCGCATTCTTGCCAGCTTTTTCTCAGTTCCCTGCAGCGTTGTTTCCCTATTTGTAATACTAGTTTTTAGTGTAGATTTTGTTATAAAATTAACGTTGTGTATTTTGTCGGCTTCATCTGCATCACCCTTGATTGCAGCCCCTCCTACATCTGTGCGTACAATGGATTCCAATTGAAACAGCCAAAAGTATCCCACAAAGAATATTTGCAGCAACACCAGTGACCAGATAATAAGTTTCTTTCTTGTCGATGATCCTCCTCTACACGCTGTTCCTCCTCCACCAAAGTCTCCAGCTGTTGGTGACGACTCTCTTGTTTTTCCCTCATGTTCTTCGGCATTGCGTTGTCGTTGTGGTATCGTCCCTATTCCTGCACTGCGTAGATGCATTTATCCAGTGATAGCTGCTGCTTTTTTACTGCATTTTAATTGAATTTTGATTCTTTTGGGTATTCTTTGAAGAAATATAGTTTCTATAATCAATTCCTTCAAGTTTTAATTCGTGAAACACACCCAAGAAAAATGTACTGCTGACTGCTGTTGCGAACAGCTGCTCAACACCTGCAAAATTTGCCACCAACCCCCACAGCAGTGAGCCAGCTGCATTTAAATCACCCCCCACTTAGTGATTCATATGTCAGCTGTTAGTGCTGCCACATAGGAAAATGTCCCAATGCAGGGATGGTGTTTATAACCGTTTCGGTTTTATTCAGCGAAAAGTTTTTCAAATTTTAAACCCATTAAATACGGGCTGATATGTCAAGTCCATGATACAATAACAAGATTGTAGTATCCCAGAGCGCCTCTCATATTTTTTTCTTGTCCCATACAACATTTTGACATAAACATGGGACGTTTGACAGTATTTGCAGGCGTTTGACAGAAGCACTGGACGCCTAAGAAGAACAAGAAATCTAATACTTCTACCTTGAATAATTGTATCATGGTCAAGTCCTCTGCATTTTCAAAAATTAAATATTTATACTATGAAATCATGTCTATGTACCAGGAAATTTAATTTATGTCTTATATATCATATTTCTAACAAACTCAAATTAGTGAAAATTGGTTTGACGCACTTGAACTTGTCTTTCTTTTCGCTTAATAACTTTGACTTTAATTATGTAGTTACGTAAAATTACATTGACATTGCTATAAATAAAATATTATTAAAGCACCTTTAAAAAAATCTCTATTTCAGATATCCATCGCAAGTATTCGTTGGTGATACCTTCTGTTATTTTGCCGGCATGACATTTGCAGTCGTTGGAATTTTAGGACATTTTAGTAAAACATTAATATTGTTTTTCCTGCCGCAAATTATTAATTTCCTCTACTCCATACCACAACTATTCCATTTTGTACCCTGTCCACGACATCGTCTACCGAAGTATGATCAAAAAACGGATTTGTTACACATTAGCACTACTGAATTCCACAAGGATGAACTGAATGTATTGGGTAAAATAATGGTAAAAATATTTCGTACCTTGAGGTTAATTACGTGGCAAGAACAAGCTAATGGTCAGGTGGTTACAAATAATTTTACCTTGATCAATTTTGTGCTGGTTGTGTTTGGGCCGGCGCATGAGAAGGTTGTCACACAAATGCTGATGGCATTTCAGGTGACCTGCACTGTTTTAGCATTTGTAATACGATATCCGTTGGCGAGTTATTTTTATGATGCGTAGATTAAGCTAACTAGACTAATTTAGTTTAATACAACAAAGAAACCAAATAAAGTACTTTTAAATTGTAACAATTCAAATGCATTTTTATTTTTGTTTTTATCTATATTTGAAACTGAAAATGAGAAGCGTTTTAGATTCGGTTTCCTGCCGAGTGTTGGTTTTAAATGTTATTTATTATAAAGATTTCGATTTCGGTTTCAATCCTTTGTTTTATATAAAACAAAAAACGCGCACTATTCAGAACATATACGAAAAAACGGCACCGAAAATGGCAGTAAATATATTTATGAACTATTTAGCGTATTCACAGTTTCATGAATACGACAGTGCGGCAATTAAACTGTGAACACCACTTTTCTGCTTGTTCCAGTATTTCGTCAAATAAATGCAGCTGATTCTTATAAATTTGGTATTTTTTTCAAAATATCATAAATATTCCTCGATTTGAAAAGAAAGACAAATAAATTAGCATTTTATGTGCACTTTTAATATTCAATTTTACAATTTTTCTTCCTTTCACAAAATACGACGCTTTAATACAACAAAGAAACCAAATAAAGTACTTTTAAATTGTAACAATTCAAATGCATTTTTATTTTTGTTTTTATCTATATTTGAAACTGAAAATGAGAAGCGTTTTAGATTCGGTTTCCTGCCGAGTGTTGGTTTTAAATGTTATTTATTATAAAGATTTCGATTTCGGTTTCAATCCTTTGTTTTATATAAAACAAAAAACGCGCACTATTCAGAACATATACGAAAAAACGGCACCGAAAATGGCAGTAAATATATTTATGAACTATTTAGCGTATTCACAGTTTCATGAATACGACAGTGCGGCAATTAAACTGTGAACACCACTTTTCTGCTTGTTCCAGTATTTCGTCAAATAAATGCAGCTGATTCTTATAAATTTGGTATTTTTTTCAAAATATCATAAATATTCCTCGATTTGAAAAGAAAGACAAATAAATTAGCATTTTATGTGCACTTTTAATATTCAATTTTACAATTTTTCTTCCTTTCACAAAATACGACGCCAAAAAACATGTAGCCCTGAACTACTCTCAAATACAACACTTGTGGTATTTCACTTTTATGAGGGAAGCAACAACAAATTGACGTTTCTGTGTTATTGTATCGTATATATTATACATGGTACGAATACCATACTAAAATAAGACGAACTGTGAATACACTCATTAAATTTTTTAAACTAAAAAAAGGAGTAGAAATACATGACCCTACTTTTTCTGCGTCGAGAAATAGTAAACACATAATTTAAAAAATATCAAATATTCTGTGAATATTTAATTAATTTTATTCCATTGTCAAATGATTTTTTGAAAGTTTTGCTTGCGAAATATGAGTGTTTCTCTTGGATCTATCGAATCGGAATTAAGTGTACCAGAGGAAGAGGAGGAAGTTAGCCCCATTGGTGTAGGTCATAGATGGTTAAAATAAAAACAATATTAAGTAATAATCAAAAATTAGCTTTACATTGGAGGACGCAATGCCGCTTGCGAAAGACATGGACGTGGTTGGGCTATTTTACCAAATGGTGATCAATATGATGGACAGTATCGACAGGGTAGACGACACGGCATCGGTTTGTACGTTTTCAAAAATGGCGAACGGTATTATGGAAAATATCGTTGTGGTAAGCATAACTTTAATCACAAATTACATTAGATTTAATAGAGCAAAAAAACACAGTAATGCAAAAACCTTTATATATCTTACAGTAGCAGAATCAGTGGTGTTCAGCACTTAGGTACAGTTTTAGTTCTTAGTTTAAACTTTTATCGCATTTTTAAAACTTCTATACTTTCGAATTAAAAATAGTGAATGTCGTTAAATTTTACACAGACATATTAAATATTTGTGAATAACAAAATGGCATCTAGTTTAAACAAAGTTTTAAATGAAAATGTTACTAAAACAACTGAACCTGAGTGGATGTTTTTGACATTTACGACCACAAGGAAACCTTCTTGTTGTACAAAAATATTCTAATTTGTTTATTTATCTATATAATTCACAGAGCGTCGGACTATCGTTTTTATGGTCCGAATTTTATATTTGTTCTGTTATTACTTTTTTCGTTCATCTGTGTAGCGGTTAATAGGAAACAACAACAAACACATGTCTTCTGCTGAGTTCACTATATTCATTTTGCAAGTGCAACTACAAACATATACGTATCCAACAACACAGCATCGAAGCTTGCGGTCAAGGTTTTCGCGTACTACAAATGTTGGCATATGTTTTATTATTGCTTTCTTTGAACATTTTTGTGTGGAAATAAATCAAAGACAACAAAAAGAATGTATTCTGTTTTAGCTCACTTCATTCCTCAACTTACTTTCCTCCTTAATTTGTGTAGTGGTAAATCGAACACAACAACAAACACATGTCTTCAGCTGAGTTTACTTTATTTCTTTTGCGAGTGCGACAACATACATATGCCAAGAAATTGTTGCATCTGTTTTGTTATTGATTTCCTCGATCATTTGTGTAGCGGTAAATCGAACACAACAGCTCACTTCATTACTCACTGTATTCCTTACTTAACTCGGTAATTTGTGTGGTGGTATATTGTTGCATGTGTTTTGTCATTGATTTCTTTGATAATTTGTGTAGCGGTAAAGCCGAATACAACAACAAGCATGTCTTTTGTTTAACTCACTTCATTTCTGTATTTCTTACTTAACTCGGTAATTTGTGTGGTGGTAAATCGAACATAACAACAAACGCATGTCTTGCGCTGAGTTCACTTTGTCCCTTTTGCAAGTGCAATCACAAACATATACGAATCCAACAACACAGAACCGAAGCTTGCGGTCGAGGTTTTCGCGTAGAACAAGAAATGTTTGCATTTTTTATTATAGCTTTCTTTCAAACATTTGTGTAGAGATAAAGCAAAGACAACAACAAGCATGTCTTCTGTTTGAGCTAACTTCACATCCATGTATTCCATACTTTCCTCTTTAATTTGTGTAGTGGTAAATCGAATACAACAACAAACATATGTCTTGCGCTGAGTTTACTTTAATTCTTTTCCTAGTGCAACAACAAACATATGCGAAGAAATTGTTGCATCTGTTTTGTAGTTGATTATTTGTGTAGCGGTAAATCGAACAAAACAACAATCATGTCTTCTGTTGAACTTATTGTATTCCTTACTTAACTGTTAACTTGTGTAGTGGTAAATCAAACACAATAACAAAAACATTTTAACTGAGTTTGCTTTATGCATTTGTGAGTTCAACGTCAAAAATGCGTATCCATCATCCAATAGAGGATCGATTGAGTTTTTCGCGGAATTACTACAAACTAAATTCGTGGGTGTTGTTCTGAAACAAAAATTTTTTTTTGGGGCGGTATGGCTGGTAACATCAAATTTAAGCGACGATGGTAATCTTTTTTTTTTGCATTTGCTAACGATATGACAATTCTAGGACATCGTTCGGGTCGCGGCATGTTCATCTATCCCGATGGCACTGTGTACGAGGGCAACTGGCGCAAAAGCATCAAGCATGGCAAGGGACGCTACAACTATGCCAACGGCGACATCTATTCGGGTGACTGGTATCGCGGTCAACGACACGGTGTCGGCGTCTACACCATGCATTTGGACGGCGCCTGTCCGCCGATACGCATAAAGAGCACATGGCGTCAAGGTGTGCGTGTCGGTCCGTTCGAAATCTATTTCGGCGATGAGGATAAATCAATTGTGCTGCATGGCACCTGGGACAACAATTATCCACAAGGACCGGCTGTCTTCAGTTTCGATCAGAAATACATGCTAATGGGTTACTTTCAATCACCGTCATACAATGAGCCACACAGAGATATGGGCGAAGAAGAAGGAATGGGTGGCGAGGAGGGACAACGCAGTGAATACGATTTAATGATGCCATCTGTTTGGTATTCGCAGGGTATCTCTGTTTATGATTATGCACAATTACCACAAGAACCGGTGCCGTTGCCACTGTCCGATTCGGATATTTCGGTGTGTTCGTTGTCGACCGTGCCGACAGAGATGAGCGTCGAGAAGATCATAGACTATGGTGGTGAGTTTGAGGAGGGCGAAAATGAAGAGTGTGTGCCGTGTGAGTGCGAATGCAGCGTGAGCGAATTGGATACAGAGAGTGAAGTGCCATGTGCCGAGGATGCAGATCCGTGCGCCATTGAGATAATCAACAAAAATCCATGTTAAATTATGTAGATATTATATATATATATTGTATATTTTTAAAAATCAATAAATTCTAGTTCATTTTAATTTTTTTGTAATTTAAATAATATTCGTATTTATTTAATATATATGTGTTTTATATTATTATTTCTTTAAGATAGATGCGTTATTATTATTCTTAAATATAAAACGCGACTTATTTTTGTATTTTCTTTTTTTTTTTTTTTTGTTTTAAGTGCTTATGTAATTTTATTGCTTAGCTATTTACAAAGTATTCTTTTTATGATAATTATTATTTTTAATATTAATGCTAATGATTTGCTGCAGATAGATATTTTTTAAAAATATTAATAGATCTTTATGCTTAATACTAAATACTTTTAATGCATTCAAATTCAACTGTTTTTTTTTTTGTTTTGTTTTTTAGTATATACTTGCTGTGCTACACTACAAATACTAATAATAGTTGTTGTGGTTGCCTGATTAATGTGGGTTCTTTTTGTTGTTGTTTTTTTTTTTGTTTAATATTATAAAAATTTTACACTTTTAGTTTTTATTTTATTTGTTTTTGAGCTGCTTGTTGCATTGAAACTATTCCCTGAAATTACTATTTCAATTGTAATGCGTTAGCTATCAATTACTACTTTTAATTGCTATCGTATTTTCAAATTGAAGGCTAGTCTTGGAGAAGGGCGAACGTATATAGTAGTGGAGACATTTTAAATAATAAACAATTAAATATTAATAAAATTTAATAAAAAACAAGAGAGAATGAATTTTTTTTTTGCATTTTAAAGGAAAACCTAAACTATTTTGTATTAAACCAAATAAACTGGGCCATTTTTACAAACAACAGTTAAAAGCATTCAATAAATTGAAGCGGGTGTAACTTAAACTTGAAAGCTGCACAATTTGTTGATTAAAATATTATGCAATGGCTACTATTTGTATCAGGAGCATCAGTTTCGAAAGACAATTTGTACCCTAAATAAGAACCGTGCACAAAATATTACGTTGGAATTTTTTATTTCAAAAGTTTTTTGCATGGTATAAAAATAACGTATGCCGAAAAAAATCGATGGAAAATTTTGTTTTTCAAAACTAGGAAATAAAGTTCCAATGACAACACATCATTTCTATACGATTTGAGAGTGCTGATTTTGACCGCACCATTCCTTTCTACTGCTTAACATTTTTAGGAATAACAAAGTAATTTAACAGAAAACTATATTTTTTATTTGTCAAAACTAAGTTCAATATTCTCCGGAGAACCAATTAGTTTTCAAGATATTTTAATCCAAACATAAAAAATATTGATTTAAAAAAATTATTTTGACTTTTTGAACTAGGACAAATTGAATAAAAAAATTAAAATGGTTCAAAAAAAAAGTCAAAAATACCAAACAAACTTTTTTGAGTTTAGATTAAAATATCCTAAAGACGTGGAATGCCAATATTTCAATTAGTTTTCCAGATATTTTAATCCAAACTTGTGCTATGTTCTTGAATGACTTGAAACATTTTTAATATTTATTCTTAACGACAAAATTAAAAAAAAATTATACCAAAACTGTAAAAAAAACCAAACATTTTGTTGAATTTACATTCAAATATCCTAAAGAAATTTTAATATTCATGCCAGTCCCATTTTTTCAATTAGTTTTCAAGATATTTGCATCCAAACACAAAAATAGTTTGATTTGTACCAGGAGAAGACAATTTGTACCCTAAATAATTACGAACCATAAGACTGTATTTTTTTCATCAAAAAGAATTTCAATATTCTCCGGAGAGCCAATATACCAATTAGTTTTCAAGATATTTTAAACCAAACATAAAAAATAATGTTGACTTTTTGGACTAGGTCAAAAAAATAAAAATTGTTCCAAAAAAGTCAAAAATACCAAACAAACTTTTTTGAGTTTAGATTAAAATATCCTAAAAACATTTTAATATTCGTGGAATGCCAATATTTCAATTAGTTTTCCAGATATTTTAATCGAAACATGTACTATGTTTTGGAAAGCTTTGAACCATTTTTAACATTTATTCTTAACAAGAAAAAATATAAATTATTCCAGAACAGTCATAAAAACCAAACATGTTGATGAGTTTAGATTTAAATATCCTAAAGAAATTTTAATATTCATGCCAGTGCCATTTTTTCAATTAGTTTTCAAGATATTTGCATCCAAACACAAAAATTGTTTGATTTGTACCAAATAAAAATTGTTCCAAATTAGTCAAAAAAGCAAACAAATTTTTGTTGGGTTTAGATTCAAATGTCCTAAAGACATTTTAAAGCCAACATTTCAATTAGTTTTCCAGATATTTTAATCCAAAGCCTTGAAAGCCTTGAACAATTTTTAACATTTATTCTTAACGACAAAATGAAAATAAAAATTGTTCCAAAACAGTCCAAAAATACCAAACATTTTGTTGAATTTACATTCAAACATCGTAAAGAAATTTTAATATTCATGCCAATGCCATTTTTTCAATTAGTTTTCAAGATATTTGCATCGAAACACAAAAATTGTTGATTTAAGAAAACAAAAAACTTTAAGGCCCCTATTATGACTGGCGAAGCGAATGCAGTTTGCGAAGCGAATGCAGTTGGCGAAGCGAACGTAAAAAAGCAATCAATTCGCCAGAAAAAAAGTAAACTAAAGCGAACGTAAAAATCATGCGAACGTAGAAATCATTCGCCTGAACTTCATTCTTCTGGCGAATGGAAGCTGTGAAGCATTATACGTTCGTTCGCTTCGCCAAGTTCATTCGCTTCGCCAGTCATGATAGGGCCTTAAAATGACTATTTCAAAAATACAACAGTGTCCAAAAATTTTGTAATTGTGATTGTTACTTTGAACTATGTTCCAGAAAACCATGAAACATTTTTTTAATATTTTTCTTCAAAACTAAAAATTAAATTGTTCAAAAATAATCTAAAAAAAAAACAAACAACATTTTCAGAAGTCAGATTCATATATCCTAAAAACAAATAAGAATATTGGCATTGTTTTTAATATTAAAATTTGTCTAGGCAATTGAAAGAAAAATTGCATTTAAAATTTATTTAAAAACAACTATTGTAAAGCACTCCAATTTGTATATTAAAAAATGACTGGAAAGGTTATGAAATTAAGATAGCATCTTTTATAAATTTTACGTAATGGAAAAAAGAGAGCATACAGTCAAAAGCAGCCCCCTCAAACTATAGAAATAAATGGTATTGAGTAGCGTAAAGCCTGAATCATCGATTAAATAAACAATCAACTTTTGAATCAATTTTCAAAACAATTAAAATATCAATCGTGTGATTGACTCATTTTCCATACAAAAATTGGGCAAACACACGATTGATATTAAAAATTATTTGAAAATTGAATCAAACGTTGATTGTTTATTCAATAATCTGATTCAGGCTAAGCATTTAATAATTTTTATACCACAATCAATTTTTTTTTTTTTTTTGACATCATTCTACCTAAAACAATGTATTTAAATTACTTTAAAATTTAAAAATGCTTCATTCTTTAAAAATAAAATGCAACAAAAATAAATCAGTTTTTGCTAAAAATATGTTGCAGCATATTTTTGTTTGTTTGTTTAGCAATTATTCGCAACTGGCAAATAAATTTGCAAAACATTAACTGCATTTTGTAAAAACGGCCCGGCCCCTAACGTTAAAAGTTCAATACATAATTTGAACGCATATACTATATATATATATATTGTGTTATGCCTATAAATACATAAAAATATATATATATTAAATTATACTTAATGAGAGAGTGTTAAGTTTAGCTGAAAACTGAAATTCTCCACAAAACCTTTCGCTTTATACTGCCAAAGAGTACAAATTTGTTTGCCTAATTATAAATTTAATGCATTTAAAATATAAATTTCATAGAAAAAAAATTCACTTAGAGCGCGCGCCGCGTGTTAACATCGTCTACTGCTAAATTGTATAATTATTATAAATGTTTTTTGTTTGTTTTTAGTTTTTTTGTTTTTGTTGTTTTGTTTGTTGTTTTTGTTGTTTAGAAGTAGTTATGCGTAGATATTAATGCTAGTGTTGGTGAGTGTTGTGAGTTTTAAAGCAAGTGGGCATTTCCCAAGGCACTATAAGAATGTTTTATTCGCCTTGTGAAGTCTTGATTTGCTCGGATTGATTTTGCACTTCAGCTGCTGTATCAAATCGTAAATTTTCAATGCTGGACCCACCTTCATGCCCAGCAACGTTATGATTTCATCCTTGGAGAGTTGCATCAGTCGCTTGCCATCGATTTTGTTGCGACTAAACATGTCACAGTGTGCGGTACAATCGTTGACACGCAAAAATTGTGACACATCATAGACATTCCATGTGTCTGGTATTAAATCACCACCATGTTCACCGCCGCCACTGTTGGCTGCTGCGGCGGCTGCAGCAGCTGCTGCTGTTGCACTCGCATCAGCAGACTCCGTTAGACGCGGAATGTATTTACTATTGGTAACCGCAGAATTCTGACAATTGAAAGTGTACAAAAAAAATATATATTAAAGCAAAAAATTCATTGCAAGTGTTGGCATTTTATGTGATGTTAATGTTGCAAGTACCAGTGACCAATAACAGTGCGCCAAATGTGGAAAAAAAATCATGAAAATGTAAGTGAAAATAAAAAGAATGTTTTATGTTATGCGTTAGTCTTACTGAGCCAAATGTTTTCGATGTTTTTTAGACTCTTGAGTATATTTACTATTTTTGTATGCAATTTGTAACGGTAATTTATAAAATATTAAAATGCAACCCTGCAATTTAGGGTTGTATCTCTGCTAGAAATAGAAAATGTATTTATCAGTAAATACAATTGGTCTAAATATTAGTCGTCCAAGATATAGTTAGCTATTTTATAAAATTTTTACAATTTAAATTTTTCAATGTTTAAAAATCAGAGACCAAAAATAGCTATTAACCTTTATTTCCATTTGGTTTTTCACTGAGAGACCTTATTTTTTAAAAAATAAAGTTCTCTGGTTGAGAGATACTTTTTATTTAAAAAATAAAGGTCTTTGGTTGAGAGTTATATGAAAACCTTTATTTTAAAGGTCTTTGGTTAATGGTTGTTAGTAGACCGAAAATTCAATTAGTCTCATTTAAAGGGAATTTATAGAAAATGATAGGAGAACTGAAAAATATGGATTTTCGGCATCCAATCGAGATTATTGGACGTATAGAGAAGAGATGGGCAGAATTAAATTTATTTCACAACTAAAAACTAACATTACGGAAGCACCCAAGTGCGTCCAATATATCAGATGAATCGCATTTTAAATTTAATAATTTGTTTTTTTTTAGAAAATGGGCAATGGTCTGCGTTGTTTTTGTCGACCGAAAAAATTTTTTTAACAACATTTTTTTTCGAAAAGTTTCGAACATTGTTGTTTTTTCCAAATATATATTTTTTCGAAAACTGTGATTTCGACCATTGCGTTGTTGTTTTTGTCGCCAAACATTTTTTTTAACAATTTTTTTTTCGAAAATTTTCGAACATTGTTGTTTTTTCCATATATTTATATTTTTTTCGAAAATTGTGACTTCGACCATTGCGTTGTTTTTGTTGCCCAAACATTTTTTTAACAATTTTTTTTTCTAAAATTTTCGAATACTCCCAATAAACATAGTTTCGATTGTATATATTTTCGATAACGTTTCGAATTCGTAAAGATATCGTTAAATTTCTATAAAATCAGTATTGAATTATTTGTCAAAAAAAGCTGTTCAATGAAACAATTTAATAAATTTTAAAATTGGAAGAAATTTCGCAACTGTTAGAAACTTTTTAAATTTAGTAAGTATGCAATATTTTGTTGCTGGATCAATATACTAATTTTTAATCCCAAACTAGGTAAACAATTTTAATGTTGTGGATGCTATAGAATGCTTGGTGCACAGCTCCATGAAATATAACTTTAAGCCAAATTAATTTAAATAGTATCGAAATTGAATAAGCTTTTCGAATTCGTTTCAATATCGAAATTGAATAATTTTCCGAATTCGTTTCGATATCGAGATTGAATCAATTTTCGAATTTGTTTCGTTATCGAGAATTCATACAATATCGATATCGTTAACGATAGAGCCGTTTTTATCGAGAACGCTATCATTCTCGATTCGTTAACGATAGTCGAAAACGATAAGAATGTTCGTTCAAACGATATCATTTCCAATTCGTTTCGATATCGTTTGGTACGCTGGGCTGTTGTTTTTTTTTCGAATATATATTTTTTTTGTTAAAAAATTTTTTGGACGACAAATACATCGCAATGATCGAAATCACCATTTACCAAAAAAAAAAAAATCGACAAAAACAACAAAGTTCCAAAAATTTCAAAAAAAAAAAATTGTTATAAAAATTGTTGGGCGACAAAAACAACGCAATAGTCAAATCTTCATTTTCCAAAAAAAAATATTCGACGAAAACTACAATGTTCGAAAATTTTCGAAAAAAAAAAGTTTGTTGTAGTTCGTAGTTTGATAAAAACAACGATAACCGAAAACGAATTTTTCCGTTTTTGGTAAAAAAAATACAACAACAATTTTTTCTCGTTGTTATAAAAATGTTTGCTCGATAAAAATAATGTATAATTTAAAACTATTTGTCGCTGTGTACAAACAAACAACCAAACATATGGAAAACGACTTTTATATACACAAATTATTAATCAAAAATTACCTTAGTCGCTAGTCCAAAAATAATGTGAGGCATCTGATAAGAAAATTGTTCATTTACGTTTTTCAGCTTCTCAAAAATTACTAATGAGAGATATATTTTGTTAACCTATATATCTCTCGCTGTTTAATCGCAACCGATTTTTTTTTTAAATAATGGTTTCTCTCAGTCCGGAACCGAAATTTTTCAAAAATAAAGGTTTCTCACAGACCAAAACCTTTTTTTGTTGTTTTCTTTAATTTTTGGTTTCTCACTGATTTATATAATAAATGTAATTTAGTGAGAGTTATTCAGGAACATTCGAAAAGGTTAACCTTTATCTCTGGACTCTGTTAAAAATGTAGTTTCACTATTTTGATTTAAGGTTGATTTTTACCCGATTACGTAAAACGAAAAGAAATTCGTCAAAAACGCGTCGGAAATTACAGTGACAGAATTTTTTGTATTAAATTAAATAAAAACGATAAAATGAACAAGTAAAAAAGCTGTCACTAGAATTTTTGAAGAATTTTTTTTCGTTTCGTTTTACGTAATAACCTAGTGTCTACACGAGCCACCATTCAAAGACATAGCTATGGCTAAATAAAAATCAATAATTTTCAAAGACATCTGACGACATGAATAACCGTATATTTTCTTCAAATTGATACCAAGTACCAGCTGAACAGTTAAATCTTTCAAAACTAATTTGGACTCAGTAAGAACACTTAATATATATGCACAATAATGCTATTAAAATGCAGCGGAAACAAAACAAAACAAAAATAATTATATGAAATTGAATGAAAAATGCGCACTATTACAGACAGTACTTACCCCAATATAACTGTTTGCTTTGCGCCCAGCAGTGGGTGGCGCTGGTGAAATCGATTTCTTTACCGTTGCCGCTGTTGTGCTACGTGGCGGCTGCTGCTGCTGTTGTTGCTGCTGTTGTTGCTGCTGTTGTTGCTGTTGTATTGGTTTTTCCACACTCGCCGTAACCGCTGCCACTGGTGCAGACGTCGCCGCCGTCGTTGTTGGTGTCGTTGTTGCAGAAACTGCTACAGACGGCAACGGCGTCGATTGATCGGAACGGCTTATACTGTCATCATCGTAGTCATCATCGTCATCTTCATTCTCTTCATAGAAGGCTGCATTTTGATGCTCTGGTTTTAATTCCAATTTAATGCTTAATTTCGGCAGATGTGGCGTTGTCTTTAATGCAATCGTACGACTTTTAACTGTTTACAATAATTAATATATTTAATAAAAAAATACATTTTAAATTAATAAAAATAATGTTACCTCCTCCCGCTGCATTTTCATTTGCACCACGCATATTTGCTATTTTCTTTTTACGTTTCTTTTGCGGTTTCGGTTTGATGGGCGCTGCTTTGACTGGCTGCTGCAGATGCGCTGGTGGTCCTTCCAACTTGTGATTGACCAGCACACACCAGCCGACTGGGTAAAAATCTGCTGACTCACAATCCAGCCACTGATCGTATTCTTCGGTCCAACCGTCAAAGTGAATTTTCAAGAGGCGTCCAACGACGCGACCCACGGTTGCCACACATACAAGACGCGGGTCCATGAGATCGGCGCATTCGAGACTCATGCCAACCTACAGAAGAAAATGAGTTTAATATAGTTTTCTTCAAATTCAATTTTTATTAAAAAAAAAAATTATCACTACAATTAAAAAAAAAAAACGAATTTTCACTCAAAAATGATTTTTTCGCTAAAATTCAAAAAAAAAAATTAAAAATTTGATTTTTCACTAAATAATGAATTTTTTGCTCAAAATTGTATTTTTCACTTAAAGTAAAATTATTCACAAATGATTTATTTATTAAAAAAAAAATTGAAATTTTATTTTTTACTCATTAAAGATTTGTTTACTAAAATTTGAATTTTTTACTCAAATTTTTTTTTTTTTTTTTTTTTTGCACAAAAATTAATTTTTTATATTAAAATTGAGTATTTCACTTAAATTTTAATTTTTCATTCAAAATTGAGTATTTCACTCAAATTTGAATTTTTCACTCAAAATTGAGTATTTCACTGAAAATTTCATTTTTCACTCAAAATTGAGTATTTCACTCAAATTTGAATTTTTTCACTCAAAATTGAGTATTCCTTCACTCATAAATGTTTTTTCACTCAAAAATTTAATTTTTCATTCAAAATTGAGTTTTTTTGCACAACAATTAATTTTTATATTAAAATTGAGTATTTCACTTAAATTTGGATTTTTTCATTCTAAATTGAGTATTTCACTCAAATTTGAATTTTTTACTCAAAATTTAATTTTTATTCAAAATTTTATTTTTCACTCAAAATTTTATTTTTCACTCAAAATTTTATTTTTCACTCAAAATTTTATTTTTCACTCAAAATTGAATTTTACACTAAATTGTTTTTTTTTTTACCCAAATTGATTTTTTACTCAAAATTGATTTTTTATTTGCTTAAAATAGAATTTCACTCAAAATTGACAGGTTCACTAAAAATATAATTTTTCACTTAAAACTGAATTACACTGAAAATTACATTTTTCACTCAAAAATTAATTCTTCACTCATAAATGTTTTTTCACTCAAAATTTAATTTTTAATTCAAAATTAAGTATTTTTTTTGCTCAAAAATTAATTTTTTATATTAAAATTGAGTATTTCACTCAAATTTGAATTTTTCATTCAAAATTGAGTATTTCACTCAAATTTGAATTTTTCACTCAAAATTGAGTACTTCACTGAAAATTGCATTTTTCACTCAAAATTGAGTATTTCACTCAAATTTGAATTTTTCACTCAAAATTGAGTACTTCACTGAAAATTGCATTTTTCACTCAAAATTGAGTATTTCACTCAAATTTGAATTTTTCACTCAAAATTGAGTATTTCACTCAAATTTCATTTTTTACATAACATAATTAATTCTTCACTCAAAAATTTAATTTTTTATTCAAAATTGAGTATTTTTTTTGCACAAAAATTAATTTTTTATATTAAAATTGAGTATTTCACTTAAATTTGAATTTTTCATTCAAAATTGAGTATTTCACTCAAATTTGAATTTTTCACTCAAAATTGAGTATTTCACTGAAAATTGCATTTTTCACTCAAAAATGATTTTGTTACTAAAAATTTATTTTTTTTTATTCAAAATTTATTATTTCACTCAAATTTGAATTTTTCACTCAAAATTGAATTTTTAAACCAAAATTACATTTTTCAATCCAAACTGAATTCTTCACTAAATTTTTTATTTTCACTCAAAAATTTAATTTTTCATTTAAAATTTAAATTTTTGCTTAAAAATTAATTTTTTATACTCAAAATTTATTATTTCACTCAAATTTGAATTTTTACTGAAAATTCAAATTTTCACTCAAAAATGAATTTTTCACTCAAAATTGCATTTTTCACTCAAAATTGCATTTTTCATTCAAAAATTATTTATTCACTAAAATTTAAAAATTCCAATCAAAATTTAATTTTGACTAAAAATTGAATTTAATACTAAAAATTGAATTAAATACTCAAAATTGTATTTATAATTTTTGTGTGTAATTTTAATAACACCCAAATGTCATACCTCAAAACCATGATCGGGCACAACACGATGAAACAAATGCTCTGCCGCAGCAACAGTGCCATTTTCCTCGAGGTAGGAGGCCCAATTAAATGTATGCACATCATAGCCATTGGGTGGGGTCAGTGCAATATTGTGTGTGGAGCAAAAGCCCACTGGAAATATGCTGGGCGATTTCTCATGATAGCAGAACCTATAAATAAATCAAATTTATATTTTAAATCAAAATTAAAATGAGCAAAGAATAAAAAGAAAATGCATTTGCCAATTTTGCACAAATAAACGCACCAATCAGAACCAGTTGCATCCGGTTGATACGAATCGATGCGTATCATCATGTAGCCAAACTTTAGCACCGCCATCACAGTGGCGGCGCATATTGAAGATAAATTAAGCGGATCGACTGCTTCGATTTTCATGCCTTCGGCGAAACCATTCGTTTTGCCATCCAAATAGTATTCTTCAAAGGTAAAATTCATTTTGAACAGCTCAATGGTGGCATCATCCTCATGCACTTCAATCATAGCCTCGCGTCCAGCTGAAATATACAATTTTTATTAATATTAAAAATAAACTTAAAATATCTACTACACTGCACGACTTCAACTTTATTACAACATTTGATAACTCACCCAACATTCGTTCCAAGTAATCTTGTGGCGCTGCCAAATTATGTCCCACCGTTGTTGCCCAACCCACCGGATGTATGATGGGTGTATCTTCGTGACACCAGAAACCATCATCCGAATCGAAATAACGCAAAAATAAACGTTTGCCCACGATTTTTGTCACAGTTGCCAGTCGCACTTGCGATATGCGATCCTTGTCAACACATTCGAGATTGAGACCGAGACGAAAACGACTCTGCATGCTGTCATTTATTTTATTGTAGAAGCTTGAGGGTAATGTGCGTGCGCCCGACAAACGTTCCACCAGAAAATCCTTCCAATCTTTGTATTTGTGTTCGATGGTGCGTGGCGGTATTAACGGTTTACCGCGTGTAGCGCACCAGCCGACCGAATGCACCTCAGCATTGCAGAGATTTACCCAGAAATCATGCGTGGCTTCGTCGAAACCTAGAAAATTTGTTTTGAAATTGTTATATATAAAGAAAATAATAAAATACATATAATAAAAAATGTAAATTGATAAAAATAAATGTACGGACTTTTTTATGACTTCGCGTAATGTGTTTTATAAACATTTTGATGCAATTTTGTTTTTTCTTTATTTAGTTACATGGACAACTGCACAGTTTGCAATTAGTTTCGATAACGTTACAAGATCAATGAGCGATGCAACAGAAGATTTTCTTTTAGCGATATCGAAAAATATCAAATTGAACCTATTTGGAAAGTAATATCTATTCGTATTCTCAGAGGAAAAGAAAAATAATCAAAGTACGATATTGCTTCGAAAATTATTGCGTTATTGATGTGATTAATCTTTAAATATCGTATAATATTTTACAATTTGAATGCATTGAAGGTCTCCGAGACATGGCAGACTGGATAACGAAAAAGTAGAACAACATTTTTATGAAAATATATTTACGTTATTTATATGAAGTGTGCCCAACACAAAATTTAAAAAATATCTGCTTCCACTCGAGACAAAATATTCGGCAGTTTACTGGCAGAATATTGACATATTTATGGCAAAAGCGCAGTTTACTGGCAGCTTTTACACTGGGCAGAACATGTAATTTGTATTTCAACAAGAATGCCAGTCTTCCTACAGCAGGTTTCACGCAGAGAATCAGCATGTGCATAAATTTGTACATGACACAGCAGATTTAAAGAATGTTTTTGGAAGTCTATTTTAAATAGACTGCCTTGCAGGTTTTCGGTACAATATCGGAAGACATTTCTCGGCAGACAATTGATTTTTTTTATAATTTTTGGAATAGCTGCCACACGCAAGATTTTAGGAATAGTAAGGCAGCCTGACTCGGCGGACAAACATTTTATGTGAAAAATATTTGAATATCCTGCCAAACGGCAGCTTTTTTGAACACGTCTGCCATTTTGTTCTATGGCAGACACCAGGCAAGTTTTGATACAGCCTCCGTATATGTCTGCTGGAAACCTGCCGTAAATCTGTAAAAAGCCTACCCCAGACAACATTTTTGGTCGAGGTAGTTTTGAAACATTTTTTGGACATATTTCAACACACAGACAAAGGCGGAGTTTGTATCAAAACCTGCCTGTTTTCTGCCCGTTCCCCAAATATGTCGTGAATCTGCCATACAAATTCCACAAAAATATACAACCTGCTATATACTTCTCAAAATATTCTATTTATCTGTGCGTTGCAGGAAATATGCCGGAAATATTCCAGAACAATGCCAAAAATTTTGTCTGGGACACTTCACACTATCGACGGCAAACTATCCAAAAAGCAAATATGGGCAATTCTGCTCCACTTCTCACCAACGTCGAATCTTTCGGCGGCGTTAAAACCACAATGTCATTGGTACCATTTGATATACCATGTCATTTGCAAGTGCATGTGTTAAATAAATGATAAAAAGACGAAATGTACAAAGGATTCTTCTTTTATTTGAAACATGCTTTCAACAAGCAAAATTATATTCCTGAGGTAGCGTTTTGGCAGATGAGCTGTCATTATATTCCATATATCTACCATATTATAACCTGGCTTACCTTCCTATAACCTTTCCATAGGCTGCCGTCTACCGATTTGTTCTAGTGCAGACAACAGGTATGTTTTGCTACAAACCTGCTGAAAATCTGTTGATTTTTAACTTAAAAGCTGCTGTGTTGCCTACAATCATGAAATTTGGCCTGGTTATATATATTGTGATTGTTTATCTTTTGGCAAATGTGTACTTGATTGGACAGAGGGGCGTAGCACATCCCATATAACAAAAAAAAACTTTAAAAAAGCTATAAGTTCTGACATATCAAGTGCAGAATTGTAAAAATCGAAAAAAATGATCATATTAAAAGTTGTAATCGTTACGTAGAATGTGGGCGTGATGGACAACGAAAGATATTCTAAGCATTACATTCAATGTGGGCGGGATTGGTAAAAATGGCGACGTAGACATGCACTAAAAAGCGAAAAATGGGCGTGCCTTTTTCTATATTTCAAAACGAAGACGAAAGTGAATGAACGAATTTTAAATAAATTTTAGGTTTAAAAGAAACATGAAATCAAAATTTGTGTGACGATATTTTAACGTGAACTTTTTATTGCTTTCTTCGTTTCGAAATACAGAAAATGGGTAATAGTTTTACATTTACAAATACGGTCGAAACTGTGCAAGTGTTCAGTTCGTTGCAAATTATATGTTTTTTTTTATTACTAGGAACATGGGGTAAAGTGGGACATGTGGTAATGTGGGAAACTGTATTTTGTTCAATAATTGTAATTTTTTCAACAAGTCTGAAATGTACTTTTTTTTGGAAGAAAATCAAAACGTGTTCCACTTTACCCCGGTCTCCCTTAATCCTTTGTTATGGCACCACTTCCTAAATAACTTTACGTCATTTTCGGACAGCCTTCGGGATGCCTTTGAAATCTTTGATAACTCAGAAATGTACTTTTTTTGGAAGAAAATCAAAACGTGTCCCACTTAACCCCGGGCTCCCTTAATCCTTAGTTATGGCACCACTTCCTAAATAACTTTACGTCATTTTCGGACAGCCTTCGGGATGCCTTTGAAATCTTTGATAACTTGTGGGTCACCTTTTTTAATGGCTTGATTTACTTTTTGAACAATGAACAATTGTATCTCACATCGTCTCAAAAGTTGTATTTTATATCTTCACGCATTCATTCCGACCGTTGGTTCTTACGTTGAGTTTATTTCCTCTTACGTTCTATGAAACCGTTGTAAACATCTAAACATGAAGCGTTACCAACAAAAAATTGCCAAATTTTTGAATTTGGCAATACTAAAATCCAATTTATTTTAGTAAATACACAAACCATTCATAATTTGCGATAATTTGGTTTGGAAAATAGAAAAACATAGATTGAACATAGATTTTCGGTAAACAAAAAACACTGAGGAAGATATTTGTTTGTGTGTATTTCATCATTTTGGCAATATTTTCTAATTTGCATTTTTTGGATGAAAAGAAATGTGTAGTGTATTAAAAAATTATTTTAAATTGTTTTGCATTCATTTTAGGTGCAATTATTGCATTTTTTCGTAAACATTTTAGTAAATGAAGCCAAAAAAAAGTTGCCGTCTAATTTGACACAATATTCGAGCGATTGAGTTTTATGAAATACCAATTATTTCTTTACGTCGGAGCAAACCGTGTGACGTCAGACGTTTTGCGCTTTACAAAATTCAAAAAGCCAGTCACACGGGCGTACGTGACTACTTTCATCGATTATCGACTTACAATATCTGGCTGTAAATCATCATTTTGATATTGGGCGCAGAAAACCTTCCCCTACAATACAAAAATTAGCTTTTTTTCTTGTCACAGATTCATTTTTTTTTCTCTCCCAGAACTTGCTATCCGGTTTTTCTTAAATTTATTAATAACCCGAGCAATAGTTTTTGGATTCATATTTATGTAGTTTGCAAGTCCTGTGAAATGTTCACAACGACTATTTACTTCTAATTCGCTTGCTATTTTTAAAATATTTATTCTATTTCATTTACTGGGGTATAGAAAGAAATTCAAAAGACGTCACTTGAAATTCAGAAATTCCATTTGAAATTTAAAAGATATCAATTGAAATTCAGAAATTCCATTTGAAATTCAAAAGACATCAATCGAAATTCAGAAATTCCATTTGAAATTCAAAAGACATCAATTGAAATTCAGAAAATTTCATTTAATGTTCAGAAATTTCCATTTGATATTCAGAAATGTTCATTTGAAATTCAGAAAATTTCCATTTGAAATTCAGAAATATGCATTTGAAATGCTGAATATTTCTATTCGAAATTCAGAAATTTCTATTTAAAACTCAGAAGTTTCCATTTGAAATTCAGAAATTTCCATTTGAAATTCAGAAATTTTCATTTAAAATTCAGAAATTTCCATTTGTAATTTCTGAATTTTAATTGATTTTTTTTTGAATTTCTAATTGAATTTCTGAATTTCAAGTGATGTCTTTTGAAATTCAATTGGTCTTTTAGACGATGGACACTATTCTTTGCATTGAACGCGACTACATCTT
Source organism: Dryomyza anilis (assembly GCA_951804985.1). Lineage (NCBI taxonomy): Eukaryota > Metazoa > Arthropoda > Insecta > Diptera > Dryomyzidae > Dryomyza > Dryomyza anilis. The sequence continues at coordinate 12,418,350 of OX638131.1, forward strand.
TTACATTCATTCCACAGCCTGATTATTTATGATTTTTAAAACAAAACAACTAAATCATGTAAAGAGCAATTCTTTCGTGCGCAGTTCTTATGGTTTTCATAAAATATTCTCTTACAAATTTTGCATACATTTCTATTATTTACGAATTTTACACTATTTATGTGTTTTACGCTGTTTAATCGATGAAATTCATTATGTACTTGGATTAAAAACATTTCTGCCAACTCACCTTCATAACGCATTAACGCCTTATAGCCGCAGATATTCAAAATCGTTGCCACCCAAAATGAGTGCGGCGTCTGGCCAGCCTGTATGACCTCCGTATTGTCGCAATCGGTATTCTCCACCTCGACCTTCATGTCAATGCCAATATTGTCCCAGACCTCACAGCCGGGCGCATGCAGAAAACAGGTGACAGGCGCCGCAAAGAAATCCTCTTGCGCCAGACGTGGACCCCAATCGAACGAATGCGTTGGATCGTACATGCGACGACGTACACTCAGAATTTTCTCCATTTGTGGACAAGGCGTGGGAAGACGTTCGTATTTAGGTATTTGTGGCAGCTCATCTTGTGGCATTACATCACGATACATTTCCAATGGTTGTGGTGATGTTGCAGGCAACATGGTGGCATCGGTCGTATCGCCGACATGTTCGTCGTCGGCAATCAAATTATTGCTATCCAATTTATTTGCATCGGCAATATCCATAAGTGGTTCGCCGAAGCCATTTAATTGTGTTATTTTTGATTGATCAGTAATGCGAAAACGATAATTGGCATTTTTTAAATGCGCAACGCGTAGCGCAAGTTCAATATCGGATTCTGATTGTTGTGGGGGGTGTTGTTGCTGCTGTTGTTGTTGATGTTGGTGTGGGTGCTGCTGCCCATTTGTTGCAATGTTTTCATGCATCTCATTGACGCCGGCGGCATTGGCGGCCGTCGTTTGTTGATTGTTGCCAACACCGGTCATTTTATTGTTTACCACGAGCGAGAAAAGTTCACCGCGCGCACAGGACATGCTACAGAAACGACGAGATTTGGTGTAAAATGTGTGTTTTACGCCGATGGCGCCACAGCGTTCACACACAGCTGGAAAATCATAAAAAATAGTTAATGTTTAATTAAAATTTGTATAAAATATTGAAAATTTGTGTGGTTTTATGCTGTTTAAATAGACGAGCAATTATTGTCAAAACAAATTGTTACTATTTAAGAGTTTTTATATGAAGCATATTTTTGATTCAACGCTTTACACTTTAAATACAACTTTTACATTAGGCAACGCATTTTTAAATTAATTTCCACTGACCAAATAAACACAAAAATACACAAATTATAACAAAGACGAAAAAAAAATTAATAAAACTTAACAAAAAAAAAAAACATACCCATGCCATCTTTCTGTATTGGTATAACCGATGGATCAATATTTCCCTTGTAGGCTATAGGTGTTTTCAACACGAGACCCGGTCGATTGACCGGCTCAATTTTGCGCGTCTTGCGTTGCGTGCGCTGTTGTCCCGCGCCGGCGGTGCGCGACGCAAACTTGATCTGACTCAATGAGGGCATCAGCAGCTGCTGCTGTTGCTGCTGCTGCTGCTCCACCAGCAACTGCTGCTGTTCATCAATATCCTGCTGATGATGTTGCAAATGTTCGCTGGCTATCAAGTCATTGTCATCGTACGAATTGCTATCGGTCATCATGACAAAATCATCGATATTTATGATTTCTTGTTTGGTTGTGAGCCCTGCAATGCCGCCGCTACCATCATCATAGCAAATGTCTTCGCCATCGTCCATGTGATCGTAGACCTGTTGATGATGTTCTGCTGTCACGTATTGGGTGCCATCGTCGTCGTTTAGTTCGCCGCCACCATCATCATCATCGTGTTGTAGCGACGCATCGTTGGCAGCATCGTCGACGTCACCAGCAGTGTTGTCGCCCATGAGGTGGCTGTAATTTTGAAAAGCGGCCGCTGCCGCTGACTGCTGCAATAGTTGCTGATGTAAACTGGCCTGAGCCAGATCGTAAATGTTGTTGCTGTTCAGATTGGACGTCAACGTCAGCCCCGGATGGTGGTGATGATGAACACCGAGCACGGCGGCTGATGAAGCGACGGCGGCGGCAGAGGTGGCAACGGCTGCGGCTGCTGCAGCTACCGCTGTGGCCTGACCACTAAAATCCCCCCCAACAAGGCTCATCATTGGATTAAAGTCCTTTTTTTTTGTTTGTTTTACATTTTATTTTTTATTTATTTGAGTATTTTAAAATTGTTTAATATATTTTTATTTGAAATATTTATTTTTTTTTAGATTGTTTTATATTTTTTTTTTGTTTTCAGTTTTCCATTTTTTTTTTGTTTTTAATTTTTTTTTTTTATACACATTTTTTGAGTATTTTTTATTTATTAAAAAAAAGTTTAGTTGTTTTTTTTTTGGGGAGGAGCAAAATGATCAACACCGCAACCAAATGACGCAAAGAAACGCAAAAGAAAAGAAAGAAATTGTAATCAACAAATGATATAGAATGAACTAAAAGTAAATAATTGAATGCCTATGATTATTATGACTTGTCGCATATAAACACCCTAACAATGTAGTCAACACTGGCGGATTCAACCAAATTATGCCGCTTTTTTTTCAAATTTAAAAATCAAGTAGTAAAAAAACCTTTTGAAAAAATCGTACTTACTGAATCCGCCAATGTCTTTTGATTTATTGATAATTTTTATAATGATTTCTACTAAATCCGTATTCAATATGTGTTTTACAACATATATTCAAAACTCACCATTGTTGTGGCCTGATGTGATATGTCATCCATGACGGAAAGTCCTACAGTTGAGTGACCTAAATAGGATGCGGCATCCTCTAAAGTAATACGCTCTGGATTGTATTGACTCATCCACATCATACGCAGCTCGGAGGGATTCATTATATGTTGACGGTCCTGTTTTCAGTTATGAATACATGGAGTTGTGCAAAATGTTGATGACATGAGTTGATTAAATGTTGTTGTTGTTGTGTTTATTCATCAGTACTTTTTAAAAATGATGCTGTACAAGAAATGTAAATAACAAAAATTATTATATATAAAAACAAATAATTTTAAAATGAATATTAAATCTTTCGGTTGACTTTCCAATCAATAAAATTCAATAATTGATCGAAACACTATCTGAAAAAGTTGGATCAATTATGAGCAAAATATTCCGTCGGAATTTCTTCGGTCAGAAATATTATTTTTAAAGGGAATCCGTACTCAAATGAAAGGTAATTGTCCCACGATTACAAATATGAAATTATTTTTAAGATCGGTCAACTATAGCGTCCTCTAGACCATTTTATGTTCGTAATATTTACACATTTGTAGGTTGAGTTTAAGTTTTGTAATACAGGAAGTACAAATATAACAATATTAAACTTTTAAAGAGTGTATATTTTTCTTATTTTTTTTTTTCTTTTTTCAATTTTGTTTTTTTTTTTCTTTTTAAATTTTTTTTTTATAATTGTTTTCATAATAAATAAAAAAATTTAATTTATATTATTTGGGGTATATTGTGGATATTTGGACATTATCATGTTTGAAAAATCACAATAATTATTAATTTGGTTTTTTTTTTCAATTTTTCTTAAATTTTGTAATTAAATTTTTTCTTTCAGTGAGTGATGCATATTATTTGTGAAACTATTTAAAATATCTTTAATTTATATAAAACAAATAAAAAGAAATTCCGACCAGTCCCAATAAAAACTATGGGGGTTAAAGTGGGTATTGTGTGAATCTCACCACTAACACAAAGAATTACACCTTGACGCAGGATGTGCAATAATTGAAACATTTCCTGCTCAATGAACAACTGTGCGACGACAGCTGCTCCAAAATCGCACAACAATTTACAGCCAATTTAAGTTTATTTTTTTTTATTTACTGGAAACCACATTTTATTTCACACGCGTATTTCGCTATTCGCACACACATTGATGAAAACATTTTTTGCATTTAGCCAGCCACTCACTCACAAAAAAAAACTAACAAATTTTCACTGCCACAAAATGCCAAAAACGAGGAACGCGAACGCAGCCAGCACAAGCAGCACCCAGTTAATTTGTATGCGAATATTTTTCGATGTAATTTTTTACAATTTACTCACCGTAATCGCATTTGTTTTTATATTTATTGTAAACGTTGTCTTTTTCACTGCATTTTACATGTGTTTTTGTTTGTTTTGAGATTAGATTTTTATGCGAAATTTTGTTTTCAAAATTATTGTTCAATTTACGTTTCCAGCGGCGGCCAAAGAAAATGTATGCCAATCACTGATCTTAGCCGTGCGATATTCGTCGGCGTTGGCTCACAGCCGTCTAAAAAATATTTTAACAGTCGGCTAAGCCGTAAGATTCGGCTCAGCCGTTTTATTAATGCTATTTTATGATTTTATTTATTGATTTTTTTTTTGATTAATGTTAATATAACTAAATTCGATTTTGTACACTCAGAATAATAACATAAAATAATTAGTTTTTACTAATAAAATTAGTCAATAGTATAAATTATTAGTTTAATCGGTACCATTAAATAATATTAAAAAACTATTGAATTTCATTTGAATTTACAAGCAAATATTTATTTTCTTAAAGTGGGCCTAAATTTTAGAGGAATCAACATAAATAAATATTTTATTTCCGAGGATTTTATGATAATAAATCCATCAAAATCATATCTAGTTTATCCGAGTTAATACGGCACAGAATTTAGTTTTCGGTGCGTTTAACACACTCGAAAAATCATGTGTTGCGAAAAATATCTACATCAAGTTCAAATTTAATATACAAAGAGGAAATATACCACGTCAATGAATGTACCGCGGAATTCAAAGTTTTGGTTGGAAAAAAATATATATTAATTGTATATTAATATATATCTTCGTTGTAGAACTAAAAGTCACAAACTACATTTTCAAAATGCCAATTATTCATTTACAAAAATATTTATATATCTTTCAAATTTTTAATCGATGAGCTCAATATTTCTACCAAATGATAAGAACCAATTAGTATTTCAAATTTAAAAATGTATCAATTACTTTTTGTAATAATTACCCGCAACGTGGAAATTTAAGATTTTCATAAAAATGTATTTGGTGACTTTTAGTTCTACAACGACGTTATATAATATTCTTTTTATTATTATTTATTTTTAAAAATTTGTCATATATATAGGTTTGACAATATGTTTGTCTTAAAAGGACTTTTTTGGACAGCCAATGGTCTATCTTTCAAATTTTATTTTTAAAAAATGTTTAAATTCAGATACATTAATTTTAAAATTTGAATATAGATAGAAATATATCATAATATTTATGGCGGCTCTATTGAATTGATGACGGCTTCGGCTTAGCCGACCAAATCCTCGACGACGGTGGCTGTATTAATTTCACGGCGACTGTCCTCAGTCGGCTTTCAGCTGCTCGGCTAAGATCTCTGATGCATTTTCGACCTGACCTGTACCTTCGAGAAATTGCACTGCACATTCGAAAATTCGAACTTTATCTGCGAAAATGTTCGTACTGTACCTTACATTTTATATTTGAGGACAAACAAACATTTTTAATTAGTCACAAAATTTTAAAACTTAAACTTGTTTAATTTTAAAACAAAGGGTGACCAAAAGTTAAATAAATAATTCAAATAAATAAATAATAACTAAATTATAAAATATACAAATAAAAAATTAATAAAGACAGCTAAATAAAAATATAATTAAGATTTAATTAAATAAAATAATTAAGAATTAAATAATAAATTAAAAAAATAAATTTTATATATATAAGCTGCGTTTTTTTCATAATTTAAATTTGAGCTGGAACAAATTTTGTACGCAAAACAAAAATAGAACAAAAATAGATAGATTTATCGAGCTCAAATTGTTTTTGTTTTGCGTACAAAATTTGTTCCAGCTCAAATTTAAATTATGAAAAAAACGCAGCTATATATATATATATATATATATATATATGTATATATATATATATATATATATATATATATATATATATATATATATATATATATATATATATATATATTTATGAAAACATACACACAGAAAAATCCTCTTTTTAACGTTTGTCCAAAGATGCGTTTGTCGACGCTACCTTCCTTATCCTCGTTATAATATATGCACTATGGTGTAGTGTCCCAACCGCACGCGTTGGAAATGAGCCGAATCATGTTTTTTTTCATGTGTTTGCCATTAATCGCTTGAAACTATCCAATGTCGATTTTGATTTAACAAATTTTAGCAGTTTAAAACAAACTGATTTTAACTATTTTAAATTAAAATATTTTGTAATTTGACATTTTTCTTATTAATTACGACATAGTTATTAAATTAAAACGTAGTCGCTTTTGAAGAAACTTCTATTGACTACGAAAAAAAGTTAAGTACGTTTTTCTCTCGGTGTATGAATTCTAACGGATTGCCAATGTTTTTTCCCTGGGTGTACACAGTTTTTTCTTTCTGTGTACATATTTTATAATTTTATACTAATTTGTAATATAAATATTTTTTAATAGTTTTGCATAATTTTTTTTAAAGCCTGATCGAAAAATCGAACTGGCCAAGTATCGAAGTCCACCTGTAGCGCGATTCGCGATAACTCCGTATCGACAAAAATCGATATCGTTAACTACATTTAACGACAAATATTGTTAGGAGGTATTCCGTACTCAGTTCGCTATGATATTTATCGTCAGCTGTCATCGTTAAGAATTTACCGAAAATTGTCGATACGGTAGCGTTGAAAATTTTTTGGTTGTTAGCCAACTTACTTTTCATCGATTTTACCGATTTTTATTGTTAAAAATATTTACAAATTTATTTGCCTACGTACAATGCATTGAAAGTTAGGGAATCACTTTTTTCATAACGATCGCTATCGCAAGCGACAATTGTCGGTAGTTAGCTATATCGAATATTATCGTTATGGAATCGCGCTACTGGTATCGATTTCCAAACGTCAAAAGTCCACCTGGTATCGATATCAACTTTTGACGTATGTGCTGCGCTGCTTTTCTTCTTCAATGTAATTTGTTTTGTTTTGTCTTTTGCATGCATTTTGTTTATTTATTTAAACAGATTATTTTAAATTAAAATAATGCCAACCATAATTGCACTTGATGTCTCGCTGTCCATGCAACGTAATAATTCGTAATAATTTAGTATAATTCAATATATATTAATGGATTTTTGATTTCAGGCACGATACCAGGACGTAGTGATACCTGGACTTATCATCAATTAGCTCTGAAAGGTATCTCGCAACTTCTGGAATATTTTGCGAATAACTTTAAATTGGAATACGTTGCACTAGTTACCTACTCGACGGCGGTGGAAGTAAAGGTGGATTTTACGCGTGACTATGACCTGGTGCGGCAGGCCGTGAAAAAAGTGGAGGCGGCCGATAAGTTATGTCTCGAAAGTATGTTGAAGAGTGTCGCCAGCATATTGTCCACCAACTGGGGTACCCAGAACTATTGTCAGGTTATTGCATTCACCGACTGTGGTCTGGGTTTTGGCAGCACAGCGCTCAAAGGTTTTCTGGCCAATTATGTGGGAAAGGAACAAGATGTTGAATATGCGTGGCTGGCCTCGCTAAAGCCATTCAAGTTTAATTTTGTCTGCATGGGAGTGCATAACGACTACTATTTTAATAGATCGATTCCAATATATCAGCAGTTGCTCGACTACACCGGACTAAAAGGTGGGTTTTGTAGTTTTTCATTTAAACGAATATTAAAATAATTTAACATTATAATATAACAGGGCAACTCTTCATCCCTAAACCACCCAAGGATGCAGCTGATGCGACAAGCGACGCCTCCACAGGACTTTCCGTCAATCAGCATGCCAGCCATAAAAGTGAACTGGGACGCACTGCCATGTTCGAGTTGATAGAGCGCGTTTGCGAATCCAATTTCAAACCCTACGAGGCAACGCTCAAATGTGGTGGCTACTTTCGTCTCGAATGCCCGATTATATTGTGGCCGCCGCCAATACCACATCAGCCACAGACGACGCCAGGTGAGACACAAAGCATTTCGCAGCAGCTCGAAATTTGCGGCTATTTGGCGCTATCCGAAATTGGGTCGCCAGCATCGCTATCACGTCACCTGATTATGCCTAAGGTCGAACGTGACAAACCAACCAGACGCAGCTCTGAAAAAACTAGCAGCAGCGGAAAATCTGCGGGTACAAATGCCTCAAAGCAACCACTAGACGTCAATCAACCCAACTATGAATATGAAAAACTAGAGCAAGATATACGTGAATTTTATACCAAAGAACCAACAAAAGAAACAGAGGGCGAGAGCGGCGATGATGCCGAATCGAGTGGCAAAACGCCAACGGCACCTGTGGTAACGGCGACAGCACCGCCACAAAGCGAAATGCAGAAAGAATCAATGTGTGTGCTGCTGCATGGCGCGCTCAAGGTCGAGAACATGGCCGCCTTGGTGTTGCTCAACGACAACTGGTACGGTTTCATCTACTCCTATGCGGACAGTAAAAAGAAATCAAATCTCATGCTGAATATATTACCGCCCGGCAATAACGTAATACCGTGGCTGGGTGATCTAAGCATGTTGGGCAATGTCGACGAACTGCAGCCGGGCGAACAGTGCGCGTTTCCCGTGAAGGCGGACAAACGCAGCTATTCGCAGAATTGTGTTGTTTGGATAAAACATGCCAGCCTGCAGTCGGACATACAGAAAGTGCTGAGACATGCAAAGAAAATGCCCGAGAAGACGCAACATTTCTACAAAGAACTCAATCGCATACGACGTGCTGCACTTTCCATTGGTTTTGTTGAGTTGCTGGAGGCACTCGCAAAACTCTTTGAGAAGGAGATGACGCTGCTCTCGCTGAACGCCAATCCCGAGTGTGGGCTACAGCTGCAACATGCCGCCATTGAGTTGCGTAAACCAGCAAATCGTGATCTTAAAATTTCTATAGTGCCGCTGCAAAAGTTTGGCGCCAGCGCAATTGCAGGCATGGAGGCGGCGGCTGCGGCTGCAACACCAGGTTTTATGTATTAAATAAACAAGTAATTTTTATATGATTATTATTATCAAGTTATATAGTTTATATATTTTTTATTATAAAATTAGTTTTTAATAAAACAAATTGAGTTAAGGACAAATTGGTTTGTCCACATACAAGTTAACGTCTATGTAGTTGATGGTGCGCAATTCTGCCAAAACCTCTTCACTGACGACATAGTGCGGCTCCTGCAAACAGAAAAAAAATATAAATATATTAAAAAATAATAAAAACTTAATTTTAAACTACTTTAAAAATGATTAATAATTTTATTAAATGCTGCAAAATGCTTTTGTTATGTTAACGAAAATTAAATGTAAGCAAATCAATTTGTCTAGGTTATGCTTTATGAGTTTTGTTATTTTCTATAACAATTGCTGCATCAATTAATAAAAATTATCAAAATAAATAAATTGTTTGCAAAATTAACAAATAATTTCGTTGATTTTATAACAAAATTAATGGAATTTACCAAAATGTTTACAAACTATTGCATTTTATTATTTTTTTTTTAAATTGAATTAGTGTATAATATATTTTCGTAATATTAACAAAATATGTTTGCTGCATGTTCGCTTACTTTGTTATTTTAACAAAAAAAATAGTTGTAAGAAAATTTAAATAAATTTCTAGCATTTTGTGATTTTTTCTATATTAATTGCTGCATCAATTGGTGAAAATCATCAAAATAATTAATTTTGTTGCTAAATTAACAAACGTTTTCCTTGAATTTATAACAAATTAAGTGAAAATTACAACAAATTCTTTATATATTTAAAAAATATTTAGAACAAAATTTAAATATTTCATCATTCTTACAATAACTATTGAATTTTAATATTTTTAAATTGAATTAGTGATTAAAAGTTAAATATTAAATTTTCGTAATATTAACGAAACATTTTGCTGCATGTTCGCTTAGTTTGTTTTAACGAAAAATATTTGAAAAAATTTAAATAAATTTCTAGAATTTTCTGATTTCCTATATTCAATGCTACATCAATTAATAAAAATAATTAATATTTTAGTTTTTTTTTGCTGAATTAACAAACATTTTCATTGTATTAATAACATAATTAATGGAATTTGCTAAAATGAATATATATATAAATAATAAATGACATTAAATTGATATTTTTATTGATTCAAACCTAACAAATGCATTTTAAAATTGAATTAGTGAATAAAAATTCAATAATATATTTTCGTAATATTAACAAAACATTTTGCTGCATGAATTAAGGCAATACAGAAAAGAACAAATTGTTGACAAGCATCCTTAATAACTTTAAATGCATTTAAATGGAAATTACTGTCAGTTAAACATTTTGTGTGGGATTAGTAAAACATTTAGCAGTAGCAGCAAAACAATTTGTTAAATAAACAAACTTATTTTGTAATACAAATAAAATAATTAATTAAATTTATAATAAAAATAACAAAATTTAGATTAAATTCCAATCGAATTTCGCAACATACAATTTTGTATACACATTTATCAATACAAAATTTTTAATTTCAGTACGTATAAAAATAGTAAAACCGATTTAATTACATTTGTATTTGTTGTTTTTGTTTTGACAAATACACGAAATATGAAACATGCATCAATCAATTATTTTCTATATTAATTCATGATTTTTGTTGTATCGACGTTTTTAAATGAGAACTTACGATTTTCGCATATTTCCAAAACTCAAGCGCCTTCCAATTGTTGCCCATTTTAAGATTGATCAACGCCAAATAGCCCCAGATATCTGGCAAATGCATCTCGTATCGAGTGCTTTCGGCAAAATATTTTTCGGCCTCCTCCAAGTTGCCCATCTTGGATTTAAGTTTTTTTTTCTCAATTCCAAATATAAATATTTTTTTTTATTAATTTATCAAAACCTCACCCTGTACATCGCCTTGCCCATGCCCATAAACGGTATCACACAGATGCCGTCTATGGTGCTGCAGCGCTCGAATGCTTCAAATGCCTGCTGATAGTTTCCGCGTGCCAACAATGTGTGACCGAAGCGCAGCAGCGCCAGTTGAAAATCATCGTAATCGGTTAATGATTTGATGCCAAGAATACGACCATAATTTTTCAAAGCACTCTCAGTGTTTTCGCGGAACCAATCCAGATTGCCGTTAACTTGTGATTGAAAGGCTTTCTAAAATGTTAAAATTATTAAAATTTATATCTGACCTTCAAAATTAATAAATTAAAAAGATTTTCAATTATACGAAGCATTTTAGTTGTCGAGTTATTCAACATTTTAATTATATATTTAGATAAATTAAACTATAACGAACAAATATTTGTTGTTTCTAATATTCATCATATAAAATTTTAATGTGAAATTACAAAAATGCCTTCAAGCCAACAGTTGCGATAACAGAGCGAAACATGGTGATAAGTAGCGCTAGATTCGAAGATCTCGGAATCCACAAAACTACATAGTTGTCGCCTGATCAAAAAGCGCAAAACCAAATTGATTACGTTGTGATTAACGGACGTACGCACTATTCGACGTTCCAATATGGAGTCGATTCTTTGTAACAGCCAAGGTCCGCACGAGAAGAAGTAAGAAGCCAAATGCAGAGAAAGCTAGACATCGGAAAGATGCAATCACAGCAGAAAACCCTTTCTTTCACTCCTACTTGCCCAAAGCACTCCTCCACTCGATGATATTTGTACGCAGTGAACACACGCACACGTCTCCCGCTCAATGCATACGGCTGCCGAAGAGTTACTTGGATTCCAACGCCCCCTACGGAAGCAGTGCTATGACATAGAGTGTAGCGCAGCCACTGCAGAGAAATACGCTGATATAGATGCACCCTGCAGTCGGTAGTTACGCGAGTAGCGAAAGATCGATACAGAGAGAAGAGGAAATAATAGACATATCTGTTAAGGTGCAAGAATAGAGAACTAGCAAGACGCGAGTGGGAAGATATTGATGGTAAATGGAACGAGGCTCGAAAATTCTTTCAAAAGATTTGAAGACTATGGTCTTCCTGTAAGGACGACGACGGAAATACAGTAACAGATGTCCAAGGTTCATTAAGGTAGTGGATAGAACACTTCTCCCAACTGCTAGCTGGCGATGACGGCAATTATTCCGCCGATAGAGAAGTAAACCGTTCGACAGCCCCAGTTGCTGACGACACCGCCGTTAAAATGACCGTGATGAGGTCTACACAGCCATCTCCAGGCTGAAAAACAACAAAGCTGCAGAGCTCGAAGAGTTGTTTAAGACCGGAGGCGATGAGCTCACAACGAGCATGCACCAGTTCATCAGCAGAATATGGTCAGAAGAATGCATGCCCAACAGATGGAATCTCAGTGTACTCTACCCAATCCTTAAGCGGGATCCTATTATATGCGCCACCTACCGTGGGATCAGCCTCCCCAATATTGCGAATAAGATTCTATCGAGCTTATTATGTGAAAGACTGAAGTCCATAGTCAAGAGACTGATTGCACCTTATCTGTGCGGCTTCAGCCGTGGAAAATCCACGCAAAATCCTGTTAAAAAACAAAGAGGGGAAGACTAACACCCACCACCTTTTTATCGACTACAAAGTTGCCTTCGACAGAGTCCCCTATATTTCAGACTACGGTATAACTGCTAAATTTATAAGGCATTGCAGGATGACTCTGAACAACACACGTTGTTCTGGTGAAAATTGGGAACAACATCTCCGATACGTTTAATACCGAACGAGGTTTTGTGTGACTTCTTCAACCTGATAATGGAGAATATTATAAGAGTCGTCAAAATTGCATCAAAATGGCACTATCCTTAACAAGAGTGCCATGCTGTTGGGTATGCTGATAATATTTGCATCATTGGGCTGAGCACACAAGCAGTCAGTGTAGCAGAGAAGGAATCGCGTCGATCTATCTTCAAAAAGAGTGACATGCTGTTCGGGTATGCTGATGATATTGACATCATTGGGCAGAGCACACAAAAACTAAGTGCAGCAGAGAAGGAATCGCGTCGAATAAGTCTTAGGGTGAACGAACACAAGACGAAGTACCTGTTGTCAACAAGCAGAGTCCCGAATTCATGGACAGTACCTCACTATTCACACCCACAACTTCGGAGTCGTGAAGAACTTCGTCTACTTTGGAATCAGCATCAATAAGAATAACAATGTCAGGTTTGAGATTAGCCGAAGAATAACTCTTGCCAACAGGTGCTACTTTGGGCTCAGTCGGCAATTGAGGAGTAGAGTCCTCGACGGACAAACATTACGCTCTATAAGTCACTCATCATGACAGCCCTCCTCTATGGCGCTGAGGCATGAACGCTTGCCAGCACCGATGAGCGAGCTTTAGAAGCGTTCGAGTGAAAGATTCTTGGAAAAATCTACGGCCCGATATGCCTTGAAAACGGGTACAGAATCAGATGGAACGATGAGCTGTATTTACTCTACGCTGATATTGACATAGTCAGGCGCATGAAGATCCATCATCTACGATGGCTTGGACATGTCGAGAGTATGGATGAAAACGCGCCAGCAAAAAATGTGTTCAATTCTGTATCTAGTGGTGGTCAACGTGGAAGAGGGCGTCCGAATCTACGGTGAAGCGACCAAGTGCAAGACTTTGAATGCAAAACTGGCGCCAGTGCTAAAGTTCAGAAGTTACTGGCAAGGCATAATTGCTACGGGCGAAACCCATCAATGATTGTAATAGTAAGTATTAAAGCATTATATATAAAATTATGATAAATACAATAGTTCAGCAAAACCAATTTTAATAATTGGTTTAAATTTAAGCATTTTCACTACCGCATTTTCCCAAATCGATTACTTGAATAAGAACAATTTGCTACATACAATTTGATCACCCTGCAACAGCTTATCCGTGGGAAAAGTTTTTGCGGCATATTTCTTCTCCACCTGATTTTGAAATATCTTAAATGTTGTCGTCATAAAATATTTCTCTGCTTCTCTGCACTCGCCGGCAATTTCGGTAAACACATACTCGGCAAGTTTATAGGCGCCCAAATTTAAGAACATTGTAATCGTCTCGTAAAATTTTTGACCCCTTTGTGTGTTCAATGTCATTTTGCAATTATTATACATCTCCCAGCGACTTTTCGGTATGAGTGGCATTTCTTTACGTGGCATTTCGTACATATTCTCGAATTTCCAACGTGTAAAACTAATGCCAGGCAAATAGCTACATCTTCTGTACAGACAATATAACAATATCCAGAAATCGATCTCTTGCGGATATTTTTCGACGAATTCTCGAACGTCGTAGAGTAAATTTTCCCAAGCTTCAGCGTTAGTTTCCTCATCAAGTACTCTTTCCATATAATCTATATATACTTGAAGCATTTCACTGAAATTTTGTATTTTTATTTTTGTAATATTATAGTATTTAAAATTACGATCGATAATTACACAAAATATTCTCCATGTATTTCTCTTTCTTTTAATGGTAGATCTATATATTCTTTGGCACTCTGATATTCAGATTTTTCCATATCGAAGATGAATGTGTAAAAACTGAGTGCTGTATTGCCTTTATTATTTTGTTTTATCTAAAAGAAAAACATTTGATTTGAATTATGAGAATTATTAAAAGCAGAAATTAAGTAGCTATGATTTCTAGTGTGGTTCATTTGCAAAGAGCAATGCAAGATGTTGTAATCTTGAGCTTGTTCTTGCACACTTAGTTCCTGCCGAGGCACACACGTTCTTGTTCTTGCATTTGCAAAGCATTCTAGATTTTCCTGCAAGAATCTTAGAAAATATAGCAAGAGTACTGATTCATGTTCTTCTTGCACTTTAAGTCAAGATCGTGCTCTTCCATTTGCAAGAAAATGTCCTTCTTGTATTTGCAAAAATGCACTAGCAAGATGCAAGAACAAGAAGTTTTATACTCTAACATAAACTACCTTCTCAAACATATATGTGCCCAATTCGTCTTGGCCTGTTTCGAATAGATACTTAATCACATTCATGTATTTGATTATCTTCGTCTTTCGTTCGATATCATTGATATAACATTTGCTTAGGTTGCCATCAGTACAATTTTGCAAAATATTATATTGTCTCTCTTCCAATTCTTTGTAAACAGTTGTCATAAGATTCTATAAAAATGTCGTGCATGTGCATTATAAATTTTAACAATATATTTAAGAACTCTTACTGTAAATTCAATATTAGTTTTAGTTGGCACACGTACATTAAAATCGAAAGCAATTAATTTGATAATTTTATTGACCATATTACCCAGCTGACAGCAAAAGAAATTCTTTGATTCATTTGTATTTTTGATTTCATGTGACACAATAAATTCGATGAGAATCCCAATCAATTCGTCATATGAACGATATGTTTCCTCTAAGATTCGTTCGACCTTTTTGATATTTGTACCCGAACGTAGTGTCGGCGGACAACGTTTAAGTGGATCTTTTCTCATTTTGTTTTCGATTAAATTTGATATTGACTCTGGCACCTCAGAGAGTGGTGTCAACAGACAAATATTGACTATTGCAAATGGTATTTTTTCCTTGGGACGTGCACTGTTCACGGTACGTTTGCTGTCACCACTGGCGCCCGATGCGGCTTTGCTCTTTCCCTTTGTGGACTTGGTCGTTTCTTTGCTAGCCGTGGGGACGGGTGCGCGTGATTTAGCTCCGGGCGGAGGACGTAGTTCAACGCCGAAACGACATGCATTAACTATAAGTGTAAAATTATTAAATATGTAAATATTTTCTATCAAAATCGTATTCAATTTTGAATTCCATTGAATTTGTTTTTTGTTATTTTTAGAATTCGAATTTTCAATACAAATTAAACGTATTTCAAAAGAATTGAATGCGTTTAAAATCAGTGTAATTAATTTGTATTGTCAATGATTCGTATTACTGGCTCTAAGAAATAAGGTCCAGGAAATAAAGCCCCAAACTAAAAAATAGCTTGCCAAAATTGAGACTTTATTTCGTAACCGTAATAAGCACAGTTTGTAAAAATGAAACAAATCCACATTGAGATGAAATAACAGCCCATCAAAATGTGCTTTTATTTAATTTTTAATGAAATACCCAGCAATTGAAATTAGGTAAACCACAAAAAAAAAAAACTGAAATTCAAATAAATTATTAAAGGGAGAGGCTCAAAATCCACAAAAAAATCCACAAATATCATAAGCCACACATTTTTTTAAATATATTTTCCCCAAATACAAAAATCTCCAAGCTCAAAATGGATTTTTTAAATTGAGCATTTTGATTTTGGAGATTATGTGTTCGGGTATTATGTTTTGGGGATTTAGATTTGTGGGTTCTGCTTTTGGGGATTTCGAGACCCACCCATTATTAAAAGTATTTTTTTTTTTTTTTAATTAATTGGTTCCAAAAGTCCCAATTGTAAAGAGAAAGAAAGAACCCAAAATATGATATAACACTCCAAGTAGTAGTGTTGTTGTTTTATGTAGAACAGTTTGTGATTTATTTCGTTTCATAGTTTTGGGATTTATTTCCTGGGGCCATGTTTCGCAGAGCCGAATTTCTATGGAAAATGAATTTTAGAACGCTCTCGTTATTTTTTATATTACATTTTATATAAATCAGTATTCCCTAACATTTCGTTAGGATAATGTTTTTTTTTATCATACATACCTCGCGGATACATAAAAACCGATATATCTACCAATCCCTGCAATAGTACCTCCTCCGGTTCACTACGACGATAGAACTCCACCAGTATCTCCTGTTGATTAAATGCAATAACATCTTCAAAGATGCCACACATCACACTGTCCATGACAAAACGATGCATTGAATTACAAATCATTGCAATGTCGTCATGTAACGAAATTTCCTCAAAATTTATAGTTGAGCCCTCGGTTCGCAGCAAATCCGTCAGAAGTTTGTGCAATGTTAATTTTGTGCCCGATTGCAGACACATGCCATCGATAATGCCCGTCTCAACACTCTTTAAATTCTCCCACAAAAGACTGGTATTCTGATCGGCAATTATTTGATTTTTAAAATTAGTAAAACTACAAATTTTCAATTTATCAAATTCATTCTCATCATTACGCATTTTCGATTGAAACGATAGATCGACAATTAATTCGGATTCATTCTCAATCAGTTCAGGCTTCAAATTATATATACTCTCCAATGAAAGAAATGCCAAATTGGTAAATGAAATCTCTTCAAGCAATGGAAATATCGAATATACTAGCCATGTTGTCTTGCACGTGGGCAGTGCCTCCAACAAGTTCCGCGACAATGGATATAGAAATACGCTTAGGTTTTTATAGTTGCGTTTCTGTGTAAAGAATTGTAACATGTCCATGTAGCCTTGTGCTAGCGGTTCATCACGTTCTGCCATTGAATCTTCCTCCTCGCCAGTGTCGCTGCTGTGAGCACGAGCAGTAATTGTAGCACTATTGGCAGCAGTAGTTGCAGTACGTGCATCAGTAGTTGTACCGCCACCAGAAGAAATACCTTTACTACCTGTTACCTTGACTCCGGGCACCAGTTCCTCCTCCTCCTCGCCCTCACCCTCTTCATCGATTGTAAATAATTTCGGCACGATATGTTCATATAGTGTTAAAATCAATGGATTATCACTGAAGATATTCAAGTCTTCCATGCTATCCTGATCTATGGTAATACTAAAGGCTGGTATACGTGTATTTGGATCGGATAGATTGATATCGGTATTGGTCGTATAACGATCTACCAACTTGGTGATGGTGCCTTTCGATTGTTTGAGCCGCAAAATTAAATCATATTCACGTTTTGGCAGATTAAGTACATTTTGCAATTGAAAATATAGAAATATACGTTTTTTAGGTGGTTTGTGTTCTTCTACTTCTTTTACTTCTTCCACAGGTGTCACTTCTTCGGCCTAATTATTGTTGCGAATTATTGAAAATAACTATTGTTTGTTTTCTATTTTTATAATAATTACTTTGCCTTTACGTTTGGTGTCGCTTTTTTTCGACTGAGCACCACTTCGTCTGGCCGCTGATTTATCCATAATGATTATTATATGTTTTGAATATAAAGTGGCACGTTTTGCACTGTTTTTAATAGATTAATTACAGTAGGTATTATTAGCATTTATTATTTTATAATGTTTTCAACTTACTTTAAATTTGACAATTGTACGTTCGACGAAAAAGTACATGAAGTGTAGTTTATGAACGAATGTTCAACTTCTTTGTAGAAAATAACATCGGAGGAAATGAGAAGGACATCAGAGAGAACTACACTACACATTCAGAATGAGATGAGCACTCTGTGTATTCCTTTATCAACTGTGTATTCCTTTAGCAAACTCATACTGTAGACAAGATAACGAAAACAAATAGACGGTACAATCTGTTCCACCACCGAATAAGTATGACGAAAACTGGACTCAAAGAGATCTAAACAACTTCTTATGATAAACAGGTAGGAAATTATCAGAATGGTTGGAGGAGGTATTACTGGCCACTGTGTAATAGGCAGACACATTAGATAGACAGAATAGCTCCTGATGTATGGACGAGGAAGAAGGTGAAACTACACTGCTTCTCCTCATCAAATGAAATTCAGAAATTCCAATTGAAATTCCAAAGACATCAATTGAAATTCAGAAATTCCATTTGAAATTCAAAAGACATCAATTGAAATTCCATTTGAAATTCAGAAATTTGCACGCCCGAATATAACAAAATAACACACGACCTGGTGGAATCAGGCCTTATATTTCCCTCGAACACTTGCTATTGTAGTATTTATAAAACAGGCTTAGAAACCCAACGGTCCCTCGCTACTTAAGAGAACCAATAGAGAAGGAAATATTTTAATCCTCTTATTAAATAAATCGCACGTTGTTGTTTTCGATACAGGAACTCCAAGGAGAATTTGAAGCCCCTGCCTAAATGTGCGAATTATATCCATCTTAGACCGAGTATAGGTAGTGTATAAAGTGCGTAACTCAGCAGGCTTGTAGTATGTCTTACACCGTTTAAAATAAAAAAGGAGACACTTGGCCTAACCGCTTTTTTCGACTCATCAAATCATTCCAACTTAGGTCACATTAAATTGATATTGAATACCCGACAGTAAGTAATCGCGAAGAAGTCGCCTCTTTCTGGATATTACAAAAGAACAACCAAATTGCATGTAGCCTTTAAATTTTAATTTAGGTAAATGTATTTTTGAACTGTTTATCATGATTTTCTTCATCGAGATTTCGGACTTTAAAATTAAAATTTAAAAATTAAACTTCCATTATTCATATTAAACACGATAATATAAATTTGTTAGCCAATATATTAGTTCATTATTGAAAACACATTATTCATTACAAAATATTGCATTACATTTGCAGTTCTTAATATAGTAAAGTAGGTACTTTATTGTTTAATACGTTACTAAAGCATAGAAACGCTTTATGCGATAACAAATAAGTGCACAAAATAAAGTGTATTTTAATTCGTAACAATAATAAAATAATCATAATAATATATAAAAGAAAAAAATAATTCACATGGAATGTTAACTGAGTTTATAACAAACATAAGTAAAAATATATATAGTGTTATATTAGCAAAAATAAGCTGTAAATAAATATATTTGAGCATATGTTAAAATAAATATTTTAATTTTCATATTAAATAGAGAGCATATAGTATTTATTATAGAGATTTTCTTTTTGTTTTTGTAGTAATATCCAAATTCATATATAGCACATTTGAAGCAGCGCGAGAGATTCAATAGAAATTCGTTTTTAGTTTTAATGTGTTTGCTGTTTGAAAATAATAATTTAAATTTTAGAATATTTTCGCAATTATTTGCCATCGTGCAGCGTAATACTAGTTACATCTTTCACAATCATTTCGGCCACTTGCCAGGCAATTTCCTCCTGCACTTTATCCTCCGGCAAGTTCACCAACTTGCGCATGGCATTTTTGAGTTTGTTGCCACCCACCGCGAGTGACCAATTGTGTTTGCTGCTGTTGTGCGCGTGCGCATGCGTTGCAGCGTGGGCGCTATCAACTACATCAAAATCTCGTTCATAGCGACCCAGCGCATTGATGCGTCCAAATTTGAGTCCAGTTTCCGATGAGTTCGAACGACGCCACAGCATATGCGGATTTGTCAATTGCATCGAATCAATATTTAGATTTGTTGTAGTCGCTGCCGCCTGCAATTTCAATTGTGTATGCGATTCCATGGCCAGAAGTGTATTGTGCTGTGAAATATTTTTGCGCAACGGGCGCGTGCTCTCATTTGTACAATCGGAAAGTGTTTTGCGATGACGTTTGAGTTTTTTGTCCGCACTCAAATTGCAAAGCACAGCCGAAGTGTCTACTGCTAAAGATTCTTCATTTATTTTCAATTTTAATTCATTTACATAATTCTCAAAGAGTTGCGAATGCAAAAAACTATTTAAGTATTTTTGTGTTAGATATTTTGCGGTTACCATAAGCGGCAAATCAAAGCAGCTGCCAACATGGCGCATATCGCAAATTGCTTCTTCCACCTTGCTGCGCAACCGGTCCGAAAGCCAGAGACGACAATCGGCCTGCAGCGAAAAATATTTCTCATAGATTATCATGGCATCGGCTTGCGCTTGCGCATCGTTTTCAAGATGCAAATAAATTTTGCGAAAATTCAGCGCTGTCGTCCAAAAGTCCAGGCAACTGCGTTCCTGTTGTTGCTCGAGAAACTCCATGAAATAGAAGAGCGCCACCTCGCTGTATAAAATATCATAGATATTTAGTTGCGCCTCATCAATGCTGCCACTTTGTTGTTCGATCAATTCGATGCAGTACTTGCAATAGTAGGTGCTCTGTAGAAATTCTGCAAGAAAATCATTTTCCAATTGCTGCAACATATATTGTTGCGCCTCATCGAAACAATTCGCAGAGATGGACAAAGCGCAGCAGGCAGCACCTGCATCATCGTTGTCGTCGTCATTCTTTTCGACTGCATCACTACGTTTGCATAAAAGCAACGATATTTGCGATAATATTGCAAGCGGCAGCGCTACAAATTGCGGCGCATTTACAATTAAATACTTTTGATAGATGGCCATGGCATCTTGGATGCTGGCCGTACTTATGCAGCTGCTCGGTTGCGGCTCTGCGTTTTGCCATGTGTTCGCATTGCATTTAGTAATTTGTTTAGTGGTCTCTGCGTAGATTTTACTTTTCTCATCATCGGTCAATGGTTTGCGCATCGACAGATCGCAGATGGTTTTTAGTTCAGGTACGTTGTTTTTAGTTTTGTGTTCATTGTCGTGTCTGTCGTTGAGTTTTGTTGCAATTTCTGTAGTTGAGGCTTCCGGTTTTTTTTCTACATCCTCTTGCTCCAACTGCTGCTGCTTCGCCAATGATTTGTGTTCAATGTCCAGCTGTGTTAAGGCGGCGCACTTAAAGTTTTGCGTATCGAGATAGAATTTTATCAGCGGCAGCCCATTTTTCGTTTCCAAATACTGTACAAAGTAGCTGAGACATGTCTGATCGTTGACAATGCCAGGCATTGACATGGAGAGGCGCGATTGTGTTTGCAAAATATCTGTACAAAAAAGTCATATATATATATTACATATTTTTTCTAAAATATATATGTAAAAAAAACGAAATAATCTCTACATTCGTTGTAATCATCTCTATATTAATAAAACCTGAAAACAGCAAACGGAAATTAATAATTTAGGCATGCAAGAGTTGTTGCTGTAACCGCGATAATTCTCACGAAAACAATTGTATTCAAATATCGTAATTGGCATAATTACATACAGGGGCGGTTCTAGAAATTATGGGCATCCGAAAATAACGCTTTAAAATTTCTAAACAGCTTTTAGATTTTTGTTCAATAAATATTTGCTTTAAATTTTTGAAAACATTAATAAAATTTTCAGACAATGCTAAATAACAATTTTCGGACAAGCATTTGTGTTACTAAAAGATAGCTTTGTGATATCCATATCTTTTATAAGACAACTTAAGGTCATTTTTCAGACACCCAATGTCGAGAAGGTTTTATATCAAACTTGAATTTGGATTTTTATTAATAGCTCAGATGTTTCTATTCAAACAATTTAATAAAAACTAAAATTTTCATTGTTGGGAAAATTCATAAAAATTAAATTTTAACTAAAAATTCATATTTTTATATACAAAATCAATTTTATTACAATTCTAAATTTAAAAATGTATTTAATAAAAATTACGCTTTCCTGAATTTGGTCTACAAAATGTCGGGGTGCTATAGATCGCCCCGACATTTTGTAGACCACCCTCTAATAATCTTAATATTCCTGTTTTTTTAACAACGCTCCTGACTTTAGCTGATTAACATCGCAAAACTATTTCACCTACAATACCTTCATCGACACCCGCACACCACATGCCACCGTTGACGCTTGCTCCACAGCAGCTGCCCTCCGCATCTGATACAACGCTAATCCTGTCATCATCAAAGAAAACTTCATCGCAAAAACTTGATGTGGATCTTAAAGAATTTCGTTTTACATTGTCGGGCGTAGCATTACTGCCACCGTTACTATTGTTTGTTGTGTCGTCATCATGCGATCGGCGACCTACAAAAGAATTTTGTTTATAATAACCAAAAAATAGATATTGTTTAAAAACTCTGCTTGCATTTGCAGGTTTAGAGTTTTTTTTTTGTAAAGTTTTACGTTTCTTACTGCGTTCTCTTTTGAAGTATTTCAACATTTGTGCGCTGTTTTGCGACGCCGGCGTTCATTTAATTTTTGATTTCTCAGCACATTTAATTTGTATTCATTAACAAATTACTTACAAAAATTTCACATTCGTAGCACAGTAAATATTTTCTTTTCTGCTTTGGACACATTCACAATAATCAATTGTCAATTTCTGTTGGTAAGTGTTGCCAACCACGTATACATTTTCTTCGAAACTAGTAGTGAAAGGATTAAAACTTTTAAACGTCACCTGAGAATTGTTTTGCTCCTTAACGCTTTGTGTTTTCTTTGACGTAGAATAAAAAGGCGTTTGACGAATATTTTTTATTAAACTTAGAAAAGTATCAGAACATTTTCTTGTCAGATCGCAAGTGATTAGAAACCACACCTTTTTTGTTTAATGTTCGATTTTCAAAATATTGATTGAGATTTTTAAAAAGTACTGGCAGTCTTTGGTACTGGTCCAATCAGAGATGCCAATCTAAAATTTCTCAAAAAATCGCTTTTTCCCACAGCATAAAAAATAAATTCAGAAATAAAATCCTTCAGCAATAAAAAATAGCACAAAAAATTATCATTAAAAAATAGTCAAAAATTTCACATTTATAAATATAAAAAATAAACTTTAAAATAGTCAGCAACACAATTTCGGTTATTTTGTTTAAAAAAAAAATACAGGTCTCTCATTACGTAACTTTCAACGATCGTCGTGGAAACGATAATCATAAAACGCTATCGTTTTTGTTGAAGTCAGACTATCGTCTAAAAGATATCGTTTGACGATTATCGTCATAAGTGATTAGAGGCCAGTAGCGCGATTCCGTAACTCCATAACGATAATATTCGATATCGCTAACTACCGACAATTGTCGCTTGCGATAGCGATCGTTATGAAAAAGTGATTCCCTAACTTTCAATGCATTTTATGTAGACAAATAAATTCGGAAATATTTTTAACAATAAAAATCGTTTAAATTGTTGAAAAGGAAGTTGTCTAACAACCAAAAAATTTTCAACGAAGACAGCTGACGATAAATATCATAGCGAACTGTGTACGGAATACCTCCTAACAATATTTGTCGTTAACAGAGCAACTCTGTTAAGCAATAATTCGAGATTTTACTTTTGCGATAAGACACGAATTTATACTATAGTGGGTTTTTTGGGGACAAAAACCAAAATTTAAACAAAATAATATAGAATATCTATCAATAAATATACGCCGAAATTTAAAATCAATCATAAATTGAAAAATCCCTCTCGGAATTGAAAACTCGAGAAATCCCTTATCCCTCAGCAATTTAAATATCCATCCAAAGGTATTTTTCCCACGAAGTTGGCATCTATGTGTCCAATTGGAAGATTTTTCGGATGATCAAAACTATTGTGAATTTAGTGACATTTCGGATAAAATTTTTAAACAGACGTATACAAAAATCAACAATTATCTATTAATTAATTCGTAATTCTATTAATTGTGAAAAATATGGCTAATTAGCTAAGAATAAATCAAGAGCTTACAAAGAGTATAAAATGTGCAGTCTGCAAGTATTTCCGACCAATCTATGGGAAGCAGCCAATAGCGATGCCAGACAAAGGTGTGGTGATATTTTGGTTTCGCTGGACGAACCAGTGTCTCTCGCACTTAGGTGCATCTACTGTAACTTTGTAGTCAACGACAAGTTGAACATATTTTGGAGACATATTAATGAAAAACATAAAAGTGCGCTGGCGCTCAAGAGTTTAGAGACTGCTGTAAAGCAGGAGATACTACTAGAGGTCGTCCATGAAACATACAAAACTGAGTTGGTGGATGATGTGGCAGCAGATCCACTGCAGCCGGAGGAACTAAAAGATGATGGTTTAGTGATAGAGAATGCGGGGGAGATACTAAAGGTAGCAATAAATTTAAATAAAATCAATTTACCTAAGTATTTGCTGTATTTAATTAGATAGAAACCGAGCACATAGTTGAGCAGTCATTAGTGGAACAACCAAAAGACACAGAAGAGTCTGAGACAGACGATCCTACTCATGATGATGATGACGTTGATGGA
The DNA here is from genome assembly GCA_951804985.1 of Dryomyza anilis. Classification (NCBI taxonomy): domain Eukaryota; kingdom Metazoa; phylum Arthropoda; class Insecta; order Diptera; family Dryomyzidae; genus Dryomyza; species Dryomyza anilis. Next base: position 12,443,203 of record OX638131.1, read on the forward strand.
AATGTGAAACATTTCGATTGTACCAATACTAAAAAATCAATACGTCCGACATCGCACCACATCTGTCGCATCATAGAACTGCTGGAGCAGCAACCAACGCTTTGGAATACGCAACTGCATACACACTATATACGCCACGAACGACAAGAGGCAGTGCTGAGCATAACAAATCAAATGCTTGCGGAATTTACAGATTTAACAATCGATCGTCGTTATGTCCTGAATAAGGTGAAACATTTGAAGAATCTCTACATTAAATACGACAACAAAAATATACAATATAACTATACGAAAAACGACAAACAATATTATGAGATGTTGCATTTTCTAAGTGCACATGCGCCTCCCACCACAGAGGATCAGAAGAACTATTGTATTCTGTGTAAGAAGTCGGTCTCAATACTTACCAAACATATGGCGCGTTTTCATCAGGAAGGCGAAAAACCACAAACTTGCCAAATGTGCGATGCAATGCTGCCGTCGGAGCGTCATCTGAAAATGCATATGCGCAGTGAGCATCGCCGTTACGAATGTGAATATTGCGATCGTGCGCCCTACGCGTGCGCCAAGGGTTTGCGGCATCATGTGTCCGTTGTACATCCGGAACAGCCGTCGACACTGTTGGCCGATAGAACAAAAAATGCTAGAGCACAACCTTGGCCTAAGGAGCGCATTTGCGAATATTGTGGTCGACAGTTTAAGGCACAAAAGAATCTACGCGCACACAAGAAAACCGTACATCTACAGTTGCGCCCTTATGCTTGTGCGGATTGTCCCAAAGCATTCAAAACCAAGGACAAACTTAAGTCGCACATGAACAGCACACATTTGAATTTGCGCGAACACAGCTGCGATATTTGCGCCAAGGCATTTTTCGATCGAAAAACCATGGTGCAGCATAAGAGACTACACAGCGATGTCAAGAACTATATGTGTAAAGTATGCAACAAGGCTTTTCGACAGGCGCCGGCGCTACATTCGCACATGAAAACACATCGCTAGTTAATAAGTTGCATTATTTGTATTTTTTTTAAATTGTTGATTTTAATATTTTTTGTTTTATATAAATTTCACCTGCATATGCAAATATTACATACATATAAAGTAAATAGTTAATGTTTGTTTTTTTTTTTGTTGCTTGTTTTCTTTTAGTGTTTTTGCTGCTTAATTTAAAATGAATTTATTACAAAAGAAAAACACTATTTTATGCTATTTTGATTTTGTAAACTTGCTATGTATTCTAAAAGCAAGTTAAATGTAAAAAAAAAAACCCAAAAAAGAGAACTAAAGAAATAACAAAATATCAAAAAAATGAAATAAAAATAAAACTCGTTGAGAAATTAGAATTCATATTGTCCGGGCGACATTCGTTAACTAATTAATATATGCATGTTAATAATAGTATGTTGTTGGTTGTGTGCTTATTATATAGTTTATAAAGTTGCTTTTGTTGTGGTTGTTGTTTATGCCAAAAAATTTGAGTGGCTATGGTTACGATTTAATTATTTGCTGCTCAATTGTTTTGTGTTTTACGTTATTTTGGAATAATTTTGCTGTCGCTCATTCATATTACGCCTCCAAGTCATTGACAAAAAGCACCTCTCTGTTCTTAAGTCCAACCTCGGCCAGTGTTTTGCCATCATTGTTGTCCACTGCGGCAGCCGCTTGTGCTGCAGCTGCTTCAGCCGATGTTGATGTTGACGTATTTGACGATTTGGCGTAGAGCACACGTTTTGGAAAATTTGTTGTGATTTCAAAATCATCGGGCGATGATGGATGACAAAAGAGATAGTTGTAGACGTCCTAAGGAAGAGCAAAAATGTATATTAAAAATTATTAAATCAACTGTTGTTTGTTTTTTGAGTTTAAATTTAAAATATATAAAATACAAAATATTAAAAAATATGAATGCGTATTAAAACGACTTCTTCTTGGTACACATGGCGAGTTCATAATAGAAAGTGAATTGTTTGAAAAGTGAATTGGAAGTTGAAACTTTAAAAATAGTTATTGTGAATTACACAGAACAACAAAAAAAAAATATCCGCGACCTAAGAATAATTTTCCAATGGACTTAAAGATTCTAATCATTACCTCATACTCAGTTTTTTAAGTTTGCCTCAAGTTTTTGAGTTATTACATAAAACATAGATTAACAATTATCGTGTTTTTCTACATATTTTGTTTTTAACTTTTCGAGTTTTCGATCATATTTCTTTTGTATATCATTAAGAATACTTCAGCTACTATTTTGAAGTAAACCACATGAAATTCGGATTGATCTGACTAAACTGGTTATGACCAGTTAAAAGGCAAAAATTTTAATTTTAAGGTGTACCTATTAATTATTGCATAATTTCTATGATTTTTATATTTGAATAAAAGTACATATCTTATATCAGACTTGATCTATTATTCTATGTTTCCTCTTAATTTGTTTTTGCAAATCACTCTTTAAGTCCTGAGCTTAATGTGAAATTAAAAAATTCGGTTCAAAAATGCACGTTTTTTTTGGTCGATATGAACATAAGCACGAAAATATTTTATTTAATTTTAAAAATATGAAAATCTAGGTGTTCTTTATTTGACTCTACTGTGTGATACTGAGGCAAAACCATTGAAAGTGACTTCTACTGGTTTAAGGTTTTGTTGAAATTTCTTTGAATAATTGATGGACAAAAAAATTATATTGATTAAAAGGAGCAGCATATAAGAAAATCCTAAAATGCCAATAGCAATTTTCTTAAAAACGTAACGTAATAGAAAAACCGAGTATGTAGTCAAAACCGCAAATTATATATAGAATTGATGTATGTGATGTCCATAGCAAAGATATTTTGCTCTTTTCGTTAAGTAGTGTAGTTAGTTCTACAAATAAATCTCCTTACTATATATTTTTTTTTTACTTACCAGCAACGAATTTGTATTCACAAAACGACGTTCAATGCGCGCACCATTCGGCAACTTAAAGACAACGCTTATCGCATTTGGCGCATCGGCAGGCGGCTCGGAGGGCACGCGTTCGGCCAGCTCTATTTTAAGTTGTGCAATTTCCTGCATTTTAGTAAATAAAATTATTGTAAATAAACTCAAAGACGAAAAAAATAACGAACACATACCGCTTTCCGACGTTCAGCCTCTCTGCGCTCCTGCTCCACCTGCTCGACGGCCTGTCGCTCTGCATCGCGTGCCAACTGACGCACGCGCTCCTTCTCCTCGTCGGCACGCAGACTTTGCTGATAGGCCTCATCCTGTTGATGACGCAGCGTACGTGTGAAATTACGCTCGAGACGATCGGCGCGCGCCGTACTCAGCCACACCTCATTCGCCGAAATGACGGCTTGCAGACGACGCAGCAACTCCTCGGCTGTGCAATCACCCTCAAAACGACCCATAATGGTCATGCGATTAGCACGCAAACCAATAATAACCATTATCGGATAATTGCGCGCATTTATCGAATGCGAGACGCGATAACCCTCGGGCGATGCAACATCACAAGCCCAAAAGAGTGTGTTGCGATTAATATAGTCAATGACCGATTGATTTGCTAATGTTTGACTGCAGAAGGAATGGGTGTCTGGGCAGGTTGTTGCATCCTTGTACAGATAGCACAGCAAAAAGCGTAGCTCTTGCTTGGCATCGTTGAGGGCCTGTGCATAGGTGCCCTGATAGAAGACTGGATGTCTGGGATACTTTTCGTTGTAGTGGCGTATAAAACTCATAACATCGCCGAGTGGATCAGTAACAACTAAAGACACATGAGAGAGTTTTAAACATGTACTAAATAAATTAATTGCTCAAGTCAAACTTACTGCGTTCATCGTTGCGTCCAAGACTTAAGAATGTGCTAATGATTGTCGACAGCGTTGAATAGCAGTACTGAAAGACAACATTAATAATGTAGCCCAATATGCCGGTGAATCCACGTGGCATGGGACCAGCGGCACCTGCAGCTGCGGTGCCACGTAAAGAGCGACCGCCCGGCATGCTGGCGGAGAAGACTTGCTGCAAGAAATGCTCGTTGATGACGGCAGGAGCGCGCACATCGCGTGAGGCGGCAAACATTGTGGGGCGACCTTCGCGTATGTTTAGCTGCTCCTGGAAGGCGACCTGTGAAGAAATTCGAAATACAAAATAATTATTTTATTATATTTTAAAACCAGGAATAATTCATTTTGCAAAGCACATTTGCAAATAACAAATGGCAAATTAATGTTTAAGAAAATATTTTTAATTAATGATGCCAATAGATAGGTGCTTTAAAATCAAACAAATAATGCCTTTACATTACTATTTCATCTTGTGCTAATAAAAAGTTATAGCATAAAAAACAAAAATATTTGCGTTTTGATCAGGATATAAGTCTCACAAAATCCGTATTTATAATTCAGTAGGTTGTCCAAATCTAAAGATATTTTACATACGTTATAATAATTGACAAATAAACCAAAATAACAGAAAAAATTTAAATATATATAAAATTTGCTAATTTTTAAAGTACTTCAAACTTTAAAATTTGATTTCCCAACATTTTTAAAAATGCACATTCGCCCCTTTGGCATGACAGTGACGATATCAAACATTTGTCATCCAGGTCTATACGAAATTAATGAAAATATGCTAAGGACGACAAGTTTTTTTCGGTACGTTAATTTGATTGACAATCCCGGGATTTCATATTGGGATTTTTTATACTAATTTTATTCGGCATCTCCCAGAATATGAAGATTTATTCATAACGACTTAAAATTACCATTGCAATTTTCTCAAAAAGTTACGTAATAGGAAAAAAAGTGCATACGCATTCAAAATCAGCACCATCGAATTATATAGTATTGATGAAAGAAGTGTCCATGGGAAAAATCGTGTTGGATAGTGTATTTATTACCGAAGGGATAATGGAAATTACAACCATTGATCGTTTCAGATTTTTCCATGGATAAAGGTTTTAAAACACGATTCAAGTATCGTATTATATATTTTACAAAATATAATTAAATCAGGATTTGCAACCGAACTATTTAAAAAAATTAAAATGTTAATAAAGAAAAATTATAATGTTAAAAAAGAAACTAAAAAATTTAAATTTATTTTAATATATATTTTTTTCTTATAGAATTTTTTTTCATTGTGCAATATTGTGCAATATTATAAGAATTATAAATAGTACAAAAAAATAGTTCAGTATTAAATTAAATATTAAGTTTTTCTATAGATAAAGCAATAATTCTTAGTACGTATACATTTACAAATTAGTTAATAATTAAAAGCTAAGTTTGTACTGACTAAAATTAGATTGTAGTAATTTCCCGAGTTTAACAAGTTCTACAGACAAATTACATAGTCTGAATAAAAAAAAAACAAAACCTACCTCCAAATCCCATTGATGTCGTATCAGAACATCGCGACACACATTCATATCTTCAATGCCCGTCAGATCTTGAAATTGCAGCACCTTTTCGGTCTGTTCATTTGTTAAGCCATCAGCTTCCATGGCAGCAGCAAATGTGCAGCAACTTCCAGTTGGCCAGTCGATAAATTATGACGAAATGCAGGTTCGCTTCTGCCAATGGATTGTGGTAGTTGTTAGGTAGTAGCAGCAGCCTCTGTAAATCAAAGGTAAATTTTTATCTTATTGGTATTTGAAATATCTCACCTCGAAGCGTTTATTTTACCTTTTATTGCTTGTTGCAGCAAATCAAAATTATTGAGATCTTTTATTGTCAGCCCTCCACACAAAAAAAAAAACACACATCAACTTTCTATTGTTCGACTACGACCCGTCGTCGTCACTGGTAGTAGATTCGTCGCGATTACGATGAAAACTTTGCTACACATTTGCACCGCAGCATGCAACAACTATTCGCGCCAACGTCTCTGTTGTTTTTATTCTTTAGTTATTCATTGCTTTTCCGTTTTTAGGCATGCGTTTATTATTAATAATTGTATTTAGCAAAAGTATAATTCATGTGTAGAAAAAAAGGAATTGAAATTCTCTTCCGCGTAAAAAAGATTCGTGTTTTTTTCTCATCAAACTTTTGACATTTGATAGGCTTTTTTGCATGTCAGTTTGTTAGTGTTGCCAATAGCATGGAATGGAAACGGTGTTGCAGTTGAAGAATTCTTATTAGAACAAAATATTTGTTATATTATACGGCCAACAATAAATATTTGTTATATTAACAAATATTTGCAATTTACTTTTTTCATTGTTATATTAATAAGTTGTATTATTTATAAAACTAATTACTTTTGTTCTATTAACAAAGTAAATTTAATAAACATATATGAACATTATTTTTTTAAGCCTTTCCCAGTAGTAAATTTCATAAGAAGCTATGCTAGCACTGATTATCAAGCAGGTAGAACCCCCTTCCCGACTAAATGATTTCCTTTCTTCTTTTTTTATATGAAATGAACATTTTTGCAGGACTTCCCTATTCGTTTCTCCAAGAACGGCTCTCAGAAGATCTCACAAAATAGTTTGACTCATTACTGTTAGCATTTCATTACAAGGTGAGCTAGTAGTGCTTCGCCTTTGTATTTGAAAAATATTAGAAATAATCACTAAATCGATTGGCGCTGATTCTCGAGAAGGTGTGCTGGAAGTACGCTAGCTTCAGTGATGGCAGAATGTGTATTGAGCATGCTAAGAAGTTGTTATAGCAGGGCTTGTACTGGCAAAATTATCTTGAAAATTAAAAAAAAACTGAATATACCCTTTCACTCTTAGTGTAGAGTATAAAAATCTTTCTTCACAAAAAGAAAACGAAAGAGGTAAGACATCGTCCTAAAAGTAAACATACACGAAATTATGAATTTATGCATGCAACACTGACATATAAAAGTAGATGGCAACACAAACCATGCGCTATTTTGATTTCACAGTTCTGTTTGTTGGCTGTCATTTATTGTTTGTTATTTATACTAGGAAAAAGTGCATTTTAACTTTAGGTGATTAAAATATAAAATAACTTGATAGAAAACGTAAATACGACCAATCTTTCTTCCTCAGCCGCTACGCCATGTCATACTTAATGAATTTCAACAACGACACTGCCAAACAAATTCTCATCGATATAATTCGAACAGTCAATCAACCGGAAAACTCCAAGAAACTCTCGGAAGCTAAAGCATCAGCTGGCAAGGAGATGCTGCTAATGATGCAGCACGTATTTCCGCTGGTAATGCAACTGCAGACCGATGTCATCAAGTCGCATGGCTTTCCGGGTAATCGTGAAGGACTGGTGCAATTCTCGCAGTTAATACGTGAGATGGAACGCGAGGATGTGGAAATTGCACGTTTGCGTAGTCAAGTGCGTGCCATCTATTTGCCGCCCATTGCCATTAATACCACAAATGATATACTCATTTAAACATGTGTTTCTATGGTCATACTGAGAAGATATTTACTCTAATGCAGTCAAAATTTGTGTTTCAAGTAGAACCTAAGACTGAACTGGAAAAACATTTGTTACATTAGGCAAATACTTGTTTAGATTTTAAGAAAATATAAAATATAATAAATTTGTATTCTATTTTTGTTCAGTATTATAATGCAATCATTTAAATGCAATACACTTGAAAATACTGTATTTCAAAATTTTAAGTAATGATTTAAGTTGTATTTACGTTTTTTGAATTAAAGAAATACTTATTTGTGTTTAATAATTTTTATTTAAAGATTTACTAAAATAAAAAATTTAATAAAAATGTATGTGGGTGTTTTTATCTTTATAAATAAAATGTTTAAAGAAAACACTATAAATGAAATGCAAATGTTTGGAATGTTCGGAAGTTTTAGCTTTATTACATTTAAATGCATTTAATTTGTAATATTCCTTAATTTAATAAGCAGCAACATTTGAATATTTAAAAAATATACGCAATTTTGTAACTTGGCAACTCTATTCACGATCGTTAGTTTGACAACTCTATCCACGGTTCTGCTGCTGCTTTCCACACATTTGAATTAATTGTGCGTTTGCAAACAATAAAATCAAATAAATCGTTAGTTGAGTTTCGCAACAAGTGGCTGCAGTTTGTTAAATAAACTATTGAGTGTGTTTTAAATGAAAATACAGTGTGTTGCAATCAATTACTTAAAACAATGTTGAAAGTGTAATCAAAATGGCGAGGCCCTTTGTCACAAATATGTTGCAAAATGTTTCGAAATTTTAAGACTTTACAGTGCCGGAGGCGTGATAATCAGTTAAATTAAACACATTTGGTATTATTAACATTATTACGTTGTCAGTTTAATGTAAAAAGTGTTAAATGTTGGAATGCAGTTGCTCCGCGATTTTAATTGCAAAAAAAAAGTTCATACGTTGCTAACTGAGCAAATTTTTAATATCCTGCACATTCACAATAATTAAATTGCAAGTTGCAAGCAGCCTCTCAAAATGGCGAGCTCTTTCGCCACAAATTTGTTGCAAAATGTTCTGAAAATTGCAGACTTTACAGTGCCGGAGGCGAGATAATCAGTTAAATTTAATACAATTGGCATTATTTACAATATTACATTGTCAGTTTAATGTGAAAAGTGTTTAATGTTTGAATTCAGTTGCTCCGCGAATTTAATTGCAACAAAAAAAAGTTCATACGTTGCCAACTGAGCAGAGTTTTAATATCCTGCACATTCACAATAATTAATTTGCAAATTGGAAGCAGCATATCAAAATGGCGAGCTCCGCCGGTGAAAATACGTTGCAAAATATTCTGAAAATTGCAGACTTTACAGTGCCGGAGGCGAGATAATTAATTAAAATTATTATAAATAGTATTATTTAAAATATTACATTGTCAGTTTAATGTGAAAAGTGTTAAATGTTTGAATGCAGTTGCTCCGCGAATTTAATTGCAAAAAAAAAAAGTTCATACGTTGCCAACTGAGCAAAGTTTTAATATACTGCACATTCACAATAATTAAATTGCAATGGAAGTAGAGTTTTGCAAGACTCATTGCGCAGTTGCCATCTCTAGTGCAGATCATCGCTCTAACATCTCTAGTTTGGAGTTTGCTTTGTGCTAATTAAAATTCAGTTTTGTGTTTCAACTGCATCAATTTACAAATAATTAAAACGAAAATACGCTAGTTTAGGGTGCCGTGCGTGATTTGTTCAACAAGTAGCTGCTGTGTATGATATAAACAAGTGTATACATCTGAAACAACTTTGCTTTGCAGTTCATTTATTTAATATATGGTTTAGTGAAAAATAATATGGCGACGGAGCACCTTTTCGCCACAAGTGTTGTAAAATATTTGCAAATTAGTAGACTTTACAGTGCCGGGCGCGAGTTAAACAATAAAATGCAACAAATGGTGTTTCCGTTTAATAAATACATTGTCAAATTGATAAACAAATGCAAAGTTGCTGCGCAAAATCCGTTGCAAAAATTTCATACAAAGGCAAAAAAAAAACGCCATTCACAATAGTGAAATTTGGAAACCAAAGCGGATATTAAAATTGAGAGAGTGCCAAGTAATGTTGTTGGTTAGTGTTTGTTTCGTTGTCGTCGGTGAGTTTACAACTGCGCGCGTCGTTTATATGTGCGTCTACTGTAATATTTGCGGCATTCACAATGTGCGGAAACGGAAATCGTCGTGTAGTATGTAGTCAATGGTCAACCGGAAGCTCTCTTTTGTCATGGCTGCTATAAGTGCGCGCGCGTTTGGTATTATTTCGAGTATTTAGTGAGTTCGTTTCTACTCAGAGTGCAAATAAATCGTGGTCTAATTAAAAATGTATGCTCTGTTGAATAGTAGAAAGTAGTTTTTGTAAAAAATCGGTAGTGTAAAATCATTTTTCGTTGTTATATCGTTCTTGCTTAAGTATTTAATTGTATAAATTCGGGTACCAAGTGTAATTCGTGTGTGCTATTAAACGGAAAAAAATAAAATATAAAAATCAAATAAAAAAAAATTAAAAATGTGGTGTAAATAAATATAATATAAAATATAATTAATATAAAAGTAAATAAAATTAAAAATATTGTGTAAAATAATATAAAATAAATAAGAATTTGTAAATGTGATTCAAATTAATGAAGAAATTGCAAAATATAATTCAGTCAAAAAATTTTTAACTGGATGGATGTTTAACTAACGATGGCAGTATATATTTCAGGTATTAATTTTTTTTAAACATTTATAAATTTTCATTTTACGGGTTTTGATCACTTTTGAAATTAGAAAAAATAAAAATTTAGACTGTATAAAAGGACTTTGGTTTAATTTATAAAAATGTTTCAATAATTACAACGAATTATAATTAAAAATATTTACTTCCGAAACATTGCACTAATCATAGCACGTTAATTTATAATTTTAAAATATTATATAGGAAATTCTCTTATTTTGATACTATTTAAATTTTTCTTTAAAAATCTTAAATCACTGTAAAATCATTTATAATTAAAAAAAATCCTACTATCCCTACAAACCCTACCAACCCTATAGCATATAAAGTAAAATTGATATAGAAATTTCCTAGACTGATTTTAATGATTTCAAATATTTTCAAAGTTCATCATCAAAACTGTCGCTCTGTATTAAACTAATCAGCGTAAAATTCAAAAATTTACATCACAAAATCGTAAAATTGTACAAAGCAAAGCAAACAAAGCCACCTGTGTACCATCCAGAAGAATAGATGAAAAGCACGTTAGTAAAACACAACGATAGAGACGATAAACAGAGCAGAACATAAACGCAACGAATCGATAAAGAAAACTATAAAAGTAAAGTAACGATAAATTAAAAAAAACGATAAATGCAAAGATGCGATAAAACTGAAAGTGCGTTAAGCAATACAAACAATGAAAACAAAAGTATTTTTTCGAATCTATGGGCGGTCGAGTTTTACATGAATACTACATTTAAATTTTAGAAAAAAAAATTAAATTTAATTTTTTATCAAATTAATTTATCAATAAATTATTATCGGACTAATTATATTTGATAAAAGAAATCGAAATGAATTCATACAATAGCACTTAAATATTAAATTTAATAGAAATGCGTTAATTTTTAATGTATGTGTCATGTTCCAACTTAATTTTTATATACAATTTATAAACAAACGGTTTGAATTCGATGTCACAATACAAAAATATATTTTTCAAACGATTTAAAATTGTTCAAATCAAAACGGATTAAAATTAGGGCTGTGCGATTAATCGTTTTACAGGAAAGTATGATTAATCGTAATCACGATTAATCAATTATTCGATTAATCGTATTTTTTGATTAACCAAAAATACGATTATCCGGTTAATCAGATTTTTTGATTATTCAAAATAACGATTAATCAGAAATATGAGTAATTGAAATACGATTAATTGTAGCGCCATTCACAATAATGCATGAGTATAAATAACGACATTCTACTTGCTACGCATCAAATTTGGCATTTGTATATTAATTTAAATATTTTTAGTAGAAAAACTAAATTTTTGTTTGTATATTTTTGTAGACAGCAATTTCTATGTTTTCAAATAAAAATTATTTAACTTTTGATTTATTGAAAGCTACAATTAATCGATTAATCGTATTTTCGGTTAATTGTAAAATACGGTTAATCGAATAATTTCCGATAAAACGAATAATCGCACAGCCCTAATGTGTGATATTGTGAGACTTGCATGAGTCAAAAAAGTATTTCGTATGAGAATTTCAACTGACAACCATGACCTAACCTTAAAGTCGAACTCTGGAAAACAAATTCAATTGATTTTATATTTTTGTCAAACAATATTATCCATTATATTAACTTTTGTATAGTTGATGTTTTAAATAATTTTAAGTTTCTTAAAACTTCATAATTCTTTTGCATTACATAGTACAATGTAGCGTACAAATGAAGTCAATATAAACACAAATATTCAATGAGCCACATTTAGAAAGGTAAATAAATTTAAAGCCATCTCATGCCTCATAATTTTTATGCAGCTTATTAAATAAACGATATTCACTCTGTGCTGCTTTGAGTGCTACCCAAAATTTAAATTCCGATTTACTTACGAATCATTAAATTGTTGTCTGTCTTTTGCCTAGTGATAAATCCGTCGACAGCTACACAGCTGCTCACCACCAATGCTTTATGGTTGCTGGCAGCAATAAACTTAAATTTATTTTTGGGTTTTGCATAAAACTGGATACATTTTCATTTCCATTTCTATTTTTATTTCCTTTGTCGTTTGTTCAAATTTGAACAGAAGCAACAGTTTATTTGCAGAATTATATACGCTAATAAATTCTTTGTTGAATGAATGTTGGCTGCCTAGTTAATAATCACATTGTTTGGTTGAATGAGCATGGAAAATGGGATCTTGTTCAAATGATTAAGGACAAATTTAAGTATTTAAAATTTTGATAATTGTTGTATTGTATAAGTCTTTTTGACTCCAATTAAATAATTTTACACTAAAAACTATTTATTTTTATGATTTTACACCTATGTCGGAATTACATACAGTGAAAATGTCTATGCATCTAACGCCGACACCTTGTATTTTATTCTTTAATTTGCTATTATTATTGGAGGGGGTTAATAATACATCTATGTCGGAATTACATGCAGTGAAAATTACCATGCATCTAATTCCGACACCTTGTATTTTATTCTTTAATTTGCTTATATTATTTAAAGGGGTTAATATTACACCTGTGTCGGAATTACATAATGTGCAAATTTCTATGCATCTAATTCCGACACTTTGTACTTTGCTTTTATAATTTGCTCTTATTATGCGGAGGTCTTTACAATTGTGCATAGCAAATATTTCTTTTCATTTTGATTTTGCTGCATACCTTAAAGTGCATAAAGTACAACACACAATAAATGCTTCTAAACATAGGCGCATTTTATTTACCTGCAGTTTTTAAAATTCCTGCACAATTTCCAAGTGCTCTACACACACACACAGAATACCTACATTTTTCTGAACAAATTTCCACAAACTTCTTTTGCCAACTTGGCTAAGCAACTTTAAGTTAAATGGCTCTAGAGAGCTGCATGATTTATGACCGACGCGAATGTCAAGGACTGCGGCGGAGTTGCGCTGCCAAAATTGCGCCACACATGCGGCGTTGTTTTGGCTTTCAAACTGTTTGGAATATTTTTTGAAAGTACCTACAAAACTTAAAAGAAAAATAAAAAAAACTTTGAAGAAATGCGGAAATGTTGCAATGTCGGTAATGCAGCAAAACAGAATTGCAGCATGTTTTAGAGACTCAAATAAATAAAAAATTTAAAAAAATATGAAAAAATACTTATATATAAAGTAAGAAAAAAACATTTAAAAGAAAAACTAGTTTGTATTTCAAGCGTCGCGCATAAATCTTGTGGGAAATTTAAGTTTTGCCTGGCGAATACTATGGTTTGTGCAACGACGTGATGTGTGTCTGTGACTGGTAAATGTTTTTTTGTATTTAGTTTTTATTAACAGACGAAAATATATATTACTTGATAGATGCAATTGATAGATTTTTCAGTTTTGAGCCATTTAACTTGTCGAATCGATTTAAGTGCTTGAATTTGTGATTTTATTAGGAGTTATATCTTTTGGAATAGATACAAATTGGAATAGAACAAATAAACAATAATTGTACCTAATGCCGACACTACAAACCCTTAATACCGACATTTTCTGCTATGTCTTGAATTTTGTTAAAATTTCCATCATTTAAGGAACAAAAAAAAAACACATTGCACCTAATGTCGACACTAAATAAACTTGATTCCGACATTTGTGTCTCGACACTATGTATTGCATTTATTTAAGCTTAAAAATTACAACCATTTATGTTAAAAATATAGAAAAAAACACGTTGTAAAGGGTTTTTCAATAAGAGCGCTACAAAAGTTTTTTTCACGGGTTTTTAACAGGGACGCTACAAAAGTAGAGCGACAGGGACATCAAACGACGTCATATTTCTTGCCGCTCTTTTGACATTTCTCTTCACTAAGGTTTGCCATTTCATGATGGAAAGAAATGCTGTCTTTGTAGCTCTACTTTTGTAGCGTCCCTGTTGAAAACATTGTACCTAATACCGACACTAAATGAACTTAATTCCGTCTTCTGTTTCTCGACACTATGTATAAAATTAAACATTTCAACCATTTATATGAAAAAAAAATAAACACATTGTACCTAATGCCGACACTACCTGAGCTTAATTCCGACATTTATTTTTTGAGGCTAAATGTTGGATTTTTTTAATGTCGGATATTTCAAGTTAACAAAAAAATAAATAATCATAAAATATATGAAAAAAAAAAACACGTGTCGAAATTAGGTTTAGGTGTTGGAGATAGGTACAAATCAAACAATAGCTTTCGAAATTTTTGCGTGGTTCTTTCATAAGTATTTGTATTAAAGAATTAAAATATTTTATCAATTTATTTTACAAAATAAAACATTTCAATATGATTTTGGTTCAAGAGATTCGTGAAATAGACGTTGCTCATACGCCACGCAGTCCCATAAATCAATGCTTAGATGCATTTGCAATGTAATGCATTATGTACGGATGCATAGGCTGATGCATGTGTGGGCGTATGTGGTGATGGATTCAGCCTTCAGTTTGCATTTCATGGCACATCAAACAGCTGAGTATCCAGACTTTGATGCACACAGGACACTGGATTTCGTGAGGACTTCGACAGGCACTAAAATATATTGGTCTAAAATGAAATGTTGAAATTTGTTTATAAATTGGTAATTATTAATTTATTTAAATATAAACTTTTCACTAAAAATTCAAATTTTCACTAAAAATTCAAGTTTTCACTAAAAATTCAAGTTTTCACTAAAAATTCAATTTTTCACTAGAAATTCAATTTTTCACTAAAAATTCAATTTTTCACTAAAAATTCAATTTTTCACTAAAAATTCAATTTTTCACTAAAAATTCAATTTTTCACTAAAAATTCAATTTTTCACTAAAAATTCAATTTTTCACTAAAAATTCAAATTTTCACTAAAAATTCAAATTTTCACTAAAAATTCAATTTTTCACTAAAAATTCAAATTTTCACTAAAAATTCAATTTTTCACTAAAAATTCAATTTTTCACTAAAAATTCAATTTTTCACTAAAAATTCAATTTTTCACTAAAAATTCAATTTTTCACTAAAAATTCAAATTTTCACTACAAATTCAAAATTTCACTAAAAGTTCAAATTTTCACTAAAAATTCAAATTTTCACTAAAAATTCAAATTTTCACTAAAAATTCAATTTTTCACTAAAAATTCAAATTTTCACTAAAAATTCAATTTTTCACTAAAAATTCAACTTTTCAATTAAATTCAATTTTTCACTAAAAATTCAAATTTTCACTAAAAATTCAATTTTTCACTAAAAATTCAATTTTTCACTAAAAATTCAATTTTTCACTAAAAATTCAAATTTTCACTAAAAATTCAAATTTTCACTAAAAATTCAATTTTTCACTAAAAATTCAAATTTTCACTAAAAATTCAATTTTTCACTAAAAATTCAATTTTTCACTAAAAATTCAATTTTTCACTAAAAATTCAATTTTTCACTAAAAATTCAATTTTTCACTAAAAATTCAAATTTTCACTACAAATTCAAAATTTCACTAAAAGTTCAAATTTTCACTAAAAATTCAAATTTTCACTAAAAATTCAAATTTTCACTAAAAATTCAATTTTTCACTAAAAATTCAAATTTTCACTAAAAATTCAATTTTTCACTAAAAATTCAACTTTTCAATTAAATTCAATTTTTCACTAAAAATTCAATGTTTCACTAAAAGTTCAATTTTTCACTAAAAATTCAATTTTTCACTAAAAATTCAATTTTTCACTAAAAATTCAATTTTTCACTAAAAATTCAATTTTTCACTAAAAATTCAATTTTTCACTAAAAATTCAAATTTTCACTAAAAATTCAAATTTTCACTAAAAATTCAAATTTTCACTAAAAATTCAAATTTTCACTAAAAATTGAAATTTTCAATAAAAAATTAATTTTTTCGCTAAAACTTCAATTTTTCACTAAAAATTAAATTTTTCAATAAAAAATTCAATTTTTCACTAAAAATTCAACTTTTCACTAAAAATTTAAATTTTCACTAAAAATTCAATTTTTCACTAAAAATTTAAATTTTCACTAAAAATTCCATTTTTCACTAAAAATTCCATTTTTCACTAAAAATTCCATTTTTCACTAAAAATTCAAATTTTCACTAAAAATTCAAATTTTCACTAAAAATTCAAATGTTCATTAAAAATTCAAATTTTCACTAAACATTCAAATTTTCACTAAAAATTCAAATTTTCACTAAAAATTCAAATTTTCACTAAAAATTCAAATTTTCACTAAAAATTCAAATTTTCACTAAAAATTCAAATTTTCACTAAAAATTCAAATTTTCACTAAAAATTCAAATTTTCACTAAAAATTCAATTTTTCACTAAAAATTCAATTTTTCACTAAAAATTCAATTTTTCACTAAAAATTCAATTTTTCACTAAAAATTCAATTTTTCACTAAAAATTCAATTTTTCACTAAAAATTCAATTTTTCACTAAAAATTCAATTTTTCACTAAAAATTCAAATTTTCACTGAAAATTCAATTTTTCACTAAAAATTCAATTTTTCACTAAAAATTCAATTTTTTACTAAAAAATCATTTTTTCACTAAACAAACAATTTTCACTACAAATTCAATTTTTTTACTAAAAGTTAATTTTTTTAATATAGTTTTTACAAAAATAAAAAATATTTATTTTTCACAAAAAATGTGAAAATTAGTTTTTGCATGATTCTTAAAAAAAAAAATTATTTATCGTCATCCTCCAACAAGCTGCCGCTTTTGATTCTTGTTGTAGTTGTAGTAATTGTTGTTGTTGTAGCAGTGAAATCTTGTTGCTGCCGCTTATGCTAAGCTATGGCTTGACAATGAAATGTGCTGCTCAAATACGAAATAAGTGTGAGTTTTCACAGCTGAATAAAACACCAGCAAAAACACCAAAAACCACCAATACCAACACCAGGCAATAGCAGCGGCTGCAGCAGAAGGAGCCGCCTGCAACTACTTTCTTCAGTCAATGAGACAATCGAGGCAACAACCACAAACTGACAGCAACCCCCACTTAGGCTTTATGTGCGCCAACGACGACATGACAATCGATATTATGCAAAATAGATGAGATGAACAACGTGACGACAGACACACAGTCAGCCACCCTCACACAACAGTGCGATATTAACCAACACATGCTTGATAGCAGATAAACGCAAAGTGACAAAAATATAAAAAAAAACTACAGAAATCTTTCGACAAGAAAATCAGCGCTTTTCAAAAAATAATCGAAATGCCGCATGAAATGCGTTGAGCGTTACAAAAAGAAAAAAAATAAGCTACGCGATAGCGTATCAAATTGCCAACTGCCATAGAAGTCTGTTGGATTTGCATTTGGTTTAATGTAGTTTTTCGCATTTAGTATGCGTTTAAGCTGAAAATTTGAGATTTTAAAGTTATTTTTCTTTAAGTATAACTTAATATGGGAAACCATGACGTATGTGTAACATTTTATATAGATTATTGTTCATCATAGATAAGGCTACCAACTCTAAATTTGGAAAAGAGTAACACATTCAAAGCACACAATATTTACTTAATAGTGGTAGACTTATTAAAGCATATAAAAAACACTTTAACTATCACTTTAATTAATTTTTTTTATTAAAATATATTTATAAAGATATATTAAAAAATATAAATTTCTGTCTTCTTCTGCATCGCCTCTAAACTAAACAGAAATGTATATTTTTTTTTGGTAATCTGTCTTAAAAACACATTACTCAATTTTGTATTCAACGCCGAGAGTTCGATTGGTTAGTGCGTTGGACTACGAGCCAAAACGTCACGGGTTCGATCCCAGCGAATGTCAAAATCCTTTAATAGAAAACAATTTTCTATACGACGATACCACTAGGAATTCAATGGCTGAAAAAAATCCTATTAAAATTAGACAGTTGTTGATTCAATACCCCCAGAAAAAAATTCCCTCAAATCCCATTAAAATTGGTCAATAGAACAATTATTGATGTAATAGTATAAAAAAATAAATCTTTTCATATAAAAGCAATGGCAATGTCATGGTATTTTCTAGTATTTAATGGTATTTTACGATTAAAATAATAATTTATCCTATTGACTATTTTTAATAGTAAAAAACTATTATTTATATAGTATTTTTTTCTGGGTGTAGTATTTAAATATAAATATTTTCATATGAACAAAAAAATTATTTAGATCGTCTTTCAGACTACCATCTCTCAAACACCCGACAAATACAATAAATATTGCTGGCAACCATCTTTCAAATTTATGATTATTTATAGCAACCGTCAAATAAACATCTTACAAATATGAAGATAGTTGAGGAATATTTGGCAAAGGTACTCCATTAGAATTGGCGGAGTAATTTTTATTAAATTAAAATAAAATGAATCGAATGTATTTTTATTTATTCTAGAATTAACATCGCCATCGTCTTTATAAATCCTTTGAAGGTAAAATTGTACAATGACTTGAGACTTCTTCGCGGAAGAATTAAGTCCGTCCGGCGATGCTGTCATCAAAGTAAACTCTGAAAAGAAATAATTTTCCATCACTTGTTGATAATTTCAATCCCAGGAAATTTTATTTTCACTTTTACCATTAAATTGTAATATTTGAGTTGGCACTTTTTTACACCATTTGATTTACTTAATTGTTGTGGATAAATCGAGCGTAGGGAAAAAGTTCGCCATTTTCCTTTTCTATAGAAGTCAAAAGTCAAAATAACTCAAGGTTTTTGTTGCAAATGTCCAAGAAATCAGGATGTTTGCTATTAGTCAACTGTAAATATCTATATTATAATTGCTGTTGGGGTAAATATCTCGTAACTATCTGCATATACTTCATATTTAAAAAATATTAATAGTTTTGCTGCAACTTTATTGAAATTTATGGGATGTTTGAATATTTGCTACAAGGCGTAAATTTAAACATATAGTTGCAGCAAGACTTTCATAAAGATTTTGTTTTCTTAGTGTATGAAGTCGATGAAAAAGTGTACACTGAAGTAGTGTACACTGAAGTATTGTACACTAATGTAAGTGGTGAAACAAAGGCATTCATATGATTAGTAAATAGGAACAAATCTAATTTCTTCATAATAAAACGAACATAATTCAAAAGAGAAGGATAAATAGGAGGACAGTCTATTGAAAAGAAGGACTGTCCTCCAAATAGACGTACGTTTGGTATTGTTAATCGTACATTATGTTTTAAAATTTCTGATGTATATTTATAAACATTTTAAATTCGAATTTAAAATGAATTACTTCATTAAAACTTAACATTTTTAAAGTTTTAAGTGCTATACATAAATATGATATTGACATTTAAAACCAATCGAAAAACCCACACAGAAACCAAAAATAAATGCCTTTGGCAACGCATTAATATAATTAGCTTAAATAAACAAAATTAATTTGATTTGCCTAAAATAGCCGCAAAAACGCATTAAATACACCGCGGGCCGATTACTATTTGCGTTGGCCATTGGCGGTTATTTAAATTTACCGCACAAAATCAATACTATCATAATAAATACTTCAACCCATAATCATCTGTGAGTCAAAATAATTGAGTTATATTGGAGCGATAATAAAAAGGTTGTAGGGTGATGTGTACGATGTGATGTGGGCGAAAATACAACATTGAAACATAAAATATGAATTTTTAGTATAAAAAATTAATTAAAAAATTTCATTTTTGTCTAAAATTTAAAATGTTCACTAAATATTTCATTTTTCACTAAAAATTAAATTTTCACTAAAAAGTCAATTTTTAACTAAAATTCCATTTGTTCATTTTTTACTAAAAATTAAATTTTTCACTAAAAATTCAATTTTTCACTAAAAATTCCACTTTTCATTAAAAATTCAATATTTCACTAAAAATTCAATTTTTCATTAAAAATTCAATTTTCCACTAAAAATCACTTTTTCACTAAAAATTCTGTTTTTCACTAAAAATTAAATTTTTTCATAAACAATTCAAATGTTCACTAAAAATACAAATTTTCACTAAAAATTCAATTTTTCACTAAAAATTAAATTTTTCACTAAAAACTCAATTTTTCACTAAAAATTCAATTTTTCACTGAAAATTCAATTTTTCACTAAAAATTTAATTTTTCACTTAAAATTCAATTTTCACTAAAAATTGAATTTTCACTAACATTTCAAATTTTCACTAAAAATTAAATTTTTCTACTAAAGTTAAATTTTTCACTGAAAATTAAATTTTTACTAAAAATTAAATTTTTCACAAAAAATTAAATTTTTCACTAAAAATTCAATTTTTCACTAAAAATTCCAATTTTCATTAAAAATTCAATTTTTCACTAAAAATTCAATTTTTCATTAAAAATTCAATTTTCCACTAAAAATCACTTTTTCACTAAAAATTCTGTTTTTCACTAAAAAATTCAATTTTTCACTAAAAATTCATTTTTTCACTAAAAATTCAATTTTTCACTAAAAATTCAATTTTTCACTAAAAACTCAATTTTTCACTAAAAATTCAATTTTTCACTGAAAATTCAATTTTTCACTAAAAATTTAATTTTTCACTTAAAATTCAATTTTCACTAAAAATTGAATTTTTCACTAACAATTCAAATTTTCACTAAAAATTAAATTTTTCTACTAAAGTTAAATTTTTCACTGAAAATGAAATTTTTACTAAAAATTAAATTTTTCACAAAAAATTAAATTTTTCACTAAAAATTCAATTTTTCACTAAAAATTCCAATTTTCATTAAAAATTCAATTTTTCACTAAAAATTCAATTTTTCATTAAAAATTCAATTTTCCACTAAAAATCACTTTTTCACTAAAAATTCTGTTTTTCACTAAAAAATTCAATTTTTCACTAAAAATTCATTTTTTCACTAAAAATTCAATTTTTCACTAAAAATTCAATTTTTCACTAAAAACTCAATTTTTCACTAAAAATTCAATTTTTCACTGAAAATTCAATTTTTCACTAAAAATTTAATTTTTCACTTAAAATTCAATTTTCACTAAAAATTGAATTTTTCACTAACAATTCAAATTTTCACTAAAAATTAAATTTTTCTACTAAAGTTAAATTTTTCACTGAAAATGAAATTTTTACTAAAAATTAAATTTTTCACAAAAAATTAAATTTTTCACTAAAAATTCAATTTTTCACTAAAAATTCCAATTTTCATTAAAAATTCAATTTTTCACTAAAAATTCAATTTTTCATTAAAAATTCAATTTTCCACTAAAAATCACTTTTTCACTAAAAATTCTGTTTTTCACTAAAAAATTCAATTTTTCACTAAAAATTCATTTTT
Source organism: Dryomyza anilis (assembly GCA_951804985.1). Taxonomy (NCBI): domain Eukaryota; kingdom Metazoa; phylum Arthropoda; class Insecta; order Diptera; family Dryomyzidae; genus Dryomyza; species Dryomyza anilis. Next base: position 12,464,628 of record OX638131.1, read on the forward strand.
TCACTAAAAATTCAATATTTCACTAAAAATTCAATTTTCACTAAAAATTGAATTTTTCACTAACAATTCAAATTCTCACTAAAAATTAAATTTTTCTACTAAAGTTAAATTTTTCACTGAAAATTAAATTTTTACTAAAAATTCATTTTTTCCTAAAAATCAAATTTTCATTAAAAATTCAATTTTTCACTAAAAATTCAATTTAGTGAAAAATTCAGTTTTTCACTAAAAACTCAAATTTTCACTAAAAGTTCAATTTAGTGAAAAATTCAGTTTATCACTAAAAACTCAAATTTTCACTAAAAATTCAAATTTTCACTAAAAATTCATTTTTTCACTAAAAATTCAATTTATTACTAAAAATTCAATTTTTCACTAAAAATTAAATTTTTCACTATAAATTCAATTTTTCACTAAAAATTCAATTTTTCACTAAAAATTCAATTTTTCACTAAAAATTCAATTTTTGACTAAAATTTCAAATTTTCACTAAAAATTCAATTTTTCACTAAAAATTCAATTTTTCATTAAAAATTACATTTTTCATTAAAAACTCAATTTTTCACTAAAAACTCAATTTTTCACTAAAAACTCAATTTTTCACTTAAAACTCAATATTTCACTAAAAATTCAAATTTTCACAAATAACTCAAATGTTGACTACAAATGCAATTTTCAACTAAAAATTCAAATTTTAAAGAACGTCAATTTTTCACTAAAAATTTAATTTTTCACTAAAAGTTCAAATTTTCACTAAAAATTCATTTTTTCACTAAAAATTCAATTTATTACTAAAAATTCAATTTTTCACTAAAAATTAAATTTTTCACTATAAATTCAATTTTTCACTAAAAATTCAATTTTTCACTAAAAATTCAATTTTTCACTAAAAATTCAATTTTTGACTAAAATTTCAAATTTTCACTAAAAATTCAAATTTTCACTAAAAATTCAATTTTTCATTAAAAATTACATTTTTCATTAAAAACTCAATTTTTCACTAAAAACTCAATTTTTCACTAAAAACTCAATTTTTCACTTAAAACTCAATATTTCACTAAAAATTCAAATTTTCACAAATAACTCAAATGTTGACTACAAATGCAATTTTCAACTAAAAATTCAAATTTTAAAGAACGTCAATTTTTCACTAAAAATTTAATTTTTCACTAAAAGTTAACATTCGATTTATTAAAAAAAAAAATATATTTTTTTTTTAAATTAATTTTTTAATTTAAACTTTTGTTTTTCTATAATTAATTTGAAAATGTAATCTCTTCGAAATTTTTAAATACTTTAAATGCACTTTATGTAAAATTTATTCATTTACTCTAAAAATCCTCAGTATTTTTTGCTATGTTAAGCGCATTTCTTTTACCACACAAGGATAACATTTCAATGGTTGTCTGTATGACTGTCTATGGCAATTTTTTGTCGGAATGTTTGTCTGCCGAAATGTCTGTCTTTTCGCCTGTCTGTCTGTCTGTCCGTCTGTCTGCGTGTAATGCTATGCAATGCAAACGAGCTCATCGTGGATTTATTCACACATTTTGCATACATAATTACACCTTTTTGGCTTTGATTCCTTTCGGATGCCTTTGCTTTTCCATTTTTTCCTTTTGGCTTTGCCTCTACCACACATATCCTGACACACAAAAGGAGTTATATCAAGGAGTCCAAAATGCGGCATGCATTACATTTGGTGCTGCTTTAATTTTTGGTTTATTTTCTTTCATTTTTTTCTTTTTGATTTTATTTTTATTTTTTATACTATATAATTTTTAAAAGAAAACCGCGTACACCGGAAATGCGGTTTAACGGAAATGCATGCAAATAGCGGTCATTGCTTGCTGTCGTCGAAAAGTAGCGAATTCACAGTTGCCTCGAGTAGCTATAATAATAAAAAAAAAAC